>OX451216.1:149023934-149526434 GCA_949628195.1 Phasia obesa
TACCCATCCCTGGATAAAATTTTGAAATTTTAAAAAAATTTCTAAAAATTATTGTAAAGCTCTGTAAAAGGTGTTTAAAATATTTTAATAACGTTGTAATTCCAAAAAGTAAAAATATAAATCAAATAAAAATTTTATTAAATTGGCGCCTAATGTCACGCAATAGAGTTTAAAATATCACAGTTTTAAACCAAAAATGTTCGTACCTTTAAACCGAAAATAGCGTTTTTCACTTCTTTTTCTCCACTTTCTCTTGGAAATGAGATAGTCTTTTTGGCAGAAAAAAAGTATCCTATATTGGAATCAGGATGCGAAGGTACCTCCTTACAAAATTTTGTTAAAATCCATCCAGTAGTTTTTACGTGATGCGAACACAACTGAAAAGCAAGCAGATATACGGAAATGAGTTACTATTTTATTATACATATGTATAGAAAATAATATTCCCCATGAGCACACTTTAATTTTGGTTATCTGCTTATTTTCACACAATCTGTAAAGCTTACGTTTTTATTTTGACAAATTTGTATTTTAAAATTTGAAAAAATAATTGATTCGAAATAATTTACAATTAGAATTATTTACCAAATGCTTTGTTTTATAAATTCATTTAATATTAATAAATAATTTAAGTAGAAAAAAGAAGAATAAAATTGAATAATATATATGAAATCATTATAAAGAAAACTTCTAACTTTTTATGTTTTATTTGATATTCTTATCAGCCAAAATGATTAAACAAGATTTATTAATCCCAATTTATTTTCATTTCCTCTGTCTTTTTGTCAATAAGTTTATTTCTAACGACAACAAGATTTCAACAGAAAAAGTTATGCAATAAAATGTTTTTTTTTCTTGCTTTGTATTTCATTATATTTAATTGAGATAACATTGATTAAGATTCTCTAGCAAATGTACACAAATACAACATTAATTGTTTGGGTTAGATTAATATGAACACAGTCTATCAGTGTAGTATGTGAACTTTCAGCTGCTATTTATGTCATTGCAACTAAGAACCCTAGTAATTAAATTTATTATATATTACTTTAGAAAGATATGACTCTGGAATCGAGAATGTAATTTCAACCAACACAAAAAATAGATATTGATTACCACATATGGGTAATTCCATGTCAAATCAACCAAAAAAAAAAAAAAAATTGTTTTCAAATTTACCACTTTCGATTTTATTGAAACTTTTATTATTTATATTCTTTGACTTTCTGAAGCCAAATATCAATTTAAAAAAATTCTATATCTTACAGTTTTTTAGCAATACAGTTACCAAAATAGAAAAATATCGCTTTTTTGCATATGCGCTCGAGGATTAAATATATTCTTATTCCAGTTCTATAAGCCCTAGGAAGTTGAGTAATAGCTCATTTTAAAGGAGATTTCATACGCTTTAATTTGATGTCTGTCAATGATGAAAATAAAACTAATTTTTAACAATTTTTTTTCTTATATTTAAAAAAAAAGTTTTATAAAAATTATATGAATTTTATTTTTTAAATGAATAAATTATTGATTTAGGCTTAAGTTCTTAATTATAAAGAGATAAAGATAGTGTATTTTAATAACATAACTTCTGATTCCACCATGGTCTCACTCTGAAATTTTTATGCCACATTTAAAAATATATGTAAATTCAAAAAAAAAAATTAAAAGACACTCTCTCAAAGATTTTTATAAAACTTTTTTTTTAATATAAGAAAAAAAATTTTTAAAAATTAGTTTTTTTCATGATTGACATCAAATTAAAGCGTATAAAATCCCTTTTAAAATGAGCTATTACTCAACTTCCTAGGGCTTATCGAACTGGAATAACAATATATTTAATCCTCGAGCGCATATGAAAAAAAGCGATATTTTCCGACTTTTATAGCTGTATAGCTAAAAAACTATAAGAGATAAATTTTTTTTAAATTATATTTGGATTCAGAGAGTCGAGGAATATAAATAGCAAAATTTTCAATAATACCTGTAGTAGTCATTTTGAGTGCCTTGTTTATTTGACGTGGAATTACCCATATGTATATTCCCAAATTTTCAGAAAAAGGAATGTACTGTTTTTTCGTGTGACAGTTGTTCGTGTGTATTTCTATTGTTTGTTTCACGTATTCTATTCTAAAAAGTATTGTAAAGTTTATTCTAAAAAGTGTTGTAGAACTTAAGGCAATGTTGCGCCATCTGTTGCGTAACATTGCCTTAAATATACTGCTTAAAAAAATAAAAGATGCCTTAAAGTATGCAGTACTTTTAAGTTAGTAAAAATCGGATTGGAACTGTGGGCGTAGTACAAAGTAAATACTGATCATTATGGAACTACAATTGATAGTTTTGAAATGATATACAAGTAAGCCCCTTATTATTTATTGTACATAGTCGAGAAGAAGCTAACTGGGTTACAACAGGGACATCGCACCTTGTATACAAAATGAAAATTTGCTGTCGTGAAACTATGGATTGTTGAAATTTTGTAATCTAAGTATAACATGTGCAGTCGAGTTAAAGTTTGGTTGTTAGGAAGGGGGCGGCCGGGGTACCCCATATACTAAATGTAGTTTGAGATAGGCTACATTAAATTTGGGGTCCGATTTAGAGTTCACTTTATTTAGTTAATTATATTATCTACCTTCTATCTTCTATATATAAAGCACAAAATGTGTTTGTTTGTTTGTATGTTTTTTTTTTGTATGTTTGTTTTTTTTTTGTATGTTTGTTTGTTTGTTTGTTTGTCGGAAAGCTATAGCTGCCTACACCAGTGAACCGATCTTTCTGAAATTTTCACAGTTCGTTATTGGATATACGGATGGTAAAATAGGATACTTATTTTTTTGATATTCGACGTGGGCGTGGCACCTCTCACACAAAGTAAATTTTAATCATTGTATATCTTGGTAGCAGTAATAGGTAGTATCTTGAAATTTCTCACCCATAACCTCTATATTAACGTAAATAATTTAGCGTAACACAGATTTAATTGGAATGGTTTGCGTGGTACCTCCCATACAAAGTAAATATTTATCATCGTATATCTTGGTAACGGTAATAGGTAGCACCATGAAATTTTGCAAAAGCAACCTCTATATTAACATGCATAGTTTAGAAAAAGATAGACTGGATTGGAATAGTGGGCGTGGTACCTCCCATACAAAGTGAAAAATTATTATCGTGTTCCTGGCGAACTAGAATAGACAGATCTTTGAGTCTTTGGACGAGTAATCCCTATGCTAATGTGCATAGTCTACCAAAATAAAAAATTAATTGGAACAGTGGGCGTGGTGGTACTTCCCATATAAAGTAAAAAATATTTGTCCCGTATCTAGAGAACTGCAGTAGGTAGCGCATTGGAATTTCACACAAGTAACCATCATATTAACGTACATAGTTTAGCTGAACACGGACTGAATTGGAATAGTAGGCGTGGTACCTCCCATACCAAGTGAAAAATTATTATCGTGTTCCTGGCGAACTACAAAAGATAGCGCCTTGAAACTTTTCATGAGCAACCCCTGTGCAAATGCGTATAATATACTAAATTACGGAACAAATTGAGGCAGTGGGCTTGGTACCTCCCATATAAATTGAAAAATTATTATCGTGTACCTCGAGAACTACAATAGCTAGAGTCTTGAAACTTTGTACAAGTAACTCTCATCCTAAAATGCATAGTCTAGCAAAACACAGACAGGATTATGATAGTGCTACCTCCCATAAAAACTTAATTAAGGAATAAGTTCTTAAGTCGACTTAAGCAAAATTTAAGTTAGTGGCACCTTTGGAATCTCTGTACTCCAAAGTACCCATGTGCAAAGTTTCAATTATTTTGTACCATTTTTGAAGAAGTTATAGCGAAATTTCATTCTGCTTATCTTTTTTCAATGTCTAAACGCATTGGGAAAAAAGCTTAAGAAACTACAAGATATTTTTCCAAATCAAAAAATCTTTTTTTCACAACTTATTTATTGCAAGGCCTGCATACTTTTGGTAGATCTAAAATAATTTCCAAAACATACGTTTGACTTCCATGTGCGAAGTTTAAAGATCAGATATTTTTTTAAAAAATTAATTTTTAAGTTTAAAATTGTTCTTCTACAAAAGTTAAAAATCAGACTTAAGCACTTTTTCCTTTTTGCCACAGATATATAGTCAAGGAAAAAACAGATTGGTTGAAAACAGTAGGCGTCGTACTTTAAGGTTGGTGTTTATTGTATTTTTTGTGGATGGGTGTAGCGAAGCGCACCGGCTAGTTTAATTATATAAAATCATATTTAAATACAACAGTATTTGAAATAAAATTTTTAAAAACTTCAAACCACTATATTTAAATATTTTTTTGTACGAAAATTTTTTCTGGTAACTGTTATATTAATTTAAAGCAATAAAATTCTTGCTTGGTTTCGTATTATCTCCTTAAGTATTTTGCAAATGTTGTTTTGTGCTATTAGAGTTTATTCCAACAATTAATTATGGTTTCTTATTTAACTCAGCATAAACTCACATACATTTTTAAAATATGAATAAAACATAAAAGTTTAAATGCTACAAAATTTTCATAAATTTTCATGTATGTTTTCTTACTTATATAGATGATGGTTACTAAATCATTTATTTATGAAATGTACAAAAATAATTTGTTATCTTTTAAATGTTAATGTTATTCAGCCCCTCTCCATCTACAGCAGTAATTTATTGTTTTATTAAATGTGCTGGATTAAAAGCTTAAATTATTTTCAAATATTAATTGAAACATAGAATTGTTCATAAGAATTATTGCGAAATTTTATGGAAACAATTTTTAAAAGCAGCTAAATTTTGTTTAGAACTTAATTTTGTTTAAAAGGATTTGGATAGGCCAGTATTTGAGAGGTATACAACTAAAAAGTTTACTATTATTAAGCCAGAAATATAATTAATTACATTTATTAATAAGTTTTTCCTGCTTAGTTGATATAACAACACAAGTCAACAAAAAAAAGTGTTTCTATCCTAAACATGATGCCGGGTGATCCTAAAAGTATGAATTTTTGTTCTAAAACCCCAGTAAACCCCAATGTAATGCGTTTGTCCTCAGAAAACTAAACATTGTAAAGAAAATTTAAGCCAAGTCTCAAGGAGAAAATCTTTGTTAACCAGTGTATACGTATAAGAATAAATTCTTATAATCAAAAATTCTTATTCCAAAAAAAAAAAAAGAATAATAAGGCAAAATAAAATTGATTAAAGGATTTTAATTGTGAGAAGCACAGTTTGACAACAGCTTAATGACTTGAAATAAATGGAGGAGATAGAAAAGACGATTTATCTTTATTCAAGCCAGAGGATACACTTTTTGCGATAGCCCAAAGACACTGTATTCCGGGTGATTCAAACACAAATATGCTTCTAAAACAAATATTTGTTTGAGCCTGAATATTGAAAAATGTTTTCCAAGGTGAGCGCTGAGATGCCCAACCCAACCGTTTGGTTAAAAGAAGCTGAACTGAAGCACCCACCGTGATGACTGTACTCAATTTTGTATCTCAAAAACTCTCAGATTATACACTTACAAGACGCAAACGACTCAGCAATTGAAGGTAAAAATGTCCATTTCATTACCGCTTCTCAGTTTGGACCTTATAGAAGATGCTACCGCATTTAGCTGAAAAATCCTGCTGCTCCTGGGAGTTGGTAAACCAGCAGATCATTATAGAGAATTTAATGTATCTACGGAAAGTGACGATTTTTTAGTGATTGCATTGAAGTCATTTTTTTTTTTTCAAAACACTATTACAATTATTGGCAAAAATATGGCGCAGCAGCTCATACAGCCCTTAAAAAAACGATATTTTTCTCAAAAAGCTCCGTAATCACCCATCTCAGCGATGTCAATTGGTCGCCTTGGAGTTGCGGTTCAACGCCTTTAGATATTTTATTGCGAGATCTTGTTAAGAATCGATGTTATGCGATTATGATCCACAACCTTAAGTTTAATATTGTTCAAGCAATTCGTGAGATAGAAAAATAACGGTCAAATTTTTTTAAAATTAGACTGAGAGGATAAACTACTGCGAAACCCGACGCGCAGTTACATAAATGAAATGGTGTTTCATAAATACTTGGAATATCGGTTATTTCAAATAAAGCTATAAAATACCAAAATAAATTAAGTCTAGTTTAGTTTATTTGTGGTTAAGTTGGTTTAAAAATTGCTGTTTGTACGTGGGCAGATATGTAAAGATGGACATATGTCCATGTTCACATGGAAATGGTTTTATTTCGACTCACAAATAACTTGTAAATATAGTTTCGAAAACTTTGATCTAAGGTTAGGTTAGGCAGGTAGCTGTGTTTAGCTGAATTTACAGTTTCTGCAAAAGTCATTTTAGAAGAGGCTCATCCTTCTCGCGAGGGCTCCAAATGGCAGTGCCCATTGATTATTGCTATTAAGTCACGTAACTGCTTATGTGATGCCCACAGGCCGAGAGGAGAATGTCACAATAAATGACTATGGCACTGTCATGAAGTTGTGTCTCCTTCTTTGCCAGTTCATCGGCAACACAGTTGCCAAGGTTGTCACCGCACCCATTTAAGGGAGACTGTTGAAATTTCCAACATCGCACTCAAAGCTGCCCGGCATTCCAGGACAAGATTGTATGTTACACACCCCTTTAAGGGGGCATTATAGCGGCTTTAGTATCGGTACAAAACCGATTATTCCTTTCGATATTTTATGGTACTTCAACCAATTTTGTTCTTGAAAATCACCAAAATCGCTGCATAAATAGAGGAGATATGCTCAACTAAAACGGAATATTCTGAAGAAGATTGTAAGATGTACTTATAAATAAAATTAAACCAAAATATCACAAATGCTACCCAAAATCTAGGGATACGAACTTAGGAGCTGAACTGAACTATAACACCGAAATAAATAATGAGCTGAAGTGAACTCTTGGTATGGTGATCTGCTAACTTAGGAAAGTTTAGTCATTAGTTCAACTAACTAGATCTGTTGCGCCAGCAACGCAAAACAAAACGGTTGCGGCAGCAACGTTATTCAAAATGTCAATTCGGACCCAAAAATAATAAAACACGTTAGATGTGCGAGAGTGAGTGAGTTTTATTATCTTTAGTAGCTGTGGTGATTCCTCTATTTCCGTCTCCTAAAATTTTGTCGGGTAACAGCTCAATTGAAAATAAAAAATATTAAATAAATATAGTGAAGGATGTATAAGATCCGGAAAGGTCAAATATCTCCTTTTTACTGGATAATATTTATAAATTAACTTTCTCTATATACAATGTAAACGATGATGTTATATAATTTATGTTTGAATTAAAAATTCTTGCAAATCCTTTTATTCTGCAACTATAAATCTTTTTAATGTGGTTGTATATAAAATGATGCTATTAAATATGATGTTAAATTAAGACATGTATTTTGTAACATTATATCTTTATAGCACACACACACACACAACACTGTGTGCACTCCTTTCGCACTGTCATAACACTCAGCTTTTATAGTTTTAAAGTTCGGAAACATTATTAACGCTTTAACGCGTTGTCGAAAATTAATAGTCAAACTTTTCGCAATGTATTGTGTTGTTAGAAAAAAAACATAAAATCACACATGCTGTTGCGTACATTGAAAAGTTTAATGAAACTCCAAATATGCTCTTTATAAACTTTAGTGTTATGATCAAAAAGAAAGAGTAATTCTACAAATGCATCTTTAGATGTTTTTGTCCTACAGTGCAGATCGCTTAAATAAGGCATCGGCATTTTTTAGATACAAAATCATAAAACTCATATACAGCATAATACTTTACTCGTCAAAAAACGGAATGTTATTAAAATAAAAATGATTTTAGTCTCTTCATTTAAATATAATTTTATCTGCAAATAAATTTAATTTAATTATTTAATATTATGCTAATTACCCATAACGTTTTTTAATAAAAATGCAATTTATTTGTTGGGGGAAAAGAGCTAGTTCCTATACGTATTTCACTGGTTTTATTTATATTATTAAGTCGTCGGCGATCTGGCAATATTTTGATCAAATTTGCCTTTTGTTCTGAAAGTAAACCACACTAAGTTTTATGACTCCTACATTTATATTGCTGCAGACATGATTTATATATTTTTTTTATGTAGAGATGCCCATCTCTGAGAATTTTATGTATAATTTTATATATAATTTAAACCTATATTTCAACAACAATAGGTTTTATATAAAATTATATTACTGTAGAGTTCTGTAAATAGTTTATAAAATTTACCTTTTACATAATTTAAAGGTGCTGCCAAGTTTTCAGCATTATTAAATCAGTAAAATTATATACTTTCACTTTTATATTTTTATTTTCTCTTGGGAATGAGATATTTTCTCGGTAAAAAAGTAGACAGACGGACAGACTCTGTACATGAAATAATGTGGGAAAATTTGGTTGTTGGTACTAGTAGTCCATTTGGAATACAATGCATAAATTTTGGGAATTGAACACTAACTTAAAAACAACCGAGAACTGTCACAAAAAACAATGATGTCAATATGAAGTTTTCCACCTATAAAAATAGCAACTAGTATAATTTTTACAAAAAATGCTAAGTAATACATTATTTGAAAGGTTTTCTAAAGGGTGTATTTTTTAGAGTTACACAAGTTTAAATCACAATCAAATTTTTGTTCGATTTTATCTATAATTTTATTTGCCTATTATTTATAAAATTTTTACTTTAACTCCGTCCTGTTGGAAACACATGTCAGCGACATAATGCCAGCTAATTGAGGTAAGAAAAAATTTCTAATTATACCCATATACAGTTTACCATTGACAGGAATATTCTGACCATCATCGTTTTTCAAGACATATGGACCAGTGACTCCGCTAGCCCGTAAGGCGCACCAAACAATAATTTTCTGTAGATATGGTGTTTCGACAAATGCTTGTGTATTGTCCTCATTCCAAATATGGCAATTATGCTTATTTACGTACACATTCAAACAAAAATTGTCTGCATAAAGGAACTACATTTTAAATGGAAAATCAATATCAATTTGTGCTTCAGCGCATTTACCGAATTGGCGGCGCATACGATGGTCGTTTGAGTTTAATTCCTTCAATCTTAAAAGCTTTTAAGCCAAGATCCCTTGGAAAAATCTTCCATAAAGTGAAAGGACACAACTCCAGTTGCTGAAAACGTCGACGATTGATTTGGATCTTCTTCTATGCTTTCCTGTACAGCGGCTACGGCTTGTTCTTGTTTTTCAAATTAGCCGCTAAGAAGGACTATTATGCATGCCAGAAAATGGACGAAGTGCGCGATAAATTTGACAAACAGAACCATTATTTTGATAAACAATTTAAACAATTTGCAAGCGTTACTCTGGTTTAAGTCTAGCCATAATGAACTGTCAATCCAAACTTCCTTTTTAAACTATCCATGCATCCTTTTTAAACTATGTTTTAAGTAGCTTAGGGCGTAAAACAAAAATATTTTTTTTAAAAGCTTGAGACTTGTTTAATAAGAAATGCTGCAATAGCGTCAAGGATATATGTAACTCCACTATATATACATCTTTAACATCTCAGTATAGATGTTATCTTAATTTGCTAAAATTAAAATATTCAATATAAGTTCCCTAGGAGGAAGAGAACTAACTCATAACTAGTCACGTGAGTAGTTTCTAAATGACTTGACATAAAGATATATACGATACTCTATGATAGATCCTAAACCTAATCTTATAGTGCTTGTTACTGTACTAGTTACATGATGTGTCTTCTATTCACCCGTCACGATTCGTAATTTCTTATCCAACTCCTTTTTTGACAAGTCATAGTATTAGCACGATTGGTACAAATCTCATCAATTTCCCGCCGGATTATTGAAGGAGGCCAAAAACGATGAAATCTCGATATCTTCGATAACAATGCTAAATGACTTTTCTGTTCATCAATAACTGCTTGCATTATAAAATAATTCAGCATACAAACTTAAGTCTTTAATCAATCCTCTAAAGTAATGAAAAATCTATGCCTATTTATTTTCATTATCTCGAGATCAAGTTATCATTGCATCACTTCTATTGTTTCATTTAAAAATCATTTGTCTGTGCATACATTTGTGACTACTAATAACAAAATTAAATAAAAACAAAATCACATGTGCAAAAACGACTTATGGGCTTTTAACGTTTTGTAAAACGATTAACTATTGCTGCAATTTCTAAAAGTGTTTTGTTACGACTAAGTATCTAAATATGTAATCAGGTGCGGAATATTGAATGATATGGCCTTTTAAAAGGCCCTTATATCCTGAAAGCTTGGTACATTTAAACCAACATCTATATAGTTTTTTAGGTTTCCGTTTCCACAAGGCAAAAACTTAACCCTATTGTTGTCGATGCAGTGAACAGTGGGGCAGAATCAATTTATTTTGGAAACAACTCAGCCATTTGTAAAGGGCCATAAAATTGTTATTATTTGATGGATTCAAATGAATTTTTCTGCGGATATGCCAACAAAAATCAAATCGCAAAATGTTTTCTTCAGTAAGGTAAAGGAAATCCCACAATTCCCTAAATAATTGCCAAAAATCCAAAATTAGGAATGTTTTTGTCTTTTTGCCATAAAGTCCACATATAGGCTAGGGGTCATGAAATACTTTCAGCAATAATTGGCAGTATATATATAGCTTTATTGGGGCAGTGTTCTTTTTCCGATTCCAGGTTTGGGATTTTAGAACATACAGGATAAATTCAAAATTTCGATGTGAAATATGACAAATTGAAGAACCTTCACGTTTTACAAGGTTGCTCAATTTTACACGATAATTGGTTCAAACGTACCTACATATTGTGAGCTTACAAAAAGATATCAATTTTTTATATATTCCTTAAGAAAATTTTTTTCTATTAAACAAAATCAAATTCACGGCCATTTTTAGGGTAAAGTAGACAAAAATTTAATAATTTTTGAAATTTCGAAATTGTCTAGTTTTAACTAAAAAAAGATATAATAATAATAAAATATATAAAAGATATAAAAGGTGCCCCGGTAGGCTAGTGGGTAGTGTGCTAGTCTATCAGTCTGGGGGTTGCGGGTTCGATTCCCACCAAAGACTCTGGGTGTTTCACTACAACGAGTGAAGGTCTTTGTTACTATGCTCAATAATTAAGTTAGAATATAATTTGTAATTGTATTGTAACATTTAATAAACAAATAAATAAATAAAAATATAATTTTGAAATTTCTCCTCAATATGGGAAAATTTAAAAAAAGGGAAAAATTTAAAAACAGTTTAGAAAATTTTTTAAAATATTTTGAAAAAACTGAACTGAACAGGGATATCAAAAAATCAAAAATTTGAATTTTAAAATGCTCATAACTCCCTTATTTCAAAACAGAATTTATATGTAGATTAAATCACCATTTTATAAGTATAAAGTAGCCCTTTAAACCCATGTCTAATTTTCAAACAAAATCAAACAAAAATTTAAGAAATGCTCTAAAAGGATTTGCAGGGCCGAGGTACGCAAATTTGCGACCACATAGCGCCACCCCTGGCAAGTGGAAGGTGCCCACTGTCAAAACTTAAGCTAAGATACTCCTCTGCAATGCTCAAGCTAAATTTTGGATCAGTTCAGCCAGCTCTTTACAAATGGCTGAGTTATTTCCAAAATATTTTGATTCTGCAGCGCTGTGCAGTGTATAGCAGTGTGCCAGAAGTATTCTATCTCTGAAACTGTAATAGGTAGACTACTGAATTTTTCACATAGCCTTTATAACTATGGCTGCTAAAACAACAATTACTAAAAATTAAAGGGTATTCCGACAGTAAGGTGACTTCCACATATATGATTTAATTTTGTTTAACCATAACAGACAGACACTTGAGATTTGCACAAAGAATTTAAAACTATATTCGTTAAAAGTCTAAAAAATAAAACTCAAAAAGTGGCCCGATTGTTAGATGACTTTTACGAATATGGCCTTATTTTTGAACCGTGTTAGGTAGACTCTTGTAATTTTTACAGTTGATGTATTATTATGCCGGCCATAACTACAATTACTAAAAAAATTAAAAAGTTATGGTTGACAATTCTGTGACGGCCCACTTACAGTAGGGAGCAGAAATGAGTACATGTTTGTATTTTCTTAATTTTTTTATTATTTAGATGTTAACAATAGTGTTTTTAAAACAAATCAAAAACCTACATATTCAAAAAAAAAATCAATATAAAATAAAAATAGCTCTTATGTACTCAATTTTGTGCTTTCTGGTTACATTTCAAATAATTTGAACTGATAACTATGTATTGAAATATTTGGTAATCTTAAGGTACGATCACATTAGGCAAACATTTGCCTGAAATCGTCAAATATTTGTTTGGCATAATCTGACCACAAAATAAATAGGCAAACACCAAAACAGCTGATTCTTGACAGAAAAAATTATTTGCCGGCAAAACACAAAATCTTCCCAATGTGACGACCACTCATCGGCAAAAATTTTTTTCTTTTTTGGCAAAATAATTAATTGTTTTTACAAAGTTTTTGTAAGAGTAAATATGGGCAAACAATAGTTGATTCCAGCAGAGTTTTTTGGTTTTAAAACTTTGTCTGCCTGTCCGTCTGTTTCAGGCCTATTTTTGCCTTGCACAGTAATAGTGCTAGTTTTTACAGAAGTTGTATTGTTTGGCCACTACAACAAATAATAAAATTAAGCACAAAATGAAAGAGTGTCCCAATAGCGGCGTGATTTTCTTATACATATATGATCTAAATTTCTTAACCGTTATAGCAGACCTTTAAATGTAAATTTTAAATAAAAATTAAAGGGTGTTCGAGCCTAATATCGAGCATAAGAGCATGCTGAACCTAGTTAGTAAGAAGGTTAGAGAAGTTCAAATGCCGATGGAACGCATGAGTAGAAGAAGATTAGTCGAAAGTCTGTATCCGACTCTCATTGCGAAAGATATATAGAGAACCTTATCAGCATTTTTACTGATGGATCTCTTGTGGACGGTAGAGCAGGAACAAGTGTATACTCAGCTGAGCTGAACATGTCCTGTAATCTGCGTTTGGGTGAGCCCAGGAAAGGCCATTAAGGTACTTAGATACAATAGAAGTACCTTAAGCTAGATAACTGCGTTGGTAATAGGTTATGGAAACTTCAAGATGAAAAACCGAACAATATGATACTTGCAGACTGTGCCTGGAAGAGGGTGAGACGTAAATCAGGGAAATTTTGTTATATTACGAATACTTCTGTGACTATTTTTATGTTGCTTAAAACCATTGCAATCACGTTTTTATAAATTGTTTTTGACTCTCCTGAAAATTTGTTGAATTTTAAGTAGTGACTGTTTGTGATTTTGTGTGCGATATGTATGCGCCTGTAGAAATGCAAAATGTTCATACAATCTTTTCTTTAAGCTTTTTTTAATTTTGTTCTATATTAATTTTTATTTACATATGTATATGTATTTACATACATACATATTTATGTGGAAATAAATTTATATTCTTTGACAATTTAATCAATTATTTTTCTTAGTCAAATATTTTCTCTAGTCTGACCACACGGCAAACATGTTTTCCCAAATATCTATTTGCTTTTGTTTGAACAAACAAAAATGAGCAAATAAATGTGCCTAGTGTGACCACAAAACAAATGTTTTAAGAAAATTTAAATCAAACATCAACAAACAATTTTGAGGTAAACATTTGCTTAATGTGACCTTACCTTAATGTGTTACATAATGTTTGTCAAAGTACCTGGACTTAATTGTGAATAAAATCAACATTTGTACATCGATTTTCATCATTTATGACTTATTTTATTCCTAGTATACATACCTAGCTTTCCGAATAAGAAAAATGTAAAATATTTTAAAGTTTTTAAAAACAAAAAAAAAAATATTTTGTCATTAAAAATATTGTTTTTTTGCCACTAATTTCTGAATAACCCCGAAACTATTGAAAACGAAAAAAAGTTGACTGAAAGGTAATTTTATCCCGCATCTTTTGGTGTGTCAATTATTAAAATCGAACAATTGGTTAAAGAGATATTTAGAAATAAGTTAGCATGGTCGCCTTGTTTAGGGGTAAATATTAGCCATCCCCATAAAAAAAAATTGTACGTGATACGTAAAAACTGAATGCGAATTTGAGTTTAACTTGTTAATGTCACTATATTTCACAAATTTATGTTCAGAAAGCAATTTGATTGCAGATCAGTGTTATTGTAACTTGCCAATAGCTAAAGTTAGGAGTTTATCGGGGAGATAAGTAGTTGTTCGTTATAATATCGAGGATAAGGCTAGATACAATAACCTGCCTTTAAAATACGTAATAGTTGAATGTTATTTTTAGCTTACCTTTAATAACGAAAAACTACTCATCGCTCCGATAAAATCCTAACTTTATTTATTGACAAGTCATGATAATAAGCCTAAATGATACATCCAATCTTTAAACAAAAAAGGACCTCTATTAAAACAAAATTATTTTTATAACAAAAAAAAAAAAAACTATATAAAGACTGGAGCCTATTTCATCAAGCTACAAGTTCACAATTACAAGTGTTTTTGCCTGTAGAATTGTAAACTTGTGAATAATTGTGTTTCGTCAAAATACAATTACAAGTTTGTAGCTACAAGTGAATTTAACAAGTTACAAGTCATACTTCTACAAGTGGTTTTGTTTCACTAAACTAAATTTGTAATTATAAAATTGTAGAAAAAAAGGTAAGAGTCGATGGAGACCATCAGAAAAAATTTTACAAGTTACAAGTGAGTGATTTAATTTGATTTTTAACTATTTTTATATTAAAAAATAGTTCACCTAAACACAAAATCAAACAATTTTAAATTAATTAACATTAATTTATTTATTTTGCTTATTTTTAATTATTAATAGAAATAGAAATTATTGATAAGTGGCAAAACCACTGATCATATGTTATAAACAAATAAACACACGTGCAAGTGCAACATATAATATATAAAATTGTTCTTAGTTTTTTAGTGCAAAATGAATCTTTTATACGATTCTAGTGATGAAAGCGATAATGAAACCGCATTAAGAAGAATAAGACTCTTTAGACCACGTCTGGAATATGAATTCCTGGAATCCACGTTGGAGTACAATGAGCGTTTCAGGCAAAAACGAGACAAATTTCTTTTGTTGTTAAATATGTTGTCTCCAATGTTGGAGAGGGTGACAAATAGAAGCCATTCTCTCACGATGCAACAGCAGCTGCTGATAATGTTACGCTGGCTAGGAACAGGAACTACATACCACGCAATAGGTGATTTGCATGGTGTAAGCAAAGCCACTGTGTGCAGAGTAGTAAAAAGCGTAGTAACTGCAATTAATACCGTATTGTTTGCAACGTTTGTAAGATGGCCAGAAAACATGGATCAAGTGGTGTCTAAATATTACGTTATTAGAGGCATGCCGTTAGTTTGTGGATGTTTGGACGGCACTGTAATAAAAATAGATGCACCCAAAGACCATGAAGAAGCTTATGTTGATCGGCACGGTAATCACTCCATTTTGAGTAATAACAAATAAGAATTGTAAAATCAATATCACAATATACACAAAGACTTGTAATTGTAAGAATTGTAGTTTACAAGTCCAACTAGCTACAAGTGTTGTGAAAATTTTGATGAAACACAATTCTTCAGCACTTGTAAGAATGAGAATTGTAATTGTAACTTGTAAACTTGTAGAATTATAGATTAGTGAAACGGACCCCTGATTTGAAATCATTTAAATGAAACGACTGTAGAGTTTTGCATTTAAAATAAGGCCTCGTCATGGGCTCTTTAATTTTTTTTCCAATTGCTCGAATACAAACACCCAAATACGAATAGATATCTACTTGTGTTTATTTTACATAATGTTTTCTTGTTGTTGTTGTTGTTGTTATTGTTGTTGTAATTGCTGTTGTTCACATTATTATTTTTGTTGTTATAAAATGGTCATTTGCTCTGGCCCAAAAGACTATTTAAAGCAATAATAATTCAACCTTTTTTGTTGCTCTAGTATAGACGTTTTATTTAGGACTAAAATTAATTTTGGATTCTGAGTATGTTTGCATGTACATACAAACATACATGTGTATACTCTTTATGGTTAAATGTTATTTTATATGTTTAGATGTGATATATGAGATGATATTGGACAACACTTATGAATTGATAAAACATAAGTAAAATAATGCTTTTAAGTTCAAATTTATGAATACATATGAATTTTAAATGCCTTTTGGGGGGTTTGCTACTGAAAGTACTTGGTCTAAGGGCAAGGCTTCTACGAATATCGTAAAAATAAACAATGAATTGAATATGAAATAGTTTTTATACAGAATGCCTTATTAGAAGTTGACATTAACATTTAAATAGCATAAATATGAAAATTATTATAATTTATTGATTTTTTTTTTTATTTTTGTAGAAATAATAGAAATAATAAAACTCAAAATAAACTTTGGGTATTTTCCACTCAAGTTAGTTTGTAAACGTAGCAAAAATATGAAAAATAAAGACTTCCGAAATTGAATACAAAATATTGTATAGGAGAAGCAGGCACTGGTGCTTTGAATTGTTAGCTCTTAGTCTCGTTAAATTCAGCAGATTTTGTTTTAAATCAGAATTAACAGGATTGGTTTGATAACAATATTGTATTAAATGCCAGGACAAACTTTTAATCGATCTAATTTATAATAATTATTCATAGTCTTTAAATACTAAAAAGTTGGTAAAATATATGTTGTCGGCAAATAAAGCGCACCAGTGACCTCCAACTTGGATCTTGAATACAGAAGACGATTTGGTTCAATTCAACTCCTTTATTACCAAATATATCTTCTAATATTAAAATACCTAAATTTCACAATATTTAAATTTAAATAAAATTAATAATTTAATTACATACTTTTTGGTATGAAAACCACTGGGAAAATTGCTTATAATAATTTTTTAAAATAGCTTTAATTATTTAAAATAAAGTTTAAATATCCCGAACACTGCGTTGAATTTAATGTTAATTTACAAAGTGGTAAAATAATGACTAAAATGGCCGATAAAGTGACGCTACTTGACATTTCATTTTCATATATGTAAAATTAGATAATTTAATGATGCAAATTTTAGTAGTAAAATAAAATTACAGTGCCGGGTAAAAAAAATTCAAAAATTAATATTTCAGACAGATTAATATATATAAAATCTAGTGGATTTTAGCAGTAGCGATAACATTCTCCCCCGCAGTATGACGATGTAATTCTTCGGAGTTATACTCTTGAGGAGCAGCTACTTCTAAAATTGCTAATTTGACCGCTGGTCTTTCTAGAATTCCTTGCTGAGTTAGGACCTTTGCACTACGAACTTGTCCATCATTTGCCAATCTGGTTTCAACTACTTTTCCTCGCATCCAAACATTACGAGGTAAGGAAGGATCAACAATAACGACCAAGTCCCCTTGACATATAGGTTTCTGTTTTATATGCCACTTTGTTCTGCAAGTTATAGTTGGTAAATATTCGGCGAGCCACTTTTTCCAAAAAATATTTGCAAACTGTTGAGACACACGCCAACTGTGCTTTAAAACGAGCCCACTGTCTTCGCAACTAGACATTGGTTTAAGGCCACTTGAGTTGCCAACTAAAAAATGGTTTGGCGTTAAAGCCTCATCCGATTCATGTTCAAGAGGCACGTACGTTAATGGTCTTGAATTAATAACATTTTCAACTTCAGATAACATACTCACAAGAAGTTCATCGCTAGGAGACCTTGTGGGCATTATTTTGTACAAAATAGTTTTTACAGAGCGCACTAGGCGTTCCCATGCGCCTCCCATATGTGGGGAAGCCGGGGGATTGAAATTCCATTTTGTTACAGTTGTGGTGAATTCTTTAACAAGTATATTTTTATCTACTTCGGCCAATGCTTCACGCAGTTCTCTTTCCGCACCGATGAAGTTAGTTCCATTGTCGCTGTAAAATTCCCGTGGAATACCTCGCCGAGCCATAAAATTTCGAATGGCTAATATGCAGGAACTTGTCGTTAACGAATGAGCCACCTCAATGTGGACAGCTCTAACTGTCAAACAAGTAAAAAGGCAACCATACCGTTTCTCTCTATGACGATTTACAACAACCATAATTGGGCCAAAAATATCCACACCGGTAAATGTAAATGGTGCCTCATAAGCAGCAAGTCGGGCTGGAGGTAATTTTCCCATTTGAGGGAAATTTGGAACTGACTTATATATTTTGCACCACTGGCAGTTTTTAATTATAGATCTGTAGGTGACTCGTAATTTAGAAATCGAGAATTTCTGACGAATTTCGTTGATTGATGTTTCATGATTAATATGGTGATACTTTTGATGATAAAAAATTAAAATTAATTTTGTGATATTGCTACATTTGTGCAAAATAATTGGGTGCTTATATTCAAGGGGAATGTTTGCATTGTCTATTCTGCCATCAACTCTAAGTACCCCATGTTCATCTAGATATGGCGACTTGGTGTAGATATCACTCGACTTTGAAATTTGTGTTTTTGACTTAAGGCAAAAAATTTCTTTTGCATAGTGTACAGTTTGTGACTGTCGATAAAGTAAATTTTCAGCATTCACTAACTCATCCTTAGTGAGTTCTCCTTTCTGTACGATTTTAGTTTTAATATTTTTAATAAATCGTAGACAATAGGCAGTACACCTTACCATTCGATTCCACTTTGAAAATCGTTGCTCATTTATGACTGATTCAATACGAGTCGTTATATATACATGATGTAATAACTCTTCTGATGTTGCCGCTTCAATATTTTCTGCACCGGGCCACATATCTTCAGACTGATAAAGAAAGGCCGGGCCTTTAAACCACCTACTTTCACTGCAAATTTGAGGAATACGTGCCCACTTAGTTGCCTCATCAGCTACATTAAGTTTTGTAGGAACCCATCTCCAATCTCTAATTGAGCTTAGCTCTAAAATTTCGGTAATACGGAACGCTATAAACTGATTATATTTGCGGTGATCTGAATTAATCCAACTTAGGACCGTTTTGGAGTCGGACCAATAAAATGTTTTGTCTATTTTGATATCATGGTTTTCAGTTATATATTTTGAAAATCTGGCACCAATAAGTGCCGCCATTAGCTCGAGACGTGGAACTGACGTTATTTTTATGGGTGACACTCTTGTTTTTGAGCCAACTAGAGAGGTTGAAATGGTACCATTTTTCTCAAGACGAAAATAACAAATAGCAGCATAGCCATCCTTGCTTGCATCCACAAAAGTGTGCAGCTGCACGTTAACGTCATTATAATTTCCAAACATCTGTACATAGCAACGAGGAATTTTTATATTTTTAATATTTGGCAAAATGTTGACCCATTGGACCCACTTGTTCATTAATTCAGTGGAAATTACATCGTCCCAATCGATTTTGGACCGCCATATGTCTTGCATTAAAACTTTAACAAACATAATGATGTGTGCAATTAAACCAAGAGGGTCGTAGATAGACATTACTAAACGAAGTACTTCCCGTTTGGTGGGGACTTTTGTGCCACAAAATATTTCACTGTCTGCTAGAAAATTTGAAATTTTGAATGTTATAACATCATCATGGTGGTCCCAGAAAACGCCGAGAACCTTTTCAATTTGTTGTTCATTATTTTGATTTAAACATTTAAACATTTTGACATCAGTGTGTTCAAATGAATCAAAAATGGATTGGTCATTTGAAATCCAATTCCTGATATTAAACCCGCCTTGTTGATGAACATATTTGATTTCTGCTATTAATTTTGCTGCCTCAAGTGGAGTGTCAACAGAGTCGAGAAGATCGTCTACATAGTGATTTTCTTTTATTGATTTAGCAGCCATGGGAAATTCACTTTTATATTTTGTAGCATTTACATTTTTTATGTATTGAGAAATGCTAGGGGCGCAACAGGCACCAAATATCATGACGTCCATAACATATACATCAGGATTTTTATTTTGACAGCAATCACGCCATAAAAACCGTTGGACGTCTCTATCCTCGTACCTTATATAAATTTGATGAAACATTTCTTCAATGTCACCGCATATCGCTACTGACTTTTGTCTAAAAGTGAATAAAACTGACGGCAATGAGGCCAGAAGATCAGGGCCTTTTAAGAGAAAAGAGTTAAGTGACACTTTCTTTGATTCGGCAGCTGCATCCCAGACCACCCTCGACTTACCGGGTTTATTTTTATTAAAAACAGCAAAAATAGGTAAGTACCAAACCTTTTTATTTGGCCGCAAAATTTCATTTGGCTTCAATTTTCTTATGTAGCCTTTGGATAAATATTTGGAGATTGTATCCCGAAAAATATTTAAAAGCTCTGAATTTTTCAGTAATTTGCGCTCCAAACATATAAGTCGCTTTATTGCCATATCGTAGCTGTCAGGTAACTTTATTAAATCACATTTCCATAGTAGTGGAACTTCATAGTGTTTATCATCTCTTTGCGTGGTATGTTCATTTAGCATATTTAATGCACGTTGGTCATCTTTTCCCACTAACGGATCTTTTAAAGAAATTCCAATGCTTTCCAGTGAATAAAAACTTTTTACAAGCTCATGCAAATTTTCATCATTGCTTTTTGTGCAATCACATACATGAAAATTATAATGCTGCTTCTTATTTATTTTGGTAGCTGTGGCACCATAAACAGTCCATCCAAGTTTTGTGCGTACTGCTACAGGCTCATGTGGAGACCCTTCACGTATTTTATTTGAAACACCCACACCTAGTTCGTTAAGCCCAATAAGTACCCTTGGCACTGCATTATTGTTTGAACTTATTGGCAGGTTTCGTAAATGATGATAGCGTTGAGAGAGACTTTTATAGTCCAATGATTGCTTTGGTAGATTGAGACTACTTACTGTGTTCACTTCCATCTCCATTCTGTTGTTATTTTCACCTGAAATTTCAATTTTTAATTTTTTTGAATTTAGTTCGTTTCTATTCATACCACCAGTCCATTGCAAACATAGGGGGTTTTGTTCACCATTTAACTGCAAATCATTTAAAACAAACTCTTCTATTAGACTTATTGATGAACCGTCGTCAATAAAGGCAAATGTGTTCATTATTTTATTATTTCCATAAATTCTAATTGGAATAATTTTAAATAGTATTTCATTTATTTTCGCACCGTGTGCATTCACTATTTCTGTATCAATATGTTCTGTATTGTTTGACGTTTCTTTATTGTTATTATTTGCAGAAACAGAATAGCGATGTAATGAAGGGTGGTGAAAATATTCACATTTTTCCTCTCCACACTTCACCTTCTTTTTACATTCACTATGATGTTTGCCTAAGCAGAATTTGCACAGATTATTTTTTCTTATTAGATTCCACTTGTCATTTCTATCCAACAACAAAAATTTTTGGCAAACTGCAAGCGATGAGCATTTACTACTGTTGCAGACAAAGCATACACGTTCATTGTTGTGGGTATGTAAATATACTTTCTTGTGCGCGCTGTTGCTATTGTTCATAGTGGAACCAGATTTTTTATTAACGTTGTTGTTGTTGCTGCTTTTTATACTTTGTTTTTCATTGTTTATTGTGACACTGCTGGCAATGAGGCCTAAATTAAAAATCCAATTAGCAAATTCAGATAAATTTGCTTTTTTGTTTTGATTATTTAAGTTTACTCGCTGTGAAGCCCATTGCATTTGATAAGAAGATGGTAACTTTTGCAACAATTCATTTAAAAGTGAAGAATTATTCATCTCATCTTCAAGTTTACATGCTTCTATTGTTGACAATAAACTCCGAACATTAATGGCAAAAGAGGTTAGTGTATTTAAATTATTTTCATCAACAGGTGAGGTCAACTTTATTCTATTTTGAATAGAGTACAAAATTTTTTCTGGTTGACCGTACAACATTTGGAGTATATTTATTACCCAAGTAACGTTTGAGGGGTGAATAAGTAAGTGTTGTACGCTTTTTAAAGCATCTCCCCTTAGTGATCGTTGTAACCTTATTAAATTTTCAGCTTCCGTGAAGGCGCAGAGATTTGTGGACCACTCGAATGTTGAATAAAATATTGGCCATTCTTCTGGTAAACCCGTAAACATTGGGAGTTCTTTTGGCAATGATTGGCGAGACGACAGGTGAGTTTGTGATAAATTGTGTGTTGCATTTATATTTGATGGTAAAGTCTTTTGCATAATAGGTACACCCTGATGAAAATATGGTGGATTTTCTGCAGATTTGTTTATGGTTGCACTAGTTTGGTGGTAATGCTGTGGATTTATTTTTGATGACAGTGGGTGATTAACATTAGCCGGAGGCATATTGAAATTTAAATTTTGGCCAGAATTTAAATTTGAAGCAACGTAAGTGACAAGCGGTGGCTGATTTGAGCGGATATTATTTGTAGAAAATATTCGCTGTGATTGGCTATATGTGGGGCCAGATATTACACCAGAATTTGTTACGTATGACATTGAGCTTTGGACTGGTGGTCCAACATATAAATTTGTTGCCGTGGCTGTTACTTTCGGTAAGGTAGACGATGCAGATTGTAATGGCAAACTTGGGTCAGTGGTAAAATTTGTATTACATTTAAAGCCCGTTGCATTGTTTTTATAGACCATATGTGATGGCAAATCTGAATAAAGTGGTTCACCCAAAATTTGTGCAGTGTTTGATTTATTATTTGCGTTTTCAAATTCTTTATAGTTTTTGGTACCACTATGTTCATTTGAGGAACCTTGAGGATTTGGAAGACCGTCTACCCATTCTTGTACAGATTTAGAACCCACGGAGGAGGCATCTGTTAAATCAGCATTTTGCTCAAGCAAATGGTACCTTTTATTTAAGTATTCTTGTTGTAGAATTTTTTCTTCCTCCAGCTTTTGAAGCTGAAGCTGAATTTGACGTGATTGTGATATACGAGAGTTAACAGAAGAGCGACTTCTTGTAGGGGAAGCAGCTCTAGTGGCGGAACAAATTGTACATTTATAGGTTATGTCAGAAGTGGCATTTGTACAACTTTTATGGAATATTTTGTGGCAATCGGTGCAAGAAATCATATCTTCGTTTGGGGAACTTGGACACAATGCACACTTAGCATTTTGTTGACCCTGTGAAGTAGTTGAATTCATTCTGTACTTACTGCGATTGGCAAATATATATGTTGATACGCTACAGGTGTCCAGGGATGTTTGTTTTGTTGATTAGGCAAAAAGTATTTTAAAATGTTGTCGGCAAATAAAGCGCACCAGTGACCTCCAACTTGGATCTTGAATACAGAAGACGATTTGGTTCAATTCAACTCCTTTATTACCAAATATATCTTCTAATATTAAAATACCTAAATTTCACAATATTTAAATTTAAATAAAATTAATAATTTAATTACATACTTTTTGGTATGAAAACCACTGGGAAAATTGCTTATAATAATTTTTTAAAATAGCTTTAATTATTTAAAATAAAGTTTAAATATCCCGAACACTGCGTTGAATTTAATGTTAATTTACAAAGTGGTAAAATAATGACTAAAATGGCCGATAAAGTGACGCTACTTGACATTTCATTTTCATATATGTAAAATTAGATAATTTAATGATGCAAATTTTAGTAGTAAAATAAAATTACAGTGCCGGGTAAAAAAAATTCAAAAATTAATATTTCAGACAGATTAATATATATAAAATCTAGTGGATTTTAGCAGTAGCGATAACAATATAATTACTTACTTACTTAGATGGCTATAAACAACGGTTTTGGTCAGTAGCCTGATTAAGAATAGCTTTGCATGCGCGTCGATCTAATGCGCTTCGCCTCCAGTTTCTAGCACCAAGTTTTGCGAGACCATCCTCAGCTTGATCCTTCCACCGGAGTTTGGGTCTTCCCCTTCTACGTCTTCCTTCGAGATCAAATTCGAATGATTTTCTTGCTGGAGCATTCTCATCCATACGTATAACATGACCCAGCCAGCGCAACCGTTGTACTTTGATGCGCTTAACTATGGTTATATCTTCGTACAACTAATACTGCTAGTGATTAATTCGATGGCGATACTCTCCGTCGATGCAAGCAGGTCCATATATTTTGCGAAGAATCTTTCTCTCAAACACCCCTAGAACAGCCTCATCTGCTTGCGTAAGAACCCACGCTTCAGTGCCATATAGTAGCACGGGTAATATAAGTGTTCTATAGAGTGTAAGTTTAGTTCGTCGAGAGAGGGCTTTGTTTCTAAATTGATTGCTTAGCCCGAAATAGCATCTATTAACAAGAATAGTTCTTCTTTTTATTTCCAAACTGATGTTATTTGTTTGGTTTATGGCGTTACCGAGGTAAATAGATAAAGTTGTTCACTACCTCGAAGTTATAGTCACCAACGTTCACATATTGACCCAGTCTTGTTGTTTCGTTGTTCGTTGATACCATAAACTTTGTCTTATC
The DNA here is from genome assembly GCA_949628195.1 of Phasia obesa. Lineage (NCBI taxonomy): Eukaryota > Metazoa > Arthropoda > Insecta > Diptera > Tachinidae > Phasia > Phasia obesa. The sequence goes on from OX451216.1 coordinate 149,048,424, forward strand.
TTCGTTTACTACCAGACCCATTTTCCTCGACTCATTTTCGTTACAGTTGCAAGTTACAGTTACCTCTCGCACAGTCCGCCCTATGATATCAATATCATTGGCATAAGCGAGTAGCATATGCTTTTTGTTGTAAATTGTGCCTGCTCTGTTAACTGCAGCATCACGCAATATTTTTTCCAACAAAATGTTGAATAGATCACAAGATAAACTAAAACCTCGTTTGGTATTAAACGTGTCGGAGTCGTGTCGTATCGGGCTGTCAAAAGCAGCTTTGTATACACCAAAATACTTATGTGGGGACACCATTTAATATTAATATTTGTTCTTATAGTTCTCATATACATATACACATACTATGTAATTTTTTATAGCCTATATATAATGGGTGATTTTTTTGAGGTTAGGATTTTCATGCATTAGTATTTGACAGATCACGTGAGATTTCAGACATGGTGCCAAAGAGAAAGATGCTCAGTATGCTTTGACATTTCATCATGAATAGACTTACTAACGAGCAACGCTTGCAAATCATTGAATTTTATTACCAAAATCAGTGTTCGGTTCGAAATGTTCAAATGTGACAAATTTTGTTCAGCGATGAGGCTCATTTCTGGTTGAATGGCTACGTAAATAAGCAAAATTGCCGCATTTGGAGTGAAGAGCAACCAGAAGCCGTTCAAGAACTGCCCATGCATCCCGAAAAATGCACTGTTTGGTGTGGTTTGTACGCTGGTGGAATCATTGGACCGTATTTTTTCAAAGATGCTGTTGGACGCAACGTTACGGTGAATGGCGATCGCTATCGTTCGATGCTAACAAACTTTTTGTTGCCAAAAATGGAACAACTGAACTTGGTTGACATGTGGTTTCAACAAGATGGCGCTACATGCCACACAGCTCGCGATTCTATGGCCATTTTGAGGGAAAACTTCGGAGAACAATTCATCTCAAGAAATGGACCGGTAAGTTGGCCACCAAGATCATGCGATTTGACGCCTTTAGACTATTTTTTGTGGGGCTACGTCAAGTCTAAAGTCTACAGAAATAAGCCAGCAACTATTCCAGCTTTGGAAGACAACATTTCCGAAGAAATTCGGGCTATTCCGGCCGAAATGCTCGAAAAAGTTGCCCAAAATTGGACTTTCCGAATGGACCACCTAAGACGCAGCCGCGGTCAACATTTAAATGAAATTATCTTCAAAAAGTAAATGTCATGGACCAATCTAACGTTTCAAATAAAGAACCGATGAGATTTTGCAAATTTTATGCGTTTTTTTTTTAAAAAAAGTTCTCAAGCTCTTAGAAAATCACTCGTTATTTATAATGTTATGGAGAGTCCCCATGGGTGATTTAATTTCACATCTATAACCTCATATCTTGATATATCGGGTGGTTATATTTTAAGGGCCGATGTTGAATGTGAACTACAACTAAACATCAAGTTTTTTTCTGCATTTAATTTGAAATTTCTTAATTTCAGACTAACTCAATTTGAACCATGAAAAGATACACAATCGAGCAATGCATTAAAGTTATTCAGGCTTATTATGAATTGATCATACAATTTTCGAAGAAAATCATCTTCAGTGATGAGGCGTACATTTTCACCTCAGTCGATACGTCAATAAGCAGAATTGCCGCATTTAGACGAATGATAATCCAAGAGTGATTGTCGAAAATCTAATGCACCCACAAAGAGTGACTGTTTGATGCGGTTTATGGGCTGGCGGCATTATCAGTGAGGCAGTTACTGTGAATGGTATTCGATATCGTGAGGTGAGAACGAACTTTTTATGGCCCGAATTGGAAGATATGGATCTGGACGATATGTGGTTTCAACAAAACGGTGCCACTTGCCTGACTCTTTTGCGCGACATATTCAATGGCCGTGTTATCTCACGTGGTGGCGATGTCAATTGGCCGTCAAGATCATGTGATTTGACACCGTTGGGCTTCTTTCTTCGGGGCTATTTGAAAGAAAACGTCTACGTCGATAAGCTAGCAACAATTTAAGAGCTAAAGGATGAGATAAGAGAATTGAGCCTCAATTATGCCTCAGCGCCATCGGAAATTTGGAGCATTGGATGGAGGTCTGCCGTCGAGGTCGCGGCGGCCATTTGGCTGATTTTTTGTTCCATACATAATTGAACCATAACAATATTATCAAAATAAAAATAAAATGACAATATATTATATTATTTTTTATAATTGCAGATACATTAATACGGGTCGGTGTAATTTTCGCAAGTCTGTCTTACATCGGTTAACAGGTAAGACTTTATAAGTCCACTTATGTGACGTATGAGAAACACCCTTTAGTTTTTTTTAACTTTCTATTGTGAACATAAAAATATAGACAAATTAATTAGTTATTAAGCCTAAGTTATTTATTATAAAGAGATAGAGAAAAATTAGACATCAGCAGAATGTGATGCATTTTCTGGGTCAACACATCCGTCATCAGCATTCTTAGTATCTATCTACAAGGTAGTTTCAATTGTTATTAATTAATAAAAAGAATAGTTCAAAATAAAAATAAATTCATATAATAAAAATATAGACGTTTCTTAATTTCAAGTGTCTACCTATAAAGTTTAAATATAATAAAATAGTAACTCATTTCCGTCTGTCTGTCTGCCTTTCATTTGTGTTCGCATCACGTAAAATTACTGGATGTATTTAAAATGTAAATGGATGAGTTCAACATACAGGTTGGAAAAAACACCTGGTTGTCTTGTAGAACCTGGCAGAATGCTTAGTTGAGAAAGATTATTAAGACACGTTTTTTTTTTGTTTCCAGCACAGTATTTTTTAATTTACAACTGCCGTTAAGTGTTTTCTATTGCTGTAAGAATATCGAATTCGATCAAGCTGCATCTATTAGTTTTTGCGATAGCCAAAGAAAGCAGAAAACAATGAATGTTGTAATGAAAATAGAAAAAAGTGAATTTTGTTTGCTAGAAATTATATATAATATCAAAAAAATTTTATTAGACGAGTAGCTGTGGCCGCCAATTCGTCAGCGTCCTTGCAATATTTTGTTTGATTTTGCTTTGTAAGCAATCCACACCAAAGAACCTTACTTTACTTTACATAAAGGTTCTCATCCTTACTAAAATAGCTGCCGCCTTAAATTATGAATCAGGATACTATGGTACCTCCTCACAAAATTTTGGTAAAATCCATTCCGTAGTTTTTACCAGATGCGAACATAGATAGAAAGACAGACAGCCAGGAAATGAATTACTACTTTATTATATGTATAGATCATGGAATAAAATTATTGAGGTGTCTTAGGCTGAAAGCATGTCAACCAAACGCGTGCATTACTTTTTGAACGAATATTTAGAGACGAAAAATGTAGCCCTGCAATCAAGACAATTCACACGTGTGTAGTCATTATGTCTTTGAGCTACAAATTTCTACCCCATCCAGCATACTCACTAGATTTTGAGAGCTTGGAAAAGATTTATGTCCTTATGCAAAATAAATAAAGTCTACTTCAAGTGTACTTTAAGATAAATTTGCAATTTGAAATAAAGTAGACTTAAAGTAAACGCAAGACTAACTGTATCGGACTTTAAGATGCCAATGTTGGGAAATATATCTTATTTTTTTTTCCCAAAAAATTTTCCCTTAAACAAAAGGACAACCAGGAATTAACGAATCAAAAAGTCTAATGTGCGTTACTTCAAGGATTATGTTGGCCAACGTTGTAAATAAATTAAACTGGAGTCTTCAGTTCATTGTATTAAATTTATTTGTCTTTAAGTGGAATTTAGTTAAAAATATTTCATTCAAAAAGTTAACTTTATTAATACTTCCTGATCGTTAATAGTTTACGTTAGGTTAGGTTGCACTGGTCGCCGGCTTCGTGTAGAGGAGAAACCGACTCGCTTGGTTTCTTTTGGTCCCGTTGTGACGCCCGAATGTAGTTTACGTAAAAAATTGGTCAAAGCTTTACAAACAATGATAATAATGATATAAAATATTTATGCCCTTATCAAAAAAAAAAATTAAAGTCTGCTTCAAGTCTACTTTATTCCAAATTTTATATGAAAATTTTGGCTTAAAGTGCACTTCAAGTAGACTTAATTTTTTTTTTTCTTCTTAAGGGCATTAGAATATAAGTTTTTAACAATTATTTTACTTGCTTTTATTATTCATTGAAGTCTAAGACCTGCCTTTAAAAAAAGTGCTACAAATTATCTGAGTGTCGATTTAATTTTCTTTTCTTAAACAAACACCTTCTGTTTAAAAATACGACACAAAATTAAATTTTAAATAAAAAATTCTCATCTGTTTATGAGAATAGAAGAATTTGATAAGATTTTTTTTTAATTTCCCATTTTTTTTTTACTGTAGATGTGTTAAATCAATTTTCTGCTTTTGTCAGATCTCTATACAAATCTATTGACATAATATGTAGGTATGTATACCGGGTGGTCCAAATCTAAGTTTCTTTTTAAACGACTTTAAAAAACGAAGGAGGTTATCAATTCGTCTGTGTGTTGCTTTTTTTTTTGTATATTTGTGCCTTCAGAACTCGGTCATTTCTGAACCGATTTAAAAAACTTTTTCTTTATTTGAAAGGTTATGCTTACGGATTGATCCCATTTTAAAAGAAGTTTAAAAGTTTAAAAATTCAAGGGTGTCCCCATACAACATACATGTTTTTTAACTTTATAGATCACCAATTTTAAATTAAAAAAAGTGTGTATTATGAGCTATAGTGCTCACATTAACAAAAAGTAATAAAAAAAATTAAATTAAAAATTAAAGGGTGACCCCATAGGTAACGTAATTTCACCTTTATAATTCTATCTTTTGAATCTTTATAGACAAACACTTGAAAGTTGCACAGAATTTTCGTTACTATGTCTGTTATAATAAGTACAAATATTTAAAATTAGAAATTAAAGGGTGTCCCATTAGTTAGTTTAATTTGATTTATATAATGCCAAGTTTTGAACTGTTATAGACAGACAGTTAAAATTTACAAAGTACTTGTTAAGTCCGCTTTAATAACAAGTATAAAATATGAATTTTCAAAATAAAGGGTGTCCCAATAGTTAATGTAAATTGATATATATGGCCAAACTTTGGCACTGTTATAGATAGACAGTTGATATTTACAACGAACCTATATTGCTTAGTCCGCTATAACAACAAGTATAAAATTTAGATCTATAAATTAAAGGGTGTCCCCATTATTGATGTAATTTGACCATTATGTCCTCATCTTTGGAACCGTTATAGACAAACACTTGAAAATTAGACAGAATGTTCACTACTATGTCGCGTATAACAACAAGTATAAATATTTAAAATTAGAAATTAAAGGGTATGCCAATAGTTAATATTATTTGATGTATATATGGACAAATAGTTAAAATTTACAAAGAATCTGTATGAAAAAGTCCTCTATAACAAGTATTTTAATTTAAAGGGTGTGCCAATAGGTCACGTCATTTGATATATATGGCCCTATCTTTTGAACAGTTATTGACAAACACTTAACAATTAGAGAGAATGTTCATTACAATGTCTATTGTAAAAGATTTAAAATTATAAATTAAAGGGTGTCGCAATAGTTTATGTAATTTGATGTAAATGGCCAAACTTTTAAACCGTTACAGACAGACGGTTTAAATTTAAAAAGAACCTGTATTGTTACGACCGCTATAACAAGTATAAAATTTGAATTCGGAAAATACAGGGTGTCGCAATAGTTAGTTTAATTTTATGTATATAGCCAAACTTTTGATTCGCTATATATAGACAGTCGTTTGGCATTGGTTTGACGTGAAATAAAAAACCAGAACCTTGGGGTCTTGTGCCCGTATATACTCCGAAAACACTGCTCTCCTTGCAAGAAATCGACTGCTATTTGCTTCAGATTATTGAATTCAAAAATTAGTTTTTTTTTATCTGAATTGACATTTTGTGCTACGACATTTAAAAAATTCCTCTAAAATCTACCTCGAATACAATATAATCATTGTATAATTACCGTCTTAAAGAAACATGATTTTAAGTTTGTCTGTTTTGAAGTCGTTTATTTTTGCAAGAATTATTAAATCATATGATTTAGATTGTCAAGATTATACCTCAGCGGAGCAAAAAGAATCACTTTGCGCTTGGGAAATATTGAAAATTTATTTTGTGAGTTCTGTGTTGCCCAAACTGTGGGTTTTTTAATAAGTTTTAGCCGAAGCACCCACCGCGACTGCTGTACGAAAGGTTATGCAAAAAGTTCATAAGACTAGCTTGCTAGTGGTCCCCTTTATTGTACGGTGCGTACCGACGAGAATGTGGCTGCTGTGGCCGAATCCAAGAATTTCAACCAGCAATCGATTTAAAAAACTCGGCATTTTGACACACCAGCATGATGAACATTTTGTGTAAAGATTTCGGACTATACGCATACAAACTTCAATCGTGTGAGTCATCGAAGACAAACTACCACCTTCTTCGTTGCAGCTTCTAAGTTTGGTCTCTAAAGAAGCGCCAATCGAACATCCAATTTAGCTAAAAAATAATACTTTCAGACGAAGCGCTTTCACATTCCGGCAACTATGTCCACAAACAAAAGGGCTGCAGCTGTCATTCAGAAAACCCGTACGTCATTTCCGATAGGTCAGGGCATTACAGAGATTGAAAATTTGGTAGATATTTTGGAGTGGTGCCACTTCTTCGTCATGATTACATACTTTTTATGGTCGGCCTAAAATGTAAGATTTAAATTTGGCTCATCTTTGAATTTAGCAGGATGGTGCTCATCAAACAATAGATATTTCGCGCACTATGTTTGCTGTTCTGGTGACCTTGGCGTCTCGACCTACCCTTTAGACCTTTAAAGACCGATGGTTAGCGAATAATTTAGACACTATCCACACTTTTAAGGCTTATGTCGTAAGTTTGAACCGGAAACTATCAACAAAAATCTTGTAAAATTTGATTGACAATATATAACCTACCACGAAGTCATGAACGAAATTGCGTTCCAAAAGAAGGTAAGTTTAGTTCATTTTATTTAATTTTTAAACAGATACTTGAATTTGGACCTCCTCCTACATATGTACGTATGTATGTCTTGTGAATAATATATATTTTTTATGCCTGCAAGGTGTATATCTATGCTTTTCTGTGTGAAGTTTGTTATATGCCGGCATGAATATGAATTGTAATCTATGAGTAAAAAACTGTACTTGACAACTAGTTAATATACTTTTTTAAAAGTTTTCTTATTTTTATTTTTATTTTTATTCCTTTAGGCTCAAGTAAAACGCGTTTAACTGTATGTGATTGTTTGCAAGAACTCACATACACACTAATGTGTACTTAGTCGTCGTTATAAATTGTGCAGGAGACATAATGTTAAGAAAGTTATCTTAAAGGATTATCAGGGTAGTTATACTTAAGTTTATACTTACTAGCACCCGAATAACCCATACGTCTAAGTTTCTTTTCTTATTTATGTTACATAAAAGGAAATCAAAGATTTACATGAAAGAAACTGAAGTATGAAATGTTTTTGAAAGGATTTACATTCATTAGTATAAGAAAAGCAAATATTTAAATTGGTAGAAAAATTCTAGCCTTGTGACAGAACGTTGATATTTCGCTGAAGTATGGATGTTTTTAAAGTTTATTTTAATCAAATATTTTAAAGTTGGTTGTGGCAGCTTAACGTTGATTGTAGTAAGCCAGCTGAGAAACCATCGTAGTGTTCTTTTGCAAAATTTTTGATAGTCGGCTAATTTAATTCAGCTTTTGGGACTACCAGGGCAGGTCCCAACACACAGCTGCAGCCCAGAGACAAATAACAAATAAAAGAAAACAATGCTCCAAATAGAAAACAACAAACTTAAAAACGCACAGGGAAACATTAAAGAGGAAGAAAAAGATGATGGTATTCCAAACTTGCCCCCCCCCCCCGACGTAGGACACCTGCTTCATCTGAATGTTTTTGGGTACCCTAATCCACTTAGGGGACAACTTATCTTACTTCAGGCCAAACCTAACCCTGAAAAAAAAAATAACAATTATAAAACTATCTATACATATAATAAAATAGTAACTCAATTCCGTCTGTCTGTCTGCTTTTCATTGACGTTCGCACCACGTAAAAACTACTAGATGGATTTTAACAAAATGTTATCAGGAGGTACCTAAGTATCCTGGTCTCAATATAGGATACTTTTTTCCCGCAAAAGTATCTTAGAAAGTGGAGAAAAAGAAGTGAAAGTACGCAGTTGAACAAAACCGGATATGAATGCTTTACTTTTTATAAAGTAAAAAATACATAAACTGATATGTACATATCTTAAGGCGGAACTAAAACCGCCGGTATTACCACATAGCACTAAATCGGCGGCGAAGAAGAAAAACAGTTGTAAATTGGCTATGCCAGCTTCAAACTAATTAGCCTAAAGAAGACCAGAAGCGCATGCGAAGCGCTACTATCTCTCAACCATCTGTCTTATCTAGTACCCCCGGGGGTTCCAATTCTCACTGCAGTAATGGCAAATGCTTTGACGCGGTTCACTCGGGGAAAATAGGGGCACCAGACGCTAGGGTTTCTAGAGCCTAAGTCTGAAAGAAAAGGTCTGTTGTTTTAACCCGGGTCCTCTTCGAGGCCCGACCAGTGCCCAAAGGACTGGTACCACGGGAATCGGTGGCCACACAGAGAGCCTATCCTCTCTGTGACCGGTTATTGGTGAGGTCCCCTTCGGGGGTACACGTGGTGGTTGTGGTTTAAGATCGATTAAAGCAGATGTGGTGCAAGGTCGATCAAGTGTGCTGTTGCAACCTCAACAGACGGAGTTTGGATAGTCTCCAAACCCCTAAGCAAGAGGTTGTAATATGGATCTAGGCTTGCCCTGGAAAGGCTTGCCATATTGTATAAATTGCTACTCATTGTGACTGTATACACACAAATTGCGATTGGTGGCAATCGTAAAGTGTTGTTATACTACACAATGGGGGCGCTAGTCTACGTCTTTATTTCACTCGGTGTTAAGAGCACCGTGGGATAAAGCCACCGTGGCAGGAGCCCACGTTAATCTTGAACACATCATCTGTCTTATCTAGTACTATCCCTTTCTAAAGGAAGTAGCACAGTTAATGTAGGCATTATTTCCCTCACTTGTATTATTCATATGCTGGCATTATCAGCCAATTTGGATTAGTAATTTGTTGTTGTGACTAGCCACGTTTGCGTGTGTTCTTCGATTTTTGAACTTTGAAGAAAATGGATCAAAAAATATGTATTAAATTTTACGTTAAAAATGAAATTGAGTGCTCCAAGATATTTCAAATGTTGACTGTGGCATTCGCCGAGTCTACTTTGTTTCAAAAAAGTGTTTATAAGTGCTACAAGCACTTTACAAAAGGTCGAGAAGATGTTGATGAGCGTCCTTTACTTGCCACCACATCAACAAGTGAAGAAAACATTGAAACATGAATTAGGGAAGTTGCAGAGGACGTTGGCATATCAATCCGTTCATGCCATTCATTTTTCTTGAATATTTAGGGCGTGAAACGTGTGACTGCGACGTTTGTTTCAAAATTGCTAAATTTTGAGCAAAAGCAACGTCGCATTAGCTCAAGAGTTGTTGAATGACGTGGGTATAAGGTAATGACGTCGAAACCAAGGCCCAGTAATTCCAATGGAAGCAGCCGGATGAGCCAAGACCGAACAAAGTAAGCCAAGTTGGATAAAATGTGAAGGTTTTGCTTACTCTACTGTACTGTACTGCTGACAATGGCATGGTGCGTCATGAGTTCTTGCCAACAGGTCGTACGGTTAATATAGAATACTGCAAGAAGTTTTGCAACGTTTGTATGTGCTACGTTTGATGGATAGTGGCATATTCTAAATTTGATATAGTCTACTCTTAGAACACCGTGAATTTTACAGTAAGGGTGTGCTGGTATAGAACGAGAGGAAAGGCTAATCGCCATAGATAATAATTATTTAATTATAAAATTATTATTTATTTTAGAGTAGGGAACTTTGACAGTAACACTCTTAATTAGACGAAAAATACTCTAAGATAAAGGTGCGTTTAACAGTTAAAGCTTGGTAGTATAGGATGGGGGAGCTAGGTACCCCAAACCAAAGTTCTTAGGTAATATTAACCAAAAAAAAAATAGTTGAACCTCAGCAACAAAATTAGTTAAATTAACTTAATCATTATTCAAATTTATATACGATTAATTCATATAAACTAGTTTTATTCAAATCAGCCGAAAAAAGGTTAAAACGGAAAATTGCATCCGTTGATTTGACTTCATTTTCGTTTAATTTAATAAGTTTTTTTTATTAAAGGCATGTCGAATTGAAGAAATTTCGTTAAACCGATTACCAGTAAAATGTTTGATTTGACATAAAAATTTAATATTTTAACTTTTATAATATTTATTTCAAAGCGTTTGTGAGATATTTGCGGTCAAGTTTGGCGTGTTGTTGAAAAATTAACTAACGAATATTTACGGGCAAATCTTAAACTAAAACAAAAGTAAAAAATTTGAAAGCCTTATTCGTTTTAATCCTCGAAGCCTTACCTGGAAAAGCCACTTTGTATCTAAAGTTGAGGTTAAATAAACTGGCTTATTCGATTCTTAGAGGTATTTACTGTCTCAAACTTGTAAAAAATTAAAGGATCCAAATAATACGTCCTGATCGACGCTTAACCAGGAACATTTGCCAAGATATTAAAGCAAAGGCCCCAACCAAAAAAAGTGGTTAAAATGAAAATGCATTGGTTTGCAAAATATTTAGCAAAGTGACACAAACCTACCTTGTTGAAAGCTGGTATGCTACTGATTTAAAATTTTTACATGTTTTGTTCTCTTTGTGAGATTCTAGTTGAGATTGTGTATGTGCTTACAGACCCTTAGGGGTTTGCGTGGGGGCTCTTCTATAAAAGCAACATTGGTGAAATCAAAAGGCACAAAACTAGAGGTAAAGTATTTAAAGCTGCTTGGAAAAGCTTGGTTGCTTTAGGCCGAACATAGAAAAGATGTCCCCTAAATAATAACAGCAGCTATCAAGAGTTAAGCAATGGCTGGTAATTTTTAAAGTATTTTCTTTCTTAGACTTTAAATATGAATAATTATTGTTAGTTCAGTTGCATACATAAAGATACAAAATAATATGTAGTCAGCAAATATTTTAAATAACAAATTAATTAAAGCTTGTTTTATCAAAATTTATTATATTGTATTTATTATTATACTCCAAACTGTTAAATGTACACCATGTAAAGTCATAAAGTTTAACCTAACATAAATGCAATTTTAAATAAGATCCAACAAGGAACAAAAAAATCAACACAATAATAAAGATTAAAAACTAAAAACTCAAAATTAACATATACAATTTGTCCACTAAGATATGTCAACATATAAATAGACAACATATGTAAAATATTGTTAGATAAACTAAGACTTCATCAGCAGCACTTCAACATATGTCAACTTCACCACCAACGTCAGTACCATCAAATCTACTTACGGATGTAAACATTAATGCAGCTAGAAAAATTGAACACTGTCACTGTTAACTATTGTCATCTCTATGTATGACAACAAAGAGTTTTTGGGTTAGATGTGTTAATGACATGCACACAACATTTAAATATGCAAACAAATATGTACAGCCTATAAATGTTCGTTTGAATGAATTACACTGTGGGTTTAATATAGTGAAACGTAGACAGCAAGTTACAATGCATGAGAGAACATTAAATGACTTTTTAGAAGATCTAGTAGCAATGTTGCCAAATTTGCTGATTTCTCTGCATTTTGCTGATTTTTCATTGTAAAATTGCTTAGGTGAGATTTGCAGATTTTCTTCCTTAAATTGCAGATTTTATGAATTGACTGTGTTTACGAGCGCTGGTATTTTATTGATTTTCGACAACTCTATTTCATTGACTTAAACATCCTTTTAGCCATTACAACTTGGACAATTTAATGAAATTCAAAGTTTATTATAAATAAATCATCTGAACATATTGTATGCCAGTCAAACTCATTTGCTTTGCATCGAAGGCAATATAAACTGTTCAGAAGATATATACCACGTCTGGCGCTTGCTCTCTCAGTACAAAGAGAAAGACACATGTAAAATCATTTAGATGAAAATTGTGGCACCGATCTATACTACCCATCAAAGATTTATGAATTTTGCAGTATTGGAAAAAGTAGAACCTACAGCTATAATATTGTAATACAGTTTGAATTAAGATAATCAAGCAATTGACTCCGAATTCGGAGAGCTGAAATTACTTGATTTTAGAAAATTCGTAAACTAAGCTAAGCTTTTGTAAGAACTTTTGTGAAATTTAATGATTCAAGAATTTTTTTCTAAAATTGTTCGCTTTTTATCTTAAAAATTTTTGTTCTGCCAAATTCGTCCTGTCATGTGTGAGAAATATTTAGTCAAGTTAGTCGTAATAAACAAGAAAATAAAAGAAAAGGTTTCAGTACTTCAATAAAGATACTCGATATCGAATAGTCCCAGGGTTGTGGGAACGATTCTTGAAAAACAATTTGGGTGTTTTCTGCAGAAAATCAAGAAGCTTAGCAAACACTAGTTTTTTTTAAATATTTTGGAATTTGAATTCTTAGATTTTTGGTTAAGTGGACTTGATGTATTTATGTAAAGATTAAACATATGTACTTCTTTTTTTTCTATTGAATACATATTTAAAAACGATTCTTACTAAAGGGTGTTTTTTATAGAGGTATAGAACTTTAAATTGGCATCACTTTTCAAGATGGCGACCAATTTAACAGCTGTCAAGTGATTTATTCTCAGTTTGGTTTGGCAATTCATCATGAGTAGACTCACGCCTGAACAACGCTTGCAAATAGTCGTCGAATGGGCCCAAATCGAGATTACCGTTGTTCCCGATTATCATAAGCGAATTTTGTTTAGCGATGAAGCGCATTTCTGGTTGAATGGCTACATTAACAAACAAAACTGCCGCATTTGGAGTGAAGGTAATCCTCAAGTGTATGTCGAAACACCTTTACATCTAGAAAAACTGACTGTTTGGTGCGCTTTATGGGCTGGTGGAATCATTGGTCCGTACTTTTTCAAAAACGATGGTGGCCAGAACGTTACAGTCAATGGTGATCGTTATAGAGCCATGATTACTAACTTTTTCATTCCTGAATTGAATAATGGTCCATTAGATGTGGTTTCAACAGGACGGCGCAACATGTCACACATTCGTGCCACAATAGATTTATTGAAAGACACGTTTGGTGACCGCCTAATTTCACGTTTTGGACCTGTGAATTGGCCTCCAAGATCTTGTGATTTAACACCTCTAGACTACTTGCTGTGTGGCTATGTAAAGTCATTGGTCTATGCGGATAAGCCACAAACGCTTGACCATTTGGAAGACAACATTCGCCGTGTTATTGCCGATATACGGCCACAAATATTGGAAATTGGACGTCCTGATTGAACTACATTTGCGCCAGCCGTGGCGATCATATGCTAGAAATCATATTTAAAATATAATGCCACAAGATTATCTTTCGGATAAATAAAATTTATGTCAATCGAATAATCCATCGTTGTTTTATTGCACCTTAAAATTCTATACGCCTATAAAAAACACCCTATATTTATTGTTTCATTTTTTTTACATTATTTTTTAATTATTTTCTTAAAAAAATCATAAAAACCTCATATTTATGTGCTATTAGTATTTACCAGATTTTTGCCGATTTAAAAAATTTTATGCAGATTTTGCAGATTTTTTAGCCCAATATTGAAGATTTTATAGTTAAATTTTTTGGCAACATTGTCTAGTAGGCTTGTTTGGAGTAAACAAAATATATTTAGAAATAGAAAAGATTTACTTTCTTCAAGTTATGCAGTTAAACAGTATATTAAAGAATTACATATAAGTTTACTTTAATGTAATAACTTTTGATTTACCTATTGTACTGGCCATGCACTGTAATTAATAACACAGATTCCTTTATTCATATACGTTTATAATTTGTATTGTACAGATGAGTTTTACTATTCGTACTGCAACTCAACTTTCTAAATTCTAGATTAAGTCCTTCGAGAGTTTATTCATACATGAATTATTTGTATGTCTATACAAGGAATGAATACAAGATTTAATAACAAACAAAAAATACCTACTACATATAAAAACAAATACCTACACATATACTTTCACGTACATACATAAATTAAACAATATTTTGTTTACTCGTATTTAATGTTTTAATATTGATATGCATTTAGATTTTTTTTGGATAATTTCGAATTAAACAAAAAAACCAAAATAATTATAGAAATTTTAAATTTTAATGATTGTGAAATATTAAATGTTTTACATATACATATATTAAAACAGTAACTCATTTCCTTTCTGTCTGTGTTCGCAACATGTAAAAACTACTGGATGGATTTTAAAAAATTTTGTGTGGAGGTACCTTAGTATCCTTATTCCAATATAGGATACTTATTTCCAGGAGAAAGTGATGAAAAAACAGTAAAATTACGCCGATTTTTTTTTAAATCTTTAAAGGTACTTGTTGAAAGCTGGTATGCTACTGATTTAAAATTTTTACATGTTTTGTTCTCTTTGTATGATTCTGGTTGATATTGGTGTAGGCGAGTGCAAAGAGGCAATTATTGTGCTGGCGGACAAGGATAGGGTAAGATTGTGCTGGGTCATTGAAATTTCGAGGGCATTGAAATCGTTCATGAACTGCCAAGATTGCGCTCAGAGGAAAATAACCTAGAATCGGTGAAGCCACCGATTAGTCAATACTATACGATTATATTCGAAGTTAGGAAGGATTGCAGAGTCTCACGCCTAATTTCGCCCAGATTAGACGCTGAGTCTGGACAGAAACAAGCATCTATGTTGTCTAGACAAGAAATTTTTGAGAGTCGTGATAGGTGTGGCCTTGCCCAACTAGGGCAAGAACCAGCAGATGGATCACCGGTACATCGGACTTTTGTAGGATGTGCGAGGACGATGAGGAGTTGGAAGCTGTAGAGCCTATTGTGTGTTTCTCCTCAAAGATGTCGTCGGTTTTAACAAGGAAATCGGTTGGCTGAGTGATAGGTAGTAGGACGCAAATAGGTCTCTATTTTTCCTTTTTTTCTAATTTTTTGTTAGTCAAGGGGATCACAATGACAACCCTTCTAAACTTAACCTAACCAAACCCAACCTATATTTGTCAATTCCCTGCAATAAAAGACTTTAGACTAACTGTGAAAAATTCGAAGCTTACGAAACTATTTGAGAGGATCAATCAGAATTGTGTAATGGATTGTGGAAAATTATAGAAGTCACTATGGGTTAATATTGAGTGATATTGTGAAATTACACACTTATAGTTATGTGCGTTCCTCTTATAACCTAACTTAAATTTCAACATTAGTTTTGTTTCAAAAGGTTATCATTCATTACACACTGTGTAATTTTTTAAGTCATGGCAAAATAACCATATACGGACACCACTACGTCATAAAAGACCAAAAAAAAGAGACCTTTGTCCCCAGTTTTGCCCAAAATCCTTCTAGGTTTTTTTTATGGGCCCTCAAAGATGTGGAGCCTCGATGTCATTTTTGCAAAAAAAATGATCATTTACTCAAGCTCATATTTTGCAAACCGTTTGAAATTTTGATATACTCTCTGAGGCAAAGTTGTAGCCCTTGTCATAAAGAACAAAAACTGTGAACATATCAAATCAAAAAAACTTCATCTTCAAGGTCAAAATCGCAAAAAACTTTAAAAAATGCAATTTTTAAAATTTTCAATTTTTTACCCTTTTTCCCCTGTTCAGGTCCATAGGTAGGAAACCGTTCCAAATTCAAGGAAACAATCCACTACAAAAATGAACCTAAGATCTCAATAAACAACTTTCTAGATTATATGAACTTCCTAGGAATAATTCTTAACACCGTTTAGGTAGCGCTTAGGTAGCCGCAAAAGTGAAAAATTTCCTGAAAATTTTTTAGCTACCTAAGCGCTACCTAGACGGTGTTTGCCTCAGAGAGTATATCAAAATTCCAAACGGTTTGGAAAATATGAGCTTGAATAAATGATCATTTTTTTGCAAAAATGACATCGAGGCCCCACATCTTTGAGGGCCCATAAAAAAAAACCTAGAGGACTTTGGGCAAAACTGGGAGACAGGAGTCTTTTTTTTGGTCTTTTATCACGTAGTGGTGTCCGTATATGGTTATTTTTTTCCGTGTTGCACTGTGTTATTATTGATCATGCAATGGTTCCTTTTTTTTCCTTATACTTTTAGCTTTGCATTATATTTTTTTAAGAAAATTATATTCTTATTTTTTCACATTTAAAATTAATTTTACAGAAGTGTTTGTAATTCAATAGAGAACTCAAAAATATTTGTGAAATTAACATTTTTATACGGAGATTTTAGCAATTTTACAAGACCACCAAAGGCATGTTACCTAGTTATCAAAATCACTAGAGTATTAAAAGACGTGTGCCATTTAATTGGTTTGTTTTTGACAGTATTTATGGTTCTAAAATTAATTAAATAAATTCTAATTATAAATTTCAGTATTTATAAACTTCAAATTTAAATTCCTTTCGAATTTATTTGATTTTCAATATCAAAATAAATCGGTTTTCTCGTAAGGGTCTTAATTTAAAACATAACTTTATGCAAAATATTTCAAACTTAAATATCAGAAACAATTTGCTGCTTAAATTTAACCATTAAAGCCACAGGTTATTTTAAAATATACCACCGTAATTTTTCTCGTTTATTTCAAACTTCAATACTCTTGATTAAAAAAGGAAAATGATGATTACACGTTAAGGAAAACCAATCTTTTAAAAAGAAATTTTATAGCCAACCACGTGCATACTGTATTAATAAATATTGAGTAAATGGGAATTAGTACTTGGACAATCCACAAAATGCTTTTACACTTTATATTTATGTGTTTATGTGTAATAGATTTTGTTTCCTTTTCACTTCATATTAAATCACAATAAATTCCCAAGTAGTGTTAAGCATTCGGCATCAGTTAGTGTCTATCATGTGAATGTATATATGGGTACATATATATTTTTTGTGTTTGATAGGAATTAAAAAAAAAAAAATAAATAAAATCTGTAGTACAAATAAAATACAAATACAGACATGTAAAAATTTAAATCTTTAAAATAAAAATTACAAATTATTTTGGTTTGTATAAAAAAAAAAATAAAATTTTAGGGAATTCTAACTAAATTTTACGGAATCTGGTCTAATTTTTTCCCATATTTTATTTATTGTATCTTTAATATATTTGAAGCAACAATAATTACTCATATCTTAAGTCCAAAATAATGTATGTTCCACGAATGTTGAAATCATTTACGGGTCATTCCTCTAATGTACGACCAAGAAAAGCAGTATCTCTTCTTTTTAGTCGATTATAACCAGGACCATTAAGAATGTTACGCGCCAATGGATTTGGATGAGTTTCAAGCTATTTTCCAATACGTAACCGCATGTTTCACTATTTTTGATTTAACTGTTGGCACGTTTAGATCTTTCATGCCATACCTTGTCGAATGCTTGAGAAACATCGATAAAAAGTGCAGAATAGTATTTCAAAGTATTTTTTGATTAAATTTACTAAACTGTGTTTTTGTTCGATCATACTATGTTGTTTTCTGAAGCCAAATTGATGGTTCGGAATACATCCTTTCGCGCTAAGAATTGGATTCAGCTCAGTTATGAATATTCCTTTAAACAGCTTTGACATGTTTGATAAAATGCTTAAAGATCTGTATGATTCTGCTTTTGTGTGGTCTTTTCCCTGGGTTAGGTATTACAGTAATCAAAGAGATCTTCCACTCTGTGGGAAAGTACTCAAGTACATAAGATGGCAGTAAAAACAAAAAGAAAAATTCTGCGACCTATACGGGGCAACTCAAATAACATCTACTTACTTGTTTTATCAACGCCAGGGGCCCTTTTGGTGTTTGAATCCGTTATTGGCCTATCAATAAATTCCAATTTTAGAGGTACTACGGCACTAGTCTCTACTGGTGGCAACTCAGCTATATCAGTACATATATTTGGAGTGAAAACCTTCTTTAAATGTCCAACAAATAAATTGCCTTTTTCGGAATCATTTCTTGCCCAGCCTCCACAAGAAGTTCGTAAGGGAAACTTACGTACGACTGGTCTTTTAAGGTTTCTACATGCATGCCATAATGAATAATTTGATTGTAGTGTTGGGTCTAGATCTTTCAGGTAATTTTTCAGAGATGCTATTCTTCGAGATTCTAGTAGGTCTCTTAGCCGCTTCGTGCAATCTTTAAGTCTAGTTTTAAGTTGAGATCTATGAGCTTGCCACTCTCTCCAAATTTTATTTTTTCAGTCAAGAGCTGACCGAAATCTGCAAAATAAATCTATCTATTTCCCGGGTTACTGTTGCATGTTTGGCAGCTAATTTGTTGTTTCGATCAAAATCAATAAGACACAGCTGTACGTCTTCTGGTGTTCTTCGCAGGATGTTTTCCGAACAATGCGTACTGAGATGTTTTTTATATTTGTTGGTGATACGATATTTTGTTGGTTCCATATAGTGGGTAAATGATCTGCGGATAATTCTAGTGTTGCTTCAGCTTTAATAATTTCTCTTGAAATACCCTTAAACACGCCAAAATCAATATCACCCGGTATTTTTTGTCGATTAGTAGGCCAATAGGTGGCCTGTCCACTCGAGATCGCATTCAGACGCATTATAGTTACCATCTGGTCTCGATGTTCTTTAGCATCTGGGTGCAAATTTGGAGTAGAAACGGTTGTATAGTGTATAATTTGTATACTTCAATATGATTGGATTTTAATATATCCGAGTATGAAAGATGTTGGGTTGTTGATTGGACTAACTGAAAAAAATATGTAATATTATATCGGCCCCTTAATAAAACAATAGTGTATAATTTATTAGACATTTCGAGATAATGGAGTTTAAAGTTTTTGTTTTATTAGACATCGGGGAAAACAGTAATATTTCAGAAAATAATCGATGGTTTTAAGTTGTGGTCATTTAAATATGTGGTGGAATAATCAGGCTACTAGTAGCTGATATATCATTAATATACAAGTGCTTTAAATGAGATTCAAAGTACCTGATGTCACTTAGACTATTCTATTTGTTTTAAAATATGTATGAAAATCATTATACACTATTTTATTTGAATTGACTTCAAATAATATATTGTTAAAAATTATTGTATATAAATATACGATTTTATTTTGTTTTAAATTAATAAAAATAATAAAAATAGTTAGTAATAAAATAGTGTATGCTTTTTATACACTATTTTTCTTTGATATTACATTCAGAGTAACAACTAAATGTTAAAACAGTATAGCCTGCACTTACACAATTATTAATTAAAAATTTCAAACACGCAATTATACGCAAATATTCCAATTGATCTTTTGACCCACTTTGTGGAAGTAGAATTTCACCAAATTTTTACCACATTTAGAATCACCTATGTAGATTCTTATTATTCAATAAAAAAAAAATGATGTACATGCGTGTACACTTTTATTTTATTAAGGGGACGATATGTAAATCGCATCGACGTATGAGTAATATATTATTTTCTTAATAACAATACGCCCGGTATATTGTGTTAAGTTCTTGATACTTAAGGTGGTATCACACGATTGCCGCAAATGCAACAATTTGGCCCAATTTTTATTGTGCTAAATTGTCGCATAATAATAAAGTTGTCCCAATCATATTCTGTTCATTTACATGAATGCCCTATTGTGTACAAATTTGATTGCCGCAAAACGTCGTTAAACAATTGAGAAACAATAATTGCCGCAGCCCAGTCACACGGTTTTGTATTGTAATTATGAAAATCAGCTGAGCGATTTTAGTGCATATATATATATATAATAAAAAAAATTATTTATAATATGAATATTTCATAAAAAATTATTAAATAATCATTATTTCAAATTATTATTATTTGTGCTTACAAAAGAAACATGAACATATACCACAAACAAGTTATTTAAAAAATGTAAATTGCCGCGTATTGGTAACGTCTATTGCAGCACAAGAACACAATAAATATTGCCGCGTTTTTATCATTTCTCTTGCCGCATGATTGCCAATTTCCCAGTCACACGACTGTCGCACCAGAGTTGCATATTATTGGGCAAAACTGGCACAATATTGGCCTCGATTGCCGCATGTGGTAATTTATTGTGAAATCACACGATTGGCGCATAATATAAGGCAATATTTGGTGCATTGCGGCAATCGTGTGATCCCACCTTTATTCTTTTAACGAATAGCAGTCCCCATGACGTCGCACATTGGGTTGAGCGACAGTCAAAATATAAGAGAAATTATAAGATAAAATTCCTCAAAAACAAACAAACATTATTTGAAAAAAAAAACGTATCAAACTACTGTTTTGTTAAACAAAAAAACCATATAAAACAAGACAAAAAGCAAGTCGTTTGTATATAGAATATAAGAAAAATATTGAAATATAATGGGTGATTTTTTTGAGGTTAGGATATTCATGCATTAGTATTTGACAGATCACGTGAGATTTCAGACATGGTGCCAAAGAGAAAGATGCTCAGTATGCTTTGACATTTCATCATGAATAGACTTACTAACGAGCAACGCTTGCAAATCATTGAATTTTATTACCAAAATCAGTGTTCGGTTCGAAATGTTCAAATGTGACAAATTTTGTTCAGCGATGAGGCTCATTTCTGGTTGAATGGCTACGTAAATAAGCAAAATTGCCGCATTTGGAGTGAAGAGCAACCAGAAGCCGTTCAAGAACTGCCCATGCATCCCGAAAAATGCACTGTTTGGTGTGGTTTGTACGCTGGTGGAATCATTGGACCGTATTTTTTCAAAGATGCTGTTGGACGCAACGTTACGGTGAATGGCGATCGCTATCGTTCGATGCTAACAAACTTTTTGTTGCCAAAAATGGAACAACTGAACTTGGTTGACATGTGGTTTCAACAAGATGGCGCTACATGCCACACAGCTCGCGATTCTATGGCCATTTTGAGGGAAAACTTCGGAGAACAATTCATCTCAAGAAATGGACCGGTAAGTTGGCCACCAAGATCATGCGATTTGACGCCTTTAGACTATTTTTTGTGGGGCTACGTCAAGTCTAAAGTCTACAGAAATAAGCCAGCAACTATTCCAGCTTTGGAAGACAACATTTCCGAAGAAATTCGGGCTATTCCGGCCGAAATGCTCGAAAAAGTTGCCCAAAATTGGACTTTCCGAATGGACCACCTAAGACGCAGCCGCGGTCAACATTTAAATGAAATTATCTTCAAAAAGTAAATGTCATGGACCAATCTAACGTTTCAAATAAAGAACCGATGAGATTTTGCAAATTTTATGCGTTTTTTTTAAAAAAAAATTTCTCAAGCTCTTAAAAAATCACTCGTTAGATATAACAAGCTCAAATATTTTACACATAAGCAGCTATTCGCACAACATTTTTTTTTTCAAGACGTAACCTGAGCTCAAGTTCTTTATCACTACAAACAAATTCGTTCCCGATCGCCCCCGACGGCTTTTTAAAAATAAACATGTATTTCAAAAATACCCATTTAGTTTTTAATAAAGCTGAACCCCATTCTAAGCGACAAAGGATGTATACCAAACCATCAATTTGGCTTCAGAAAAAAACATAGTACAATCGAACAAACTCACAGGTTAGTAGTTAACGTAGTTAGTAAGACCTTTGAAGAAAAAATATGTAGGTTGAGTTTTAAAAAATGTGCAAGTATAGAAAAATAAATCAGTCAAGTGCGAGTTAGTCTCACACACGTAGTGTTCCGTACTATGTCTAGTACATCTCTAAAAACTCAAGTTGTTAATTTTTTCATGTCTTATGGGGCACCCTTTTTTTAAATCAAAGTAATATTTGCAAAAATTGCATCGCTATTAGAAAACCCTTTAAATTTTAGGAATTGTTGTTATAACGGCCATGGTAATACACTTTCTATAAAAATATCAGGCCTACCTATTGCGGTTCAAAAAATAAGGTAATATACGTCAAAAAAATGTCACTGATGGATCACACTTTAATTTTTATTATTTGTTATAGTTTCCATAGTAATAAATCTCTTGTAAAACATCAAGAGTCTACTTATTATTGTTCAAAACTTAGGCCATATACACGCAAAGCACGTCTCTCTCGAAACACCCTTTAATTCTAAGGTTTAATTTAATAGAAAGCGAAAATAGAGTTAATTACTGTCTGCAAATTTTAAGTGGTTGCCTCCTATAGCTCAAGAAATAAAGACATAATGGCAAATAACACCTCACTTTCGGAACACCCGATAAGTTTTAGTAGTTATTGCTATAGTGGCCACACCTTCTGTGAAAATTTCAAGAGCCTACCTATTATGGTTAAAAACTTAGGCCTTATACATACATACATATCACGCCACTATCGGAACACCCTTTAATTTTTAGGTTTATTTTTTTAGACTTGTTTATAAAGCGAACTAAGTTTTAATTACTGTTTGTAAATTTTTAGTGTATGCTTCCTACAGTTCAAGAAATAAACTCACATTCTTAATAACACCTGCCTATCGGAACACCCTATAAGTTTTAATATTTAATGCTATAGCAGCCACAGTTATACCACTTCTGTGAAAATTTCAAGAGTCTACCTATTAAGGTTCCAGAGATAAAAGGCGCTGACAGACGGACAGACGTTCAGACGGACAGACGGACAGACATTGTAGCGAAAACAAGAGGGTTACGTTTTTACACTTTGTGTAGGGAACCCTAAAAAGTAAACAACATACAGCAAAAAGTTTGACAGGTACTGTTGGAGAATTTTGTTTACTGTTAGCCGCTATAATAATTTTCTTTAATATTTTTTTTTTAAGAGAAGTAACACTTAGGCAATTAATGCCTTCGGAAAGGGATAGGAGTAGATAAGACAGATGGTTAATGATAGTAAAGCTTTGCATCTGGCAACGCTGCAATTGCACGTTATGATTATTTTTAGAACGGTATTGCAGCTCCTCTGGTGTTATTTAGGAGAATTAGTGTGAAGCTAGCATATAGCCAAGTTATTATTATTTTACTTCGCCGACGATTTAGTGCTATGTGGCAATACCGGCGAAGGAGGGCGGTGATATGAATTATTATAAAGAAAAATGAATACATATCAGAAAAATTTATGTTGCTTTGGCTGAGTATTGAACTTATGACCATTGCTTAGTAGTCAACGTGCTAACCGCTTAAGCTGCAGCACCCTCACCAATTTAAAATTTGTAATTAATCCTTTAATTATCCTTATTGGTACCGTTCAACCATGTGTGCGTCCTTCGAATTTTCCTTTTATTTTGAAAGTAATTCACACCAGATTTTAAAACTCTTACTACTATAGTTCTGCAAATATAATTTATATAACTATTTACTTTATAAACAATTATATTATTGTAGACTTCTGTAAATAGTGTCTAAAATTACAAAAAATAAAAAAAGAAAAAAAAAACAGTAAAATAGTAAAATAGTGTACTTTCTGATTTTATCCATATTTTCTTTTGGGAATGAGATTTTTAACGGGAGAAAATTATTCCTCATTTGAAGTTAAATCCACATAATACTTTATAAAAATTTATCCAATAGTTTTTATAAGTAAATTAATAAGAGCAGTATTTTCTTTTTTAAAAGCCAGCCAATTTAATGCATAAACTTGATATGCGAATAGCTCGCTAGATTTTAAAACTTACAAAGAATTCTACTTAGGGGTCTTGTGATTTTAACTTCTCTGACTTTTACCTGAGTTGCACATTTAATAATTTAAAAATTAGAAAAATGAAAAAAAAAAAATTTTCATTGCTCTTAATTTTTATTACACTTTTAACAAGGCATTTATAGCTTTGTTTTAATGGTCAACAAGATTAATTCTGCAAATTTGAAGAAAACAATAAATTTTTTCATTGTTAAGACAATAAAGTTTTATATTCTACATACTTCTTTTAGAAGTAAAGCACTCTTTGCTTTTGCTTCTTGTCAATCTTGTCTTATAACTTCATTCCATTGATAAAGCTTTCTTTGTTTTTCATTTTACTTTTAACAATATTTTTTTATGTTTTTGTTAAAACATAGATTTTATGACATTATTCATAAAACGTCAGCAGTGGGAATGAAAATCAGTTAAATAATATTATTTTTTGTTGAGCAATCAGATCTTAGATTTAAATTTTATGTCATTATGAATAAGAGTTACATTTGCTAAGAATTCAGATTTTAATATAATCAGCAATAGTTAATTACGAAGTTTGTTTAATCTAAAGAAATCCAACTAAAATCAATTTAAATAAATGGTAGTAGATATTTATTCTATTATCCTATTTTGCAAGTTGGCTTTTTATACTATTTACTAAAAAAAAAATGTTCCTAAAATTTCCCTTCCGAGAGTTGTACTTTTTTCAGAACATTCATCTTATCGTACACAATGTCCTGACAATATTTTCTTCGATTTTGCGTAATCCACATCAAATTTAAAGACTCTTACTTTTACAGTGTTTCACGTATATAATGGGTGATTTTTTTGAGGTTAGGATTTTCATGCATTAGTATTTGACAGATCACGTGAGATTTCAGACATGATGCCAAAGAGAAAGATGCCCAGTATGCTTTGACATTTCATCATGAATAGACTTACTAACGAGCAACGCTTGCAAATCATTGAATTTTATTACCAAAATCAGTGTTCGGTTCGAAATGTGTTTTATCGACAAATTTTGTTCAGCGATGAGGCTCATTTCTGGTTGAATGGCTACGTAAATAAGCAAAATTGCCGCATTTGGAGTGAAGAG
This sequence comes from Phasia obesa, assembly GCA_949628195.1. Taxonomy (NCBI): domain Eukaryota; kingdom Metazoa; phylum Arthropoda; class Insecta; order Diptera; family Tachinidae; genus Phasia; species Phasia obesa. Next base: position 149,073,327 of record OX451216.1, read on the forward strand.
CAACCAGAAGCCGTTCAAGAACTGCCCATGCATCCCGAAAAATGCACTGTTTGGTGTGGTTTGTACGCTGGTGGAATCATTGGACCGTATTTTTTCAAAGATGCTGTTGGACGCAACGTTACGGTGAATGGCGATCGCTATCGTTCGATGCTAACAAACTTTTTGTTGTCAAAAATGGAACAAATGAACTTGGTTGACATGTGGTTTCAACAAGATGGCGCTACATGCCACACAGCTCGCGATTCTATGGCCATTTTGAGGGAAAACTTCGGAGAACAATTCATCTCAAGAAATGGACCGGTAAGTTGGCCACCAAGATCATGCGATTTGACGCCTTTAGACTATTTTTTGTGGGGCTACGTCAAGTCTAAAGTCTACAGAAATAAGCCAGCAACTATTCCAGCTTTGGAAGACAACATTTCCGAAGAAATTCGGGCTATTCCGGCCGAAATGCTCGAAAAAGTTGCCCAAAATTGGACTTTCCGAATGGACCACCTAAGACGCAGCCGCGGTCAACATTTAAATGAAATTATCTTCAAAAAGTAAATGTCATGGACCAATCTAACGTTTCAAATAAAGAACCGATGAGATTTTGCAAATTTTATGCGTTTTTTTTTTTTTAAAGTTCTCAAGCTCTTAAAAAATCACTCGTTACTTTATATAAAGGTACCCCCATCCCTAGATAAAATTCTAAAATTTATGGCAGTAAGTAAATAATATTATGTCATTATTAAGCACCATCTGCGCAACCGTCTTTTAAATATCCCGCTTTCAAAATTAAAGGATACTAAGATATCTCCTGGATTGGCACGCTATACACTAACCAACACATCTTACTCGCTAACGCTGACGATATAGACATCATGGGTCGCACATTGCGAGCGGTAACTGCCACCTTTGAAAAAATCGAAAAAGAATCTGCCAAAGTGGGTCTGGCAGTAAACGGCGATAAAACCAACGCACAAGACGTCCAGTAGACTCGGGCAGACAGTGGAAGTTGAAAACTACAACTTTGAGGTAGTCAGCGATTTTATCTACCTCGGTACCGCCATTAACAAAACAAACAACATCAGTTTTGAGATAAAGAGGAGAATAATACTGGCCAAAAGATGCTACTTTGGACTAAGTAAGCAGTTTAAAAACAAGGCCACCTCTAGACAGACAAAAATCACTCTCTACAAGACACTGATACTACCCGTGCTATTATATGGTTCCGAAACATGGGTACTTGCGAAAGCAGATGATGCAGTGCTTGGAGTGTTTCAGAGAAAAATTCTTCGTAAAATCTATGGACAAATCTGCGTTGGCGGAGAATATTTTATGAACCATGAGCTGTATGAGCTGTATGCCGACATAGTCAAACGTATCAATTACAACGATTACGTTGGCTAGTTCATGTTGTGAGAATGGATGAAGATGCTCCAGCTAGGAAGTCATTTGAAGACGAACCTGGTGACGGTTCACGCAGAAGGGGAAGACCGAAACTTCGATGGAAAGATAAAGTTGAGGAAGACATCTCGAAACTTGGTGTCAGAAATTGGAGAAAAGCGCAGAAGATCGAGGCGCTTGGAAATCTAATTTACGTTCGGCTGCAGGAAAAAATGTTCTGTAATAGCCACCTAAGTAAGTAAAAAATTTTCACAAATTTTTTTTTTAAAATCCAACCAGTAGTTTTTACTTGATGCGAACGCTGACAGACAGACTGGAAGAGAGTTACTGTCTTATTATAAAAATTAAATAATTTTAAATTTTCTGCCTTTTTTGATGGCAAAAAAAAAGCTAACAACTAATGTGGCCAATAATGATAATGCTTTCAAATAATTTTATCATTGATTGATGCTAATGCTTTTATTTTGTAAATATTTAATAATGAAACTGTTTCATGAAATAGCATTACCATTAATGAAGTCAATGGTAATGCCAAAAACGTTTTTAGCATAATCTTATCTATAAATCAATGTCAATGAAATATAAATCTGTCTATGTTCGTATCACGTAAAATCTACTGATGTTTTTTAAAAATTTTGTAAGGAGGTAACTTAGTTATCTGATTCCAATAGAATAGTAGTGGAAGTATGCTGAATTTTTTTTTACCGATTTAAGGTTACTGCAATTTTTAAGGCATCTTTTATTTTTTAAAGAGGAATATTTTCAACGCGGTTGCGCGACAGATGGCCCTGTTTTAAAATAATGATATATATCAAATAGCCAATTGAATACAATTTTTATTTGATTTGTATTTTTACTTTGTGGAATTACAGAGCTGCACAATAAGTTTTAGAATTTTAGAATTTTATATAAATTTTAGAACTTTATCCAGAGTCTTGAAACAAAATCGAACACAATATTGTCAGAAGGTACACAACGTGTGGGGCACAGCTGGTATTTATATAAGTTGATGCTGAACTTGCCCGTAACATAATCTTACATAAGCTGTTAGAAAGTTATATAAACGATCTAAAGTTCATACTATAGGAAGGGAAAATTTTTAAACTCACCTCAGTCAAGTGAAGCCGGATTTTTCCAAGGTAGTATATTGGAACCCATTTTATACTTATTATATATTTCGGACATTCCAAATGGTAACCGAGTCCACACATAAACATTTGTGTTATTAACTCGTATCTCGGTAATGTCGACTTAACTGCCTTTATTAAAACTCTTATTTCTTTGAGGGAAATTTCGATATACACACGCAAAGAAAAATATGGTTATGGTATGGTCACAGGAATTACATTATGTTCTCTGTATCAATGTATGGTTGCGATGAACAAATTTTAGTTGTTTATAACATTACTTTGGTGACAATAAACAAGATTTAGATAAGATTTTATATTAAATGGTTACTGCACCCAAATATTCAATATTCTAGAAATTTTAATAAACTTTAAACCGCAACCAAAGTTTTATAAATAGTCAAAAATAATATATTTAAATGTTACCAAAAATTGTTAGTTTTTAATCATCGGGTTTCACAACAAATAAATTGCATTTTTATTATAAAACGTTATGGGTAATTAGCATAATATTAAATAAGTAAACAAAATATTTTCTTAAAAAAATAAAAAATAGAAAAAAATGTAAAAATTTATTTTTGGAAAATTGTATAAATACATAACTATTTATTTATTCATTTATTTAGTATTAATAATTATAAATAAATTATAATATTAATAACAGGAAAGAGTACTGGCAACTAAGGCTTTCGACTCTAAAGTTAATTACATGAAATATTTTTTAAATTAGATTTTGTAAACAATTTTTAGTTATAAATTTGTACATTAATTTAATATTTTTTTCACATGTGTTTTTGAGGAAATCAATTCGTGCATTCGTTCCGAAGATGCATAGTCTGGATGAGTTGTAGTTAGAGCACTCGTGGAGAGCATGATATTCATTAAGGTGTGTATTACAGGTGGGACAAACTGGGGTTGCAGTTCTGTCGAATATATGTTGATGAGAAAATTTGCAATGACCAATTCTAAGGCGCACAAACACAAACACAAACTAGTTTCAGCTCTAGAGGTGTTTTTGTGGTATAGTATTTTGTCCCCCGTTGGGTTCATAGATTTGTACCTGTGCTGGAAAACTAACCATTTACGGGCTTTTGTAGACGCAAGAGAGTTAGCGATGTTATTAAAAATGTCACATGGTTCCCAAGTAGAATATTTTCCTTTGTACATTAAAAAAAAAACGGTGAAATGTTATTTCCTGGTTTTGGTCGTTAAGTTCGGCTTTGCCGTCGGTGATATTGCTGGTGCTTTCGTTTTTGGCCTTGCATAAGAAAAAGAGACAACGTTCAAGTTCTTAAGAAGTGTGTGTTTTATTTCATAATAAAAAAAAAAAAATTCTATATGATATTTCATATTTTTAACCATACTATAATCGTTTAATTTAACCATAATATTAAAATATTCAACAATAATATGGTTTAAGAACAACCATATAATTAAACCATTACATGTTGGTCTTAGATTATGGTTACCTCAACCATGTTTTTCCTTTGCGTGTAGGAAAAATTACAAAAATTTGTTGAAGAGCTTTTCCTCCTAAAAACAAATTTAATTTCACATGATATTAATTGCCCAGCAAAAAATAGCAACTACCAAAAGGAGTACTTGCCACATATACGGCATTAATTAATTCTTAAGTGATTGCTAAATTCTCGTATTCGATTACAAAACATAATTAGTAATTGAACTAGTTCTTATTGTTTAGAAGAGATTGCCTTGTGAATATTTACTAAAAATTTCATTATTTAAACGAATTTTTACAAATTTCTAAATTACTTACCCAATTCTGTAGAACAAAAAAAAAAAAACGTATTTGCATTAAATTTTATAGCATATTGTACATTAGGTAATCATCATGCAGGATTATCTTTTCTCGAAGAGTTAAAAAATCTTTTAAAAAATATGATAATTTTATTTCCGAAACTATTGTTTGAACTGTAGTTTAAGTTATTATTAAGAAGTTTCAAATTAACTTATTCTGCAACTACAACAAAATGTGTTGCAGCCAGTGGTGTTAATATTTTTTTTTTTTTTTTTTTTTGAATAAAAGTTTTATTTTTATTCAATTATAATCAGTTTTCCCTTGTATATTAATACAAAAACAGGATAAACTTTGTATACTGCTGGCTAATTAGATGGTCATAAAGAACACTGATAAACAACAGATGTTGCAAATTTGCTTTAATTCTTAGCTAGTTAAATGCAATTATCTTATATATTATAATTCAAAAACTTCTTGATTGTTTTACAATTACGAAAATAGATACAATCCAATTAAAATGTTCTAAGATAATAGGGGATTTGTTTGGTACAAATTATTCAAAAAATTAAAATTGTAAAATATATATCGTACACTAAATCATAGAGAGTCATAAGTCAACATTTGGAAAATTCGTTTTCTTTTTTCATAAACCTATTCTACAAAAAATTCGCTTTTTTCATAACCCTATTCACAGATTAAATCTCTAATGACCAAGAAAATTATTTTTGCATCTGTGTCTTTTTTAATTGGAAAAAATACTGCGAAAATCAATTTAATTATAAAATTACATTCATATTTTTAGAAACAGTTTTTTGCCTCTCCTAAATATTTGATAATTCGTAGGTATGACTGCTTATGATTTGGTGTGCGATATATTCGATACAGGCATTTATTCCTATTGTTCTCATGAAACATTTATATTTATACCCCAAGATGCAGATCGCATTGCAAGTTATTTCTCACATTTTCGCATCAACCAATCATGCCTGTTTTCAATACCTACTGTACTGTAAAGCGTTTATTAGCTAGAGCATTCTGATGCAGAAGAAGCAATTAGAAGTCAGAAAATACCATTTTCCTTTCTAACTTCTACAATGTTTGTGAGTTCTCTTAATGTTTTTTAAGAAAATTTTTTAATAATTTTTTTTAAACTTAAGATCTTTTTTATAAAAATATTTTAATTTTATTTTTAATTTCAATATTTCGCTACACCATTCCACAGAAAAAATATTTTGCTCCATTTAAAGGTCTGGCTTAGTTTCAGAAACAAATTTAATTTAATATTTCATTTATTCAATTATTTATTTAATTATAATTTTATTTTGTTTTTTCTTAATTAATTATATATAATTGTATCAATTGAAAAATTAATTAAAATTTTATTTGAAACTAACACAGTGCAACACGGAAAAAAATAACCATATACGGACACTATTACGTGATAAAAGACCAAAAAAAAAGACCCCTGTCTCCCAGTTTTGTCCAAAGTCCTCCAGGTTTTTTTTTATGGGCCCTCAAAGATGTGGGGCCTCGATGTCATTTTTGCAAAAAATGATCATTTCCTCTAGCTCATATTTTGCAAACCGTTTGGAATTTTGATATACTCTCTGAGGCAAAGTTGTAGCTCTTGTCATAAAGAACAAAAATTGTGAACATATAAAATCAAAAAAAAATCATATTCAAGGTCAAAATCGATGATCGATATTCATAATATGTTTTAACGATTAAAAAACGTTAGTTTATCGAATATTTTTCCATAATAAATTTGCCACGTGTCTACTTCACGACTGCCAAATATGAACTGTCAAGACTAATGTTTACCAAAATGGCGGCAAAACAAAATAGTATACCTTCCCGTCGGACACCCTGTATATATGTTTCCGTCGTTCCTGTAAGGAGCAAAGAGCCTTAACGTGTTGTTTGGTAGAGAAGTAATTTCAGTTAAAATTCAAAAAGAAAAACACTTTTGTGTAGATTAATTAATAGACCTGTACAACAGTTGTTTGAATTATTAGGATAATTTTTTATTTTCATTTAAATATAAGAATATTAAAAAATATTTGCGTGGTGAGAATTAAACTTCATTATGAGAAATTATGAGGCCATTTTTTAAAAATTAACTCCAAATAAAACAATTCAAAACTATTTATGATACAGTTAAGAAACCTAATATAATCTTAAGTAAAGCACAGCCAAATAATTCTTGCAAAAAAAACCGATTACAAAACAAATATATGTGCATCAATTCTTAACTAAAAATTTAAAAGGAAGTAATCTGTAAGAAATAGTACTCAAATCAAATAACTTAATACTTGTTGCTCTAACGGACATAGTAATATACGTTCTGTTCATTCAAATGTCTATCCATAACGGTTCAGCAGATAAAGCCATATACGACAAATTACGTCAGATATGAGGACACCCTTTATTTTTTACACATATTATTACTGACACAGCAATAAAAATAATATTTCCAAAGATGTGGCCATATAGGTTAAACAATATCACCTAGGGGACACCCTTTAATGTAAAATTTTAAATTAAACAATTATTTTAAAGGACAGATTCTTTGTAAATTTCAAATGTCTGTCTAAAACGGTTCAAAAGTTTGGCCATATGCATCAATTTACATCAACTATTGAGACACCCTTTATAACTTTAAATATTTATAAATGTTATTATACGGGACATAGTAGTGGAGATTCTGTCTAATTTTCAAGTGTTTGTCTATAACGGTTCAAAAGATAGGGCAAGATAGGTAAAATTTTATCAATTATGGGGACACCCTTTAGTTTCCAAATTTAAATTATATACTTACAGGTTCTTTATATACATCATAATATATATATATACATCATAATATACATCATAATATACATCAAATTACATCAACTATTGGGACACCCTTTAACTTCTAATTATAAATATTTAATTTCTGATTATAAATATTGGACATTCTGTCCAATTTTCAAGTGATTGTCTACAATGGTTCCAAATGGTTCATATATTTAAATTGACATCACATATGGGGACACCCTTTAAATTTTAAGTTTATTTTTTTTATTAATTTCTGTTATTGGCAGTTATAGTGATACGCAGTTTTTTTAAATTTTAAAAGGGTGTTTTTACGGTTCATAATACACGTAAAAAACACGTATGTTGTATGGGGACACCCTTTAATTTTCAGAATTCTGAACTTCTTTTAAAATGGGACCAATCTGTAAGCATTTCCTTTAAAATAAAGAAAAAATTTTTAAAATCGGTTCAGTAATGACTGAGTTCTGCGGGCACAAACATAAAAAAGCAACATTCAGACGAATTGATAACCTCCTTCTTTTTTTGAAGTCGGTTAAAAATGTTGCCTTTTATCTCTAAAGTCTGCAATATATTTGAATGTACACCACTAACAACCAATTTTAAAAAGTAGGTTTTACTGTTTAATGCATGACTAAGTATATTCTAAGTGAAATGTTGTAGAACATTACTAGTTTTCTAATAGAATAGTTTGTTACATTTACTTTTATCTTTGTAAATTCAATACAATTTAATCACAAATACTACTCATGCAACATTTCCAATCCATTAGCTTGATACAAATATAACATTTTTCAATTTTCTGTTAACATTTTCATCTCCATATTGTGTGTGTGTGTGTGGGTGTGTGGTGTGCGTGTGTGTGAGTTGGAATATCTTTAGCAAAACTAAATAAATAAACAGAGATTCATACATACGAGATACATACGAGTACGTAAGTTGTAAGTTGTATTTGGTTACGTATAGAAGTATTTTTATTTTTTTCTGTATCAAGTAGTGTGATAATGAAATGTTGGTACAATATTTTTAAAATCTATTTTTGAACCTTTTTAGGGTTCCGTACGCAAAGGGTAAAAACGTGACGCTATTGTTTTCCCTGCAATGTCTGTTCGTCCGTTTGTCAGCGGTTTTTATCTCTGGCATCGTAATATAGGTAGACTCTTGAAATGTGCACATAAGATGTATAACTGTTGCCGCTATAGCAATAAATGCTAATAGGGTGTTTCGATAGAGACATTTTTTAGACTTATCACGGTGGTCGAAATACGCATTCTGGCGTCATTTAATTCAAAACAGCGTTGAAACATAATTATTTATTTTTGTTTCACTTGGAAAAGTATAAAAAAGTTAATTTTAAACACATTTTATTTATTTTAATAATTTATATAAAAAAAATTTGCACAATTGATACATAGTTTTAAGGCAAACATGCATGTTTCTAATCAGAATCAGAATTATAAGAACAAACACCGTCTTCCTGTATATTTTGTTCTAAAAGTAAGTTTTGGACGTCATTATCTATTATTATTTGGTTTTGGGAATATAAAGAAGGGCGCTTAGAGATCGAGGAAATAAGAGGATCAGAAGAGAAATGCATAAAATCTTCCATTGTGTTTTTTTTTAATTTTTTCGTGTACGTTGTTCTCTAAAATTCCTTAGATCCTTATTTATCGATTCCTGAGCTTCTTCAGATATGATCCCTATTGGTAGAGATACGTGGTTTATAATATCGCCACCATGAATTGAAATTTTATGCACGGAAGACGGCATATAAAACCATGGATATAGCGCAACATATATTTCTGCTGTTTGTATACAATACATTTGAAATGCATGTGTATTAACTTTATACCAACACGATATAGTTCGTAAAATTACACTAAATCTGCTTATTAATTCTACATTGACTCCGGTCAAAATAGCAGCTAAATTTGGCTCTTGAAAAAATCTTCTTGCATTGTTTATTAGTATTTCCCGACCCAGGTCTAGGAGTATCAACTAATAAAGACATTCTATTTCTCAATTTTTCTTGTATGTCTAGTTTAGTTTGTTGAACTATGTCTTTGTCACAACCACGAATTTGCAATTTTTTATAGGCAATCGGTAGAATGCATTTAAAGCATTTTATCCACGCATGGACTGTTGACAAGCCGTATTCAAACATATTTGTATTACATGATAGATTTTTGACAGCATTTAAGTCGTTCTTCATTGTAGATGAGGCTCCACAAATGCCACATTTTTGCGACGAGGATTCTGCTACAACACTAAACACTTTTCCATCTATCATGGTCATGTAAAATTTGTGATACATTTGAAAAACTCAAATTGTGTGGGCTTTATTTCGAAAATTTGCTTTTTAACTGCTTCAACTTCCCTACTTACTAATTCAGAGGTTTCTTTTTCGAAAATCAATTTAATTGGTCTACAAAACCGTGTTGAAGAAGGTCGTGATTTCTCCCAAAAAATAACATTCCCCATTTTTATTTGCAATGGCACAATGCACACAGCAAATATGTTTTCATCTATTCTAAGCGATTCTGCGTCAGAAAATCGTTGTCGATAAGTGGAATGTTCACTACTGCCATCACATCCCCATTTATGTATAGCTGTAATTGGATCTTCATTGATATTCATAAAACACTCCTTTTGCAATTCAACTATCCTCCTTACAGTATGGTCAACCAAGCTCTGCAAAGGCACTTCTGCAGACCTATCAGTAATTTCCACCCCGAGAGGATAACAATTTTCTTTGCTAACAACAATGTATCATATGATGGATATATGTTTGCATTTCTTATTCTTGCATTAGTTTGCATAAGTTTGTAGGAATTTTTGAGAAGCCGCCGTCCACGTATAGACCCAAAGCTTCCTTTGGGCGTATATGCAATAGGTTTACTAACCTCTGAAGCCATAGTTTTCTTAATCTTAGCAGCAACTTCTTTGTCAGAATGTCCCATTGATACCACTTCAGATGCACTTTTTTTCCCCGCTTTGTGTAAACTAACGCGGGTGGCCACTACAAGCTCCTCACAAGGGGCTTCATTCACAAGTTTTGAAACTTTGTTTATTTGGGTTTTAGGGGAGCATTCTGCGAACTCTTTTGTAGGTCGTCCAGCATTATGACTTGTTGTTTTTGGTTGCTCAAACAATAAAATCTCACTGTCCAACCAATCTTTATTGCGTTCTTCAAAATTCGATAGAGTCCTGTTGGAGTTCTCCCACTTTTCTACTAGTCTACTTATAAAGATTCTCAGTTTCTTTTTTATTTCTCGGCACTGATTCTCACTAAAATTATTTTTGGGAATGATATTATCAAATACATGGGCCTCTACAGCAGCAAATTTGTTTGTGGGTACATTTTCGTTATACCAAATTTGAAAAAGTGTGCGTTTTGAGACATACATTGCGCCTAAAAAATGCAATAACAGGTAAACGGGCAGGAACGGGCAGACTATTTTGGACATTTTACAATAACAACAAATAAAATTAATAAATAAAATAGGAATTGGACTGAATCCCATTGAATCCCGAAAGTTGCACTCCATGAAACTACAATATAGACCACTTCTAATATACTACCATATACGTCACCTGCCACAACCCATTTCTAAAAAAAACCAGAGGAACACAGGTCATAAACATTAATTTTTTAGTACATATATACCTTTTAAGTAAAAAAAATAAATATAGTTTCCAAAAAATTAATCACTTGTGTCAATATCAACAAAAATCACACACTGAGTAATTTGGCTCCAAATTTTTAAATACAAAAGCTACAACAAATATTAATAGCAAAACATAAATAAAAACGTCAATATGATCAATATGGTATCAGTTATGGATAAAGTGCAAAAAATTATCGATTTTAACATTTCAAAATTTGAATTTAATGAAGCCAGATCATGTGCGTATATGTGTTTATTTCTCGAACTGTAGGAGTTATAAAACAGTTATAAAACTTAGTTTGCTATGTAAACAAGTATAAAAAAACCTAAAAATTAAAGGGTATTCCTATAGTAACGTGATTTGCATGTATATGATCTAAGTTTTGAATCATAATAAGCAGATTCTTGAAATTTTCACAAATTGTGTATTACTATGGCTTTTATAAAAAAAGGTAAAAAATTATTGGGTACCGACAATGACGTGATTTCATATATACGGCCTTATGTTTTGAAGAGTATATCTATTGAGTCTTGACAGTGTATGTGCAGCCACGGCCGCTATAAAAATCACCAAAATTTTAAAAATTATTGCAAATTTGATGAATTCGCCCTTCTCTTCTAAAAGTTATAGGCAGACAATTGATATTTACACTACATAGGTATTTAATTGTATGCTCTATTATAAAAAATAATAAAAGTGAAGTGAAAAAATTAACAACGTGTATTTTGAAAGTTGTACTGAACATAGAACGAAACCCTACACCCATAGAAAAGATGATACCATCCGTGTAAGAAGGTGTCGAACGAGTATCAACCACGTTTGTGATCAAATTGTACACGGACGGTGTCAATTTGACAACGAAATATTGACATGCAAGAATTGTTGAATTGACAACTAACGTGTAAACTTTTACACCATATTGTTGTCGAAGTGACACCATACCGGTGTCGATTTGTAAATGCTTATTCCTTTCCAAATATACCACAATAACAAAACAGAGTATAATATATTATAAATTTTTCAAGACTTATTTTATTTACAAAATATGTTTTTTATTACAAGTAAACAATTTTAAATTTTTATATTCCTTAGTATTTTTTTCGGCGCTGTATTTCCTTTGATTTTTCATTCAACAGTGTCTTCACATCTTAAATTATATCACAAAAAAAATTGTTTAAGCTGTTCTATATAAAACATATTGGAATTTCTTTTACCTTTTCCCCCATTTTTTGAGTAATTTGCCGCAGATGTATTGTTGGTGGTTTCGTCACGTCACAGACAGTGTGGCACCATCAATTCCGAACCATACATTTATACTTACAAACATAACAAAAAGTATTTAAGTGTAATCATTACAATTACAACACCATATTACCTCTGTTTTTTTTTTTTCAGAAAAAGATCTGGCACAGAGTGGAGTTTAGACAGATCTTTTTTTTGTGCAACTAATGGGAGGTTAAATTTTTAGAGCCTATGTTGAATGTGAACCACACCTAAACGTCAAGTTTTTTCTGCATTTAATTTGGCATTTCTCACTTTAAGATTAACTCAATTTATACCATTGATTGCTCATTGCTCGATTGTGTATCTTTTGCGTGATAAATTTAATGGCCTTGTTATCTCACGTGGTGGCGATGTCAATTGGCCGCCAAGATCAACGGTGATTTGACACCGTTGGACTTTCTTCTTTACGGTTATTTGAAAGAAGAGGTGTACGATAAAAAATTGTGTTGAAAATGTAACCGTGTTGAAAATATCCCAGTTTTAAATCAAAATGTGCAGCAACTTTAAACCGTAAATTGCGTTTTCACTGATTTTTCTCCTTTTTGTCTTGAAAATAAGATATTTTTGAGGAAAAAGTTATTCTATATTGGGATCAAGATACTTAGGTACCTCCTCACAAAATTTTGTTAAAAGCCATCTAGTACTTTTAACGTGATGCGAACACAAACGAAAAGCAGACAGACGGATATGAGTTACTATTTTATTATATGTATAGATATTTTGTTCGATTTGCCGATTAACCGAAAATTTAATTTTTCCAGTTCAAGTTATTTTTTAATTGAAGTTTGCAATTCTTCTTACTTTTAATGGACATTAAATTCTACGATTAATCGAGCGATGATTGATCGAGTGGATACTCTAATGTCTATAGATCATGTCTCAAAAATGGAATTCATATGGGGAGGCGATGACACTGTGATAAAGGGTTTGTTGGTAAACACATTATATTTGGCTTACATAGTTTTTACGATATACAATTATTGTTTGAAGTATTTTATGTCACCTAGTTGTTATATGAATTGTACTTTTGCTTATTCAAGTTTTTCTAGAAGACAAAGAGTATATGTACTTTAATTTTGCATGGACAATGCTAAGTTAAATTATATGAATAATGTCCATATACCACAATCTCTTTAAATAAATAGAAGAAATAAAAAAAAACAGTTTTAAAAGCAAAATAGTTTTGGCAACTAAATAAGTATTTTAGAGATGTCAAGTTTAATCACATTGGTTTTCAAAAATAAATTATTTTATATATACAGGAGTTAGGTTAGTTTATGAAAGGATTACACATACTGATATGTCTGTAATTTTCCATTGTATATTATTCCATAGTGTCCATTATTATTTCATATTGAATCCTTTGATTTTCTGCACTATCCATAACGTTGTTAATTAATTTTTAAGAAGCTCTCGGTGGGCACTAACTGTCATTGCGGTGCATTCTCAAAGCTTTGACACAGTGCTATAGGGGAAAATGGGGACACCAGACGCCAGGGTTTTTTTGAACCCTAATCTGGAAGAATCCCACCCTAATCCATGGTGGAACAGCATACGCCAGGGATCCGTGGTCAGGAGGGGGCTTGGCCGTTATTATGCGAACTCTGGATACCAGTCGACATCCAGTTTAAATGCAGACTTACCCACACATAAGGAGCTCTGTGTGGGTGGATAAAGTTTTCTCCAATATTGGCATAGGGAAGAATTCAGAACGAATGGACAGGAACGTCTCGCAAGGGGTGAACAGGTTAATCTCTAAAGGTTCTCCTATGGCGTTGAACCGGGATATTTCGATAGGGATGGACAAGGAAGCCTCATTAGAGGTGGAGAGGTTAATCTCTTAAGGAACCCCGGTTGCCATGGGCCAGGGGAGGATATCGAAATATAATGACAAAGAAACCTCGCAAGGGGTGGACTGGTCAGTCTATGAAGATATTTCTGCTGCTATGGAGGTAAATGTATATGAATTGGCGCACCTGGCCCTGTGGGCTTAGGCAAATCCTTTTCGGAAGCAGGCACCTCAAAACGTTGTTTCAACGTCGAGTCGGAGTCTCTACAGCTCATTCCAAAAAGTGAGAGGCAGAGGCAGAAGAGGAGACGAGGAAAGGAAAGACCCATTAGGGAAGTGGGCTGCTTCGACTCTGCACCATGAATTTCAATGATTTAAAAGTGGTCTACTGAGTTCCGCTGTCTCGCAAGTAATAGTCGATAGATGCCATGGAATGATATTAAACGATAAGAGAATGAGAATGTGGGGTGGCTTAGGCTGTAGGTATCTCCACCGACTGGGTACATTACATTTCGCATGAACATTTAGATGTGAAAAACCTTTGCGTGATAGGTGCGGCAATTATTACAAAACACGCGTATTGTGTATCCAGCATAATATTCAGATTTAGTCACTTGCGGTCGTAAAAACTTCAAGTATCATCTAGCCAAAATTAGAATCGAAGAAGATGTTACTTGCAGACTGTGATTTGAAGAGGGTAGCACTGGTTAACATAAGACTTAGGTCGCGGAGCAAAAACTTGTTAAATGTGGATGCCATGAAGGACCTAAGTCTTGGACTAATGCTATCAATTATTAGAGACTGCGTGATGAAAAAGAAGGCCGACAATTACCAGTCGACAGTCTGAAATCACTAAAGTCAAGATTAGGGGCTGGTTGTAGCACATGACTCAATGTAAGTAGGTTGCTGTAAATTACATTTCGGTTGCCTGTAATCTTAGAGGACGGAAGGGGGTCTAAAAGGGACCCATTATGGAAGTGGTCTGTTTCGATATTCCCTCTACATTACATACAATAATAATGATCATGCACACAGCAAAAATCATTGTAAAGGCAACTGAAACAAGGTTTATTCGACCTTTCACCACAGCTGCACAGGGAACGCGATGTCCGGCAGTCCGTGTTGACGTTGAAATGTCATTTGCTAAGGCACTAGACGAGGTATAGTATATTTAAGCCAACCAATCTGCCAAGCATTGTTTCGATAATTTTGGGATTGCAATTCATCATCATCATATCATTCCTTTGGAGGCTGCGCGAAAAATATTTTTTCCCGATTTTTTTTTATTTCTTTCGTTTTTAATGGCTCTTTTTTGCTTCTTTTTGTTAAATAAATATTATACAGACACAGATAGATCACAAGGAGTGCATACAGATCTCGGGGGAGCAAAAAGACCCTGCGTGGTCCAATTTTGTATTTATTTTTAGCTTGGTAGGGTTTTTCTGCTTTGATTTGTATTAAAGGCCTTTATAGAAAGCAATACATATAGAGGTAGCCAATAGACCCACAGGCTGCCCACTGGTAACAAGAAGCAGTCAATAAGACAATTGGGGGTAGGAGTGTCAATATAAGGAAATTTTTTTTGCTAATTAAAAAAATTGTAATATTTAAAAAAAAATTAAAAAAAAAAAATTACTAAAAATTTTCCAAAAAATTAAAAAACAAAATTCCAAAAAATATTAAAAAATTTTAAATGAAATTTTGCAAAAAATTTTCCAATAAGTTTTTAAAGAAACAAGAGGGTAACACTATATCTAGCATTACTATGCTGAAGGGTATATATATGTATGTAAGATTCGGCATGGTCGAATACAGCACTTTTACTTGTTTATTTATAATTTTGCTTCATGCATTTTATATTAATGGAACATGATTTTACCATAAAAATAATTTTTTCACTTTAAAACAACTGAATTATGTCAATGCAAAAAAAAAACGTAATGATTAAATAATGTAAGTAAGTGTATATACTTATTGAATCAACATTATAAAAAGTTATGTACAGTTTTGTATATCAACATTAATTTCACGTTGCATCAATGCGATTTCAATGTTTGATTATTCGGGACATATTCCTCAGGTCAAAGGCTTGATGTTTACTTTGCGTTTGATGAGCCACCCCATTTGGCATAGTTTTGGGCCAAAAATCGTGCATAACAGTATTTTGGAACTTAATAATGACGTTAGGAAATCTCAAATACCGATGGAACGCATAACTAGAAGTAAAATATTTGAAAGACTACATCGTATTCTCATTACGGAAGGCATGAGTGTGTGGAAAATAACATCAGCATTTTTACTGATAGTTTTCTTATGGACGGTAGAGCAGAAACAGGTGTATACTCAGATGAGCTCAATTTGTCCTGTAGTCTGCGTGTGAGGGAGTACATCTTCGTTTGCCAGTACAGAATTTCTTGGGTTGATGTATGCCTTGGATCATCTGCTGGAAAGTCGGGAGCATGGAAAAGATGTTCGCATTACACTTGACAAGCAGGCGGCTATGAAACGTATAAGGCAAGTGAACGTGTAAGCTAGTGTTGGGATGTGTTTTAAAACAGGGGTGCCTCGGTTAATGTGGTAACGTTGATGTCGATTAAAGGACATTTAGGTACTGCTAGGAATGCAACAGACCAACTATCAAAAAGGGGATCTACTATGGACCAGATCCACAAGAAGAAGAAATTGGAAATGGCTTAATGCGAGTGAAGGTCCTAAAATGGCTGAACTAATTAAACCTGAAAAGATGGAGGTAGGGCATTACCTGTAGGTAGACTCTAATGGTGCTCAAAGGGCAGAAGGCCAATAAGCTGCTCAGATATAACAGAAGTACCATAATAGCTGCGTTAGTGATAGGTCATCAAAACTTCAAGTATCATCTAGACAAGATGAAAATAGATACTTGCAACTGCTACTGGAAGAAGCTAAGACGGTAACGAACATAGTGTGGACTTAGAACCACAAGTAGCAACTTGTTAAATATAGATGCCATTGCGAAACTACGCCTTGGAAAAATACTAGCAATTACCACAGACTCCGTGATGAGCAAGACAGTTACCAGTCGACAGTCTGAAGTCGCTAAAGACAAGAATATTCTTTATATATAAAGGGTGTTTTTTATAGAGGTATAGAACTATAAGTTGGCATTACTTTTCAAGATGGCGACCGATCTAACAGCTGTCAAGTGATTTATTCTCAGTTTGGTTTGGCAATTAATTATGAATAGACTCACGCCTGAAAAACGCTTGCAATTTTGGGCCCAAAACGAGATTACCGTTGTTCCCTATTTTCATAAGCGAAAGTAATCCTCAAATGTATGTCGAAACACCGTTACATACAGAAAAACTGACTGTTTGGTGCGCTTTATGGGCTGGTGGAAACATTGGTCCGTACTTCTTCAAAAACGATGGTGGCCAGAATGTTACAGTCAACGGTGATCGGTATAGAGCCATGATTACTAACTTTTTCATTTCTGAATTGAATAACCATGATTTCCAGGAGATGTGGTTCCAACAAGACGGCGCAACATGTCACACAGCTCGTGCCACAATAGATTTATAGAAAGACACGTTTGGTGACTGTCTAATTTCACGTTTTGGACCTGTGAATTGGCCTCCAAGATCTTGTGATTTAACACCGCTAGACTACTTTCTGTGGGTCTCTGTAAAGTCATTGGTCTATGCGGATAAGCCACAAAGGCTTGACCATTTGGAAGACAACATTCTCCGTGTTATTGCCGATATACGGCCACAAATGTTCGAAAAAGTCATCGAAAATTGGACGTCCAGATTGGACTACATCCGCGCCAGCCGTGGCGGTCATATACCAGAAATCATATTTGAAATGTAATGCCACAAGATTATCTTGCGGATAAATAAAATTCATGACAATCGAATAATCCATCGCTGTTTTATTGCAACTTTAAGTTCTATACCTCTATAAAAAATACCCTTTAGAAAGATACATAACATAAAATTAGAGAACTTTCCTTTAAATTCAAATATAAATTTTACTAATTTTGCAAGCACTTCTGTCAAACAAACTTGACTTTCTTTATGTGACTACATAAACCTATTAATACAAATATAAACACAAATGCTTCTCTATTAGCAAACAAATAATTATGTTTATATTTTCTCCACAATTTTGCATAAACTTTCATTTAAGCATTTAGCAAACTTAAGACAAATCAAAATATTTAAAATATGGATAATTTAAAGCTGAAAAATATGTGTTTAATAAAATAATATACAAACATCCTGAGAATGTGTTTTGCAAAAATTCAAAGATAAGTTAAAATATGTTAATTATGCGACAAGTGTATGTACATACACACATATGTATGTATGTGTTTGTTTTTACCGAAATATAAATAGTTTGGCCAATTTACGAGATAAAATGCGATAATAAAATGCTAATTGGGGAAAGTAAAATATTAAATATGTCTTCCTTATTTCCATTTTATATGCGTATAAATGTTCGTTTATTTATGTAAATGTGGTGAGCCCTTTCATGTGGGTAATTAAAAAAATGTTTATTTGTAAAGAAAATAAAAAAAGAAAATAAACTTTATACTTCATATTTTGACACATTTGCACAATAAATGTATACAGAAATGTATTCACTGAGATAAATATAGTGAAAAATTTAAAATTTGATTTTATACAAAATTAATAAAAAGGGGGCAATGCCCCACATAAAACGTAGAAAATTGTTTCATTTGATTTTTCTTATTTTTGTTATACCTTTCACCACAGGTTGAAAGGGTATATATAAGTTTCCGCTTGTATTACGTTTGTAATTTCAAGAATATCCATTGCCGACCCACCACATAAGGTACATACATATGTATAAAATATTCTGGATACTTATACATAGAGAAGCCTATTTAGCAATGTCCATCCGTCCGTCCGTATTTGGGTTGAAATAAATTTTGGCAAGACACCAGAAGAGGTCTGGCATATCTGTCAGGAATTTTTTCTAAAATATTGCTTTTTAAATTCAGCACTATTGGAGGCAAGCGCTTCTATTTTTAACCGACTTCAAAAAAGAAGGAGGTTATCTCTTCGTCTGAATGTTGGTTTTTTTGTATGTATGTAACCGCAGAACTCAGCCATTTCTGAACCGATTTTAAATTTTTTTTCTTTATTTGAAATGTTATGCTCCCATTTTAAAAACAGTTCGTTATATTAAAAATTAAAGGGTGTCCCGATACAACATACATGTTTTTTACGTGCATTAAGAACCGTAAAGTGCACCAAATTAAAATTTTAAAAAATTGCTATAGCTCCCAACAGCAGAAATTAATAAAAAAATAAATTTAAAGGGTTCCCCATAGGTGACGCAATTTGACCTATTTGAGCCTATCTTTTGAACCGTTATAGGCAAAACCTTGAAAATTTGACAGAATGTCGATTACTATGACCGTTATAATAAAATGTATAAATATTCAAAATTTTAAAGGGTGCTCCAATAGTTCATTTAATTTGATATATATGACGACACTTTTGAACAGTTGTACACAGACCGCTGAAATTAAAAAAGAACCTATATTGCTAAGTCCGCTATAACAAGAAGTATAAAATTTGAATTTGGAAATAAAAGGGTGTCCTAATAGTTAATGTAATTATATGTATGTGGTAAAACTTTTAAACTGTTATAGACAGACAGCTGAAATTTACAAGAAACTTGTATTACAAAGTCCACTATAGCAATTATACAATTTGAATTTAGAAACTAAAGGGTGTCCCGATAAATTATGTAATTTGATCTATATGGCCCTATCTTTTGAACCGTTAAACACAAACACTTGAAAATTAGGCAGAATGTCTACTACTTTCTCTGGTATGATAACAAGTATAAATGCTTGGAATTATAATGTAAAGGGTGGCCCAAGAGTTCACGTAATTTTATATATATGGTTAAACTTTTTAACCGTTATAGAAAGATAGTTGAAATTTAAAAAGAATCTTTGTGGCCAAGTCCTCTATAACAACAGGTCTTTCATTTAAAATTGTAAATTAAAGGGTGTCCGAATAGGTGATTTTATTTGATCCATGTGACCCTATCTTTGAAATCAGACAGAGGCTTGATTGGTGTCCCCATAAAAGATGGATGCTGATGAAAATATTTTAAATTTAGGTAGATGCTTGACATTCACATAGTCTTTACTTTTTTCCGCTAATTTTGGCGCATCTATTATTTGGTTTAAATCTAATTCTTACAGATTACTTCTTACATTTTTAGTTTATAACTGGTGCCCTTCTATCTGTTTTGAAGTCGGTTTTTTTTTTGCAAAAATTATCTTAACTTTTTGTTGTGATTTTTCTGTATATTATTATTGTTTATTGCTTTGCTGTATTGAAAAACCAAAATTTAGAAAAATAAAAATGGTCTGGCCGACACCAAATGGAAACAGATATTTTTATCTGTTTCCATTTAATATATGCATATATTTAAATAGTAACACATTTCCGTCTGTCTTTCTGTATGTCTGCTTTTCATTTGTATTCTCATCACGTAAAAAGTACTGTAGGGATTTTAACAGAATTTTGTGAAGAGGTACCTTAGTATCCTGGTCCCAATATAGGATCCTTTTTTCCGTAAAGATATGTTATTCGCCATAGAAAGTGGAGAAAAAGCAGTGAAAAACGCAATTTCCGGTATAAAGGTACATAAAAAATTAATTAAATTTTTTCAACACGATTATATTTTTAACTTACCTTTTTATTTTTGTATTTTCGGTTTAAAACTAGGATATTTTCAACTCGGTTATTTTTCAACTATTGCGCGGCAGATGGCGCCAGTTGAATAAAATTTGTATTTGATTTTTACTAAATCCAATTTTAAATATTATAACACCTCTTACAGAGGTTTACAATAATGTTTAGAATAATGTTTAATGGGTACCTTTATATAAAGTAAATACATAAACCATAATTGAAGCACACTATAAAAGTAAGAGTCTTTCAATTGGTGTGAATTAGTTTCAAAGCCTAATTGAGGAAAATAATATCAGGACGCCCACGACGTGGCGGGCACAGCTAGTAAAGAATAAAAGTTCAAATTATATTCGAATCGAAAAATTAATTATTTTCGTTTTGAGGTGTTAGGTGTTAGGTAAACTACCCCTTGCGCCTTCTCGATTATGGCCAAAATTTATACAGCTCTTCATCTCCATAAACCAAAGGCATATATTGAATTTAATTTTGATATGTCGTGCGGTATGACCTGTAGAGCGTTTACAAAATTTGGAAGTAAGTAAAATACCCCTTCCCGATTATGCCCAAAACTATACAGCTCTTCATATCCACATACCAAAGGCACATACTAAATTTCATTTTGAAATTTCATTTTGATACCACAAAAATAGTGGAATAGGGAGGTCTTTCCTATCAATCTCAGTGTAGATAATTCAAGCCGAATGTCCATTAACCCTAATCCCTCTAAATTCCACAAACACTACTCCCTTTATTTCCTTAGAAATAATCAAATTTCGTAGTTCAGGAACAATTCATTCATGTATAAGTGTCATCGCCTCAACCACTAAGTGTTGGTCGAACTAAAAAATGGGGTGTTTTTGCTATTATTTTTTTGCTTTTTTTTGAAAAAAGTATTGTTCTCCACCTAAAAACCAACAGAAACACTAAAAGACCAAAGATCCTTATTAATATATATCTGTACCTCGGAGGGATACAATACTATGTCCATTTTCATAACTTTACAGGAGAGGAGTTTTAAACACATGGTGTTCTGTCCCTCTAAATGAAAGTGGACTTGGTGTTGTTTTAAAACATGCTATATCCGGTTCTAACTTGTTTTTGACATAGTGCTCTATTCCTCTATGAAATATGAGAAAAGCTGATTTTAACTCTGTAATAAAGTCAATATGGAAAAAATGGACATAGTGTTGTATCCCTCCGAGGTACAGATATGTAATCATTAATTTTCCTATAAGAAACATAGGGCCTCCGTATTCGTTAATCAGTGAGATTTCAGACGAACAGGTGATTAGGCCATTGCATCCTAGACCGGTACTGGGGCTGCCAGCTGTAGTCTCCAGTCAGACGTCCACCACACGTAGAGGTGAGCATTGAGTTTCAGTAACTTCGCGTATTTGTTTGTCACCTAATTACCTGAGACGCATCGGTGATGGCATGCCATTCAGGTTACTCAACTGTACCTGAACTGCAGGTTCGCCTTCTTACTCTAGCTGTCGACAAGCGGGTGCTGGAACGGCATTACCTGGGAATACTTGGTCTTAGACCGGAAGTAGTGAGCTGCTTGAGTCTTTCAACAGAGAAATCGCTTCTTGCTATCTGTACCATCCTTATTAATGGTACTGGCTAATGTTAATTAAATACTCTACTGTGGTGAGGAGTTCCTCGTGTGTGTGTCCAATTTATTCTGGAATATTTTTTGAAAATTAGATTTGGTTTAGATTTCTTTTATTACTTGTCAAGATTTCTTTTATTACTTTGTTCATGTTTTTTCTTGAAGACATCAGTTTGACATCTCTTTTCAAATTAAACTCCTTTTTCATGAAGTCGTTGAAGTACAAAGTAAAGCCTTTTTCCGAAAGCAAAGCATTACTGTAAACGGTGATTTAGAGCAACATCTACGCCGGTATCAACAAATGAGTCTGTACCCTTGTCAGCTTCTTCAGCTGAGGGATTGAAATCGTCAATGTTAATGTCACCTCGCAAGTTAAATTGTCGACAAAAGGCGTTTTGTAAGTATCTGGGAATATTTCATCACGACATGGAGGTTCATGACATCGAGGATTTATTACTTACGCAACTTGTGTTGCGGTAATCCAAAGAATATATAAGCAGCAAAAAAGAAATAGTTAATAATGTACTCGTAAATAAATTCCCCAAACAATTGTTAATATATTTTTACTCCGAGACATAAACAAACAAATACTTGTTTGTTTTTAACATTTTGTTGGTTACGTATGAAAAAACTTTGGTAGTGGAGAAAAAATTAAATATTTAAAGCCAAACATGTTGAATTTTTTATTTGTGGTATACATTAAATCATACAATTTTAACCACCACTTGCTTATCGGGACCAAAGGTAATGTTACAAACAACTAAAATTTGTTAATCGCAACCATATATTTTTACAGGGAACATATTTTGTTTACTGTGACCATACCATAACCATGGTTTTTCTTTGCGTAGTTCAATCCAGGATTTTGTAGGAATTTAATAAATATTATTTTATTTTCGTCTTAACAACAACAACAAAACAAAAAACTTTAAATCATAATTAACTTATGAAAACAAATTTATCTTTAATCTATCAGATATAATAATTTTTCTTTTTAAAAATTTTTAAAATAAAATTTCGATCGAAATTATTTTACCTGACTTGTAACTACAAATTTACGTAAACTACACATGTAAAGGTTAAGTATGTACGAGTACTTTGTTGCATGTACAATTAAAAATATATGTAATACATTAAAATACATTAAAATGAAATCTGTGTTGCATCAGCATTTATAGACAATACGGAAATTTTTTAATCTTATTTATATATCATTTTTTATGTTTAATTACAAAGGCGGAAAAATATATTAACATGCACGTGAAGATAATTTTTAATATATTTATATAATGCTTTTTATGAGTTGCAAAGACGAGGAAGGTTTTAATATTTTTCGCCAAGATTTATAAAGGGTGGTGGAAATAACAGTACTTCTTTTTTAATTAAATAAAATGAAATTATAAATCTGTGATACTGTTTAAGTCGACTTAAGTTCTCATGATTTGTTATCGTGCATAAGTCATTAATTTAATGTGTTATTTTTGAGATGTGTTACATTTTAAATCGACGTTTTTTTTAATTTGTAAAGTCCCGACAGAAAGAAATATAAAAATCTTCGAGTGGTCTAATTCAAAAATGCAGAATAAAACCGACAGTTTTTCCTTGTAGCCACGGAAATATACCCATTATTTATGAAAATCGATTTAGGTAATCGGACATTCCAATCCAATTTTCCATTGTTGACAGTTACTTGGTCGATTTATCTTTCGAATATCCCAGACGATATTAGCCTTAAGAGTATGGATCGTTTCTGGATTATTCGCATTTCGTAGATCTTTAACCGCCGTTAACAAAAAAAAAAGTCACAACAAAAAGTCTAAAGGCATCAAATCGAAGCTCAGAGAAGACTAATTTGATCAGCCAAAGCGGCTGATAACATGATCGCCCGAACTTAGTGCGGAAAAGATCAATTTTTTGATAAACTATGCGACATGGTGCACCATTAGACTGAAAATAAAGATTATCTAAATTCATATTTTTTATTTTAGACCACAAAAATTCCGTATTCATGTCTCTGTAGAGCTCGCTGTTTACTTAAATACGAGTTCCAGCGGTGTATTTAGAAAAATCCAGCTGCATCTTCCGAAATCCACACAAAACTGAAACTCTGTTTGCTTGTTGGCTTTTCGATCTACGATGCGGTTATTTTGCTTGTTGACATAACTGCCGATTGAGGCTTCTATAAGGCAAAAACTGCGTAGTTGCAACCTAGTGGATGGTCGTTTGTTTTCAATTACTGAGTCAGTTGGACTTTGGTTCGCGGAGGTATGATTCTGACTGATAGTCAATAGTTCGGTCAGCAAAAATCTATCAATGCCAAAATATCATATGATTTTAAACTATACTCATCAGCACTAGTATTTTGTAATTTCTCACTAGTGATTGTGGTTATAGTAATTGTATTATTAGCTTTTAGACAATTATCGGTTAATCTCCTGCAGTGATACAATTATTTGTGCTTACAATGACAGAACAACACCTTCGGGAGAGTATTACAGTGCAGTTTTTGGTAATGTATAACAGCATTACCACGATTTTACGCCGATTAATATCAACGTATACAGCAATAATATACTGCTACTGAAAGTATGTATTGTCCCGTAAACAGACAATATTACCGTGTACGTAAAAAATATGCCCCAAATTACTTCCCGTAGTCATTACGCAAAATATTTTATACGTCATTATCACGTCCCAATTGTGAGGTTCCCTCTGTGGTGTCTTCAACAGTTTGACAAAAACCTCGGTTATTAGCCAGTTTTGGATAGCTCTTTGTATAATTCTAGAATTAAACTATTAAATAGTTAAACAAGTAAGAATTCTATATTCGACCATGCCGAATCTTATATACCCTTAACCACAGTAATGTTAAATATTCCCTTACTCTGTTATGTTTAATATAAAGAAATCAAATATTTTTTTGTAAAAATTATACGGAAAATTTTTTTAAAAATTATATCGAAAATCTTTTATAAATTGTTTGTCGAAATTTTTTATAGAAATTTTATCGAAAATTTTTGGTAAAAATTTTATCGGAATTTTTTTTTAAATTTTATCGAAAACTTTTTTTACAAATTTTATCGAAAATTTGTGTAAAAATTTTATCAAAAATTTGTTATATAAATTTTATCAAAAATTGTTTGTAAAAATTTAATCGCAAATTTTTTGTAAAAATTTAATCGAAAATTTTTTGTAAAAGTTTTATCGAAAATTGTTTACCCTTCACCATAGTACTGTTAAATATTCCCTAACTCTGTTATGTTTAATATAAAATTTTATGTAAAAATTTAATATAAAATTTTATGTAAAAATTTAATATAAAATTTTATGTAAAAATTTAATATAAAATTTTATGTAAAAATTTAATATAAAATTTTATGTAAAAATTTAATATAAAATTTTATGTAAAAATTTAATATAAAATTTTATGTAAAAATTTAATATAAAATTTTATGTAAAAATTTAATCGAAAATCTTTTATAAAAATTTTTTTGTAAAATTTTATCGAAATTTTTTCTAAAATTTTATCGAAATTTTTTGTAAAATTTTATCCAAATTTATTGTAAAATTTTATCGAAATTTTTTGTAAAATTTTATCGAATTTTTTTGTAAAATTATATCGAAATTTTTTGTAAAATTTTATCGAAAATTTTTTTTCAAATTATATTGAAAATTTTTTGTATCTCTTCTCGTGCCTTGCCAAAGTTGATTTCAACCCGAACACAGACGGACATCGCTTAAAACCCACTTCTCTATGTATGCGGGTCCAGAATATACATAAATACTTTATGGGGTCGGAAATTAATATTGTAGAAATTATACATGGAATGACAAACTTTTATATACCCTTTCCACTGTAGTGAAAGGTATAATGAGCGGGTTTATCACCAACTGTAGAATCAACAGTATCTAAGGTAACTTCTACTATTTCTTCTCCACTTATAACTTTCTAGGGAATATCGTCAAAACCATCAAATACTAAGACATCAAAGCCCTCTTCGTCAAGTGCGTGGTGATTATAGAGGAATACTCGCTCGTATTGTCAGGCACATTAATTTTTATTTTGACACATATGTATAGAGTTGATGGTCGTAATACAGATAATGCTAACGCAACTTATTTTAACATGTGCAAAGTCGACGTAATCTTTTAAAAATTGAATCATTTTTTCAGCACCGTGTTCAATTAAAAATGTGTAAAAAAGAATAGAATGGGTGTATTTTAGTAAATTTCATACTAAATGCATTAAAAATTTCGTATATTTTTTTTTTCATTTAAATCTTATATTATATGTCGGACATTGCTTTGACAACCCTCCTACGCACTATCAACATATACATATAATAATTTTAGCTTTCAACAAGACCAATATAAAATAATAAAAATTACACCTTTTTTATGTAAAATGTCATATAAAAATAATGTTTGTTTTTTAATATATAAAACAAGCAGTATAATGCGTAAGTATTTATGCAAGTGTACAAATACATAAATATTATTCTGCACACATTCAAACGTTCAAATAAATGTATGAATAATTTTGTTTACAAATTTTATTAAAACTCATACTTATCATAAATATAAAGATAAAAAAAAAAAAATATTAAAATATGACACAAAGTCATTCATACTTATATTAGGAGTATAACTTTTTAAAATTTGTGGGAGGATTAAAATTTAAATTAAAAAATCCACAACTGCAAGTAAACGGAGAGAAATTTTTTTTTTTTTAATATTTTTAGATTTAGGAAGTCAAGGTATATAAATCCAAAAATATTTTATGAAATTTGATTTAGTCATTTTGATTGCCATGTTGATTTGACATTAAATTATCCTGATTCGAAATTAGCTTAAGATATTTAAGATAAGATATTAAGATATTTAAAACGATTTTAAAATTGAGACAATAAAAATTTAAATTAACATTCACTGAACTAACATGAATTAACATTCGAACTCTTCTTTTTTGGTAATCGTTTTTAAAATAAATTGTAGTCTACTTGAATTTTGATCAAGCTTGATTCAGATTTTATATTAAAACTAATAGCGGTATATTTTTCGAGTGATGAGTGCTGGAATGTTGTCTCTATTTCAGTCAATTTGTGCGAATATCTGCGGTCACCAAAAATTCGGTCGATGATGCTATTTGCTGAACTTTACATATTGAGATACTTGTTTGACGATCACTAGGTCAATAAATTGGTTTTCTACTTGATATCAAATCTCACTCCATAGTAAATCTTAAGAAACAATTATAGGAAGAGAATAAGCAGATCTAGATAAATTTAAATTAATAAAAAATTACATATAATTGCTAACGCAGCAGTGACTCTAGCTGCATATTATGTTTTTATCTTTTGTAACTAATAACGTTATCTCCCTAATAGAAACATATTTACACATTTATGAATTGCTATGTATCTGTCGGTATGATTAAAACATTACATGAATACGTTATATGTAAAGCACACTAAAGTGTACAAATATAGCAAGACTGAAGGAGATACAAAATTTTTAATGATACAAATTGTAGATCTATAAAAAAGAGAATGTTTAGAAATAATAACATTTAGGGTAAAACAAACGAAAGGGTAGAGTATTATACCTCATACCTTTCGGTGAAGACTCCAATCGTCACTGGCCGTTTGGTACGATTGACGAGCTCTTTGGATGTGGATGAACTGATAATCAAGCCAGGCTTTAAATAGCAGAGTTTTGCAAAGATTGATGCAATTTGAGTTTTAACATTAAATTCCTAAAAAATTATCTATTATAATAAACTAGTTATCCCCGGTACGCTTCGCTATACCCAGGGCCGCTCCGAGGTTAGTAGCTGCCCGGGGCGAGATTGTGATCTGACGCACCTACACATTTAATTGGTCTAAATAAACTTATATTTCTCATATAATTTTTTTTTTATTTTATACTTATGCTAGCTATCCCCGGTGCACTTCACTACACCCATCCACAAAAAACACAATAAAATATGAGCAAATTTTCACTCGAAAACGCACGCTCTTCTCAAGTCGAAAATGTTCCCATCCAACCTGTTTTTTGCCAGACTATACGTAATTACACGATAAGAATTTTTTACTTTTAATGGGATCTGCCACTCCCAGTATTCTTATCCAGTCTGTATTTTGCTAGACTATGCACATTAGTATGAGGGTTACTTGTGCAAAGTTTCAAGACTATACCTAATGTAGTTCTCTAGGTACGCGATAATTTTTCACTTTGTATAGGAAGTACCACGCCCTCCATTCAAATTCAGTCTGTGTTTCTCTACACAATGTATCTTAATATGGGGGTTACTGATGCGAAATTTCAAGGCGCTACCTATTGCTGTTATCTAGATACAGGATAATAATTTTTTACTTTGTATGGGGGGTACCACGCTGACTGTCCCAATTCAGCCTATGTTTTTCTAGAGTATCCGCATGGGTATAGGGTTTACTTGTACCCACTTTAAAGACCATACCTATTGTAGCTCTCTATATACACAATAATAATTTTTCACGCCCACTTTCCCAATTCATTGTGTATTTTGGCAAAGTTTCCGGGCGCTATCTATTGCAGTTCGCCAGGAACACGATAATAATTTTTCACTTTGTGTGGGCGGTACCACGCCCACTATTCCACTTCAGTCTGTGTTTAGCTAAACTATGTATGTTAATATGATGGTCATTGGTGCAAAATTCCAAGGCGCTTCCTGGTGCTGATGGCCAAGAGGATGGATCCGAATTTATCAAGCCAACAGTTTTAGGAGAAGAAATTGATATCGGTTTGCCAGCTTCATTCTCATTAGAATCTGGTATTACTAATATTTCAACTTCATTAAGTGTACTCACGTTCACTGATGACAGCCGAAGAACTAGAAGGAGCAAAATAGGAAGTGAGCTTTAGTACCTTCTTAAGAAGCACTTCAGTCGTTGCCTCCTCTTCTCTTACTAATTGAATATTTGTGCTACAGACAGTTTTTTAAACCTGATGGTAAAAAATTATTCAGTTCGTAATAATCCTACCGAATGTTTATGGTATGGTAATTGGTAATTTCAAATATAATGTTATTGTTTTCGTATTTTACATTTTTGTGGGAATGAAAGAACCAATACTAACTTTTCAATAGCTAGCCGTTTTTAATTCGCACAGTCGGCGGCGTCATTCGACGGTTCATCGTACTTTTGAAAAACGGTCTTTACACCTGGCAACCATTGAGCCACGAGTGGAGCATACATAGGTGCTCTTCTACAACTTATTTTTGTTTGTTTTAATAGTCATAGATTACATTCGAATTCTTCGTCAAATAATTAATATTCGTGCTCCTATCCATAAAGCCGACGGCGATATTTCTTTTGCCCTTAGACAAAATTGCACCCCCTTCACCCCCTGCCCTTGGGGCGGCTCTGGCTACACCCATCTATAAAAAATACAATAAACACTTGAAGGATAGTATGGCCAACCTTAAACTCGAAAAACGCACGCTATTCTGACAACGAAACTGTTTCAGTTTATATGCAAGGTACGACTCCCACTCTTTCCATCCAATCTGTTTTTGCTAGACTATGCAAATTAACAATAATAACTTTTTACTTTGTACGGGAGGTACTATTTTAGATCTTTGTGGATCTTTGTGAATGTTCAAGTTTTTAATATACCAGAGTGCGGCTGTAATTATTAGAAAATCTTATTTTGGCGCCTTTGAATTATTTCGAAATGGGCATTACCCCATGACTGAGCGCCATAGCACCATATTGGCTTAAGGATTGAATTATAAAGTAGAAGTTTGCAATCTAAACTTAGGGTAGAGTTTCTGTCAATAAGCCAATGTATTTGCACTGCTTTTAGCTTCATTTGGGTCATTTTTGATTCTATGTGACTTTTCCAGGTTAAGCGTCTATCGTGATGTATGCCGAGATATTTTCCCTTTCAGTTTTGGGGTATAGTCTGGTTATTAATTTGTATAGGAGGGCATGAGTGTGAAAGTTATGTGGATGCATTTTTGTTCGTTAATTTTTATTCTCCATTTTTTTTTTATCCAAAATTCCAAATAAGAAATGTGGTCTTGTAAGTATTTCGTGAATGCTTAGAAAAGCGATGTCGTCAGCAAATGTTGATGTGTGGTCTCGACTGCTAGTTGGCATATCAGATATATACAGCAAATATAAAATATGTCCTACAATACTTCCTTGAGGAACTCCAGCTTTAATTGGTTGAGGCGAGCTTAAGAAATATCCTTCTTTTAGTATAAACTTAGGATCAGTTAAATAACTTTTTAACAATTTATAAAAATTAGTGGGCAGGTTTTGCTTTAACTTGCAAACTAGGCCTTCACTTACCTTAGGACTTGCTTTATTGAACGCTTGAGAAACGTCTATTTTTTACTACATTTATTTATTTGTTCAATACTGTGCTGTGCTGACTTCTAAAACCGAATTGGTGGTTCGGAATACATCCTTTTTGGCCCAAAATTGGGTTTTGCTTAGTAATTAGTATTTATATCTCAAATAGTTTTGATATATTGGACAACATACTTATTGGCCTATAAGAGTCTACCTTTGTGTGATCTTTTCCTGGCCTAGGTATCATAGTGATAAGGAATACATACCTTTCATTCTGAGGGAAAATATTCAAGACGTAGAATGGCATTAAAAATAAATATAATTATTCTAACTGATACCTGGGGAAGTTCCATTATCATCTTGTTGCTTATTTTGTCAAAACCATAAGCCTTCTTAGCGTTCAAACTACACAACATCTTGTAAGTTAAATCTAAGGGGGATTACTGCTTCATCATCAAAGGGTGGCAACTCCACTAAATCAGAATATATATTCGCGGTAAATTCGGTTTTTAAATGATTAGTAAATAAGTTTCCTTTTTCGATATCACTCCTTGCCCTGCCTCCACAAGAAGTACGTAAGGGGGGGCTTACGTATGACTGGTGGTTTAAGGTTTCTTATTGCACATAAAAAATAATCGGGTTTTGGGCTAGAGTCAAGGTCTACTAAACACTTTTGTAGTGAAGCAATCCTTCAGGATCCTAGTAGCTCTCAGCCGTTTCCTGATTTCCCTTAGTCTGTTTTTGAGTTGAGGAGATCTGTTATTTTACCACTCCCTTCGAATTCTTCTTTTTTCTGCCCAGAGTAGTTTGGCCTCTGCAGAGCTAATGCGATTATATATTGTTTGTTGCCGGGTTATTGTTGCATGTTGAAAAGCCAATTTTAGGTTTTTTATCAAGATCAATAAGACACGAGTCGTCTGTTGGTCTATTGTGTTCTTAGCAGTATGTTTTTCGAGCAATGAGCTCTGAGATATTTTTTATATTTAAGCCAATTTACGCGAGTGCTTGACGTCACTAGAAATCCAGTTGGTGAAACTATTTCTCGAGAGTTCCATATTAAAACAATAGTAGGTGAATTATCTGACGATAATTCAAGTAATGCTTCAACGTTAAGCATATCTTCTGGAAGACCCTTAGCTACGTCAAAATCAATAACATCAGGAGTTTTCTGTTGCTCTGTAGGCAAATAAGTTGGTTGTCCGCTAGAAATCACATTTAAGTGCATTTTTGAAATTGCGTCAAACAAGACACCATTCTTTGGAGTAATTAGCCTTAATCACCAGAAAGTGTGTTTGGCATTGTAGTCGCCAGCTGCTATAAAACGGGGTCCCTAGTAATTTAAAGAAGTCCCGGTATTGACTCTCAGATATCAAAAATCTAGGAGGGAAATAAATTGAAGAAATTACTATTTTTCGATCAAAAACTTCGAGGCAGATTTCGGTTGCTTGCATATAATCTGCACACAAATCACACAGTAGATGGTGCTTTAGGCGAGCCTTTATTAATATTGCCGAACCTGCGCCTGCTCTACATCGAGGGTCTTTTGTATCGTAAAATAGCCATTTATTTCAAAAAACTATTTGTTGTTAAATGGGTCTCCAAAATCACCATAATTAAGTGTAACTGGGTTTCTGGCTAATTTACCAACTTCTTTTATAAATATGATACATTTTTTGTCCCTTCTGTTCTTGTACAGTAACATGTTCAACCTTACATTTTTAAATTGTCCCCAGCTACAAATCTGTCGTTTTAACAACAGCATCAGAAACAACATAAAGATAAACAACAACACTAGCAAAGGCTAACTAACACGAATACACTCACATATCCACAGATACAACAATATAAAACGTGAGATTTAACACGGTGCATAAAAATGTTTAAATCAGAAATAATAAAGAAAGAAGAAAATCAGATGAAAAATGAAAAAAATAAAAATATACAAAATTATACATAACAAGTTTTAATTTTCCCAACACGTACATGCGTCATAAAACAAAATGTTTGCTTTTTACTATGACTGTCACAAACACTCATGAATGCACAAACTTTATATGGCCATGTGTATGTGTGTAAACATGTAAGTATATGTTTAAAATAAAGAGCAGCAAAGGGGAAAATGCATTTACTCCTACAAAGTTATAATCATACAGATATAAAAAATTATTCCTATAATTAACGTTAAACTCTGCACTGCAAAAGGTATTGTACAATTGTAAGTACGCATATATTTACAACAATATTTCAACCATTAATGCAAACGCCTTTATCTTTAGTTGATTAGTTAAAATTTTGAACAAAATCTTTACTCAAAATATTTAGGACTTTTAACTGTTTTTTATAGGCATAACTTATATAGCCAAGAAAGGCAACAACAACGGTGTCATCATACCGTTTTTGTCTAGCACTGGTTGGGTTTCAGTATAAATACATATGTATGTATATACATATGCATATATATACATACATATTTCAATATAGTTTCTTAATTTTACTTTAACTTTTACTTTTAGTCCTAAGATTTGAGCACTTATTGTTAGTTTAAATAATTTGAAGACACAATAAATAAATAATATGAAAAAAATCATTCCAAGCATTTAAGCAATAAATTAGAAAATAAAAGAATACTTGTATTATTGTTACATAAATTTGTTAACAATTTTAATAAAGGGTGTTTTTTATAGAGGTAAGTCCTCTATACTTTAAGTTGCAATAAAAAAACGATGGATTATTCGATTGACATGCATTTTATTTATCTAAAGGATAATCTTGTGGCATTACATTTTAAATATGATTTCTGGCATATGACCGCCACGGCTGGCGCGGATGTAGTCAAATCTGGACGTCCAATTTTCGATGACTTTTTCCAACATTTGTGGCCGTATATCGGCAATAACACGGCGAATGTTGTCTTCCAAATGGTCAAGCGTCTGTGGCTTATTCGTATAGACCAATGACTTTACATAGCCCCACAGAAAGTAGTCTAGCGGTGATAAATCACAAGATCTTGGAGGCCAATTCATAGGTCCAAAACGTGAAATTAGGCGGTCACCAAACGTGTCTTTCAATAAATCTATTGTGGCACGAGCTGTGTGACATGTTGCGCCGTCTTGTTGAAACCACATCTCCTGGACATCATGGTTATTCAATTCAGGAATGAAAAAGTTAGTAATCATGGCTCTATGCGGATCACCATTGACTGTAACGTTCTGACCACCATCGTTTTTGAAAAAGTACGGACCAATGATTTCATCAGCCCATAAAGCGCACCAAACAGTCAGTTTTTCTGGATGTAATGGTGTTTCGACATACACTTGGGGATTACCTTCACTCTAAATGCGGCAGTTTTGTTTGTTGACGTAGCCATTCAACCAGAAGTACGCTTCATCGCTAAACAAAATTCGCTTAGGCAAATCGGGAACAACGGTAATCTCGTTTTGGGCCCAAAATTGCACTATTTACAAGCGTTATTCAGGCGTGAGTCTATTCACGATGAATTGCCAAGCCAAACTGAGAATAAATCACTTGACAGCTGTTAAATCGGTCGCCATCTTGAAAAGAAATGCCAACTTAAAGTTATATACCTCTGTAAAAAACACTCTTTACAAACATAAGCGATTTATGCACGCAGAGAAAAAACATGGTTATGGTATGGTCATAATAACAATTTTATGTTCTCTGTAACAACATGTTATTGCGATTAACAACGTATAGTTGTTTTAATCATTACTGTGGTCACGACAAACAAGTTTTTGTTACTATTTGGTCATTAAATGGTTACTACACACATAAAATACAACATGGTTGGTTTGTATTACATATATAGTTTTCAAACTACAACCAAAGTTTTATTAGTATTACAAAATAATATGGTATTTATAACCACAATATAATATAAGTAAATAATAATTTATATACTGATTCATATCTCTTATCGTATGAAAAAAAAACCAAAAAAATAAATAGGAGTAATTTTAGCTCATCTAAAATTTGGATTAAAGTTTCCTGATGAGCTAAATTGAACACTTGTCGAAATGTCCATAGAGAAAAACATGGTTATTGTATGGTCACGGCAACCACACTATGTTCTCTGTAAAAATACATGTTTGCTTTGAACAAATTATAGTTATTTTAAACAAAACTTTGTTCTTTCTTTGGTTAATCATTCAATCGTTATACGCACCAAAATTCCAACATGGTTGATTTGAACCATATCAAAATTCAAACCAAAGCATTTTTTTTTAATATTTAAAATAAAATTATATTTTTAACAATAATATATTATTATTAAACATGGTATGTTAAGTGTGACTAAAAATAAACAAATAATAATTGGTTTTAAAAATACATATTTTGGTTTTCAACTTTTTTCAGTTCAGAAATACACATGTGTGTAAGCTATCGGTTCATCTAAAACCGTAAAAATATTAAATACACATTTGTTATCAACAAATATATTTGTTTTTTTTTTACCATAAATGATAGTTTAAATTAAAAATATCAAACATATAAAAAGGTAAGCAGAGAATATCAAAATATGTATGTAAATCTAAATGGAAATATTAATGTATTTGTTTTTTGTTATTTATAATTATATTCGTGCGTTGTCACATATAACCAATTATTTATTCACATTATATTATAGTATGTTTGTATTATAAACATAATTATGGTTGTATTTTACAATGTTATTTTTATATAAGGCAATAATATGTTTCAAGTACAACAATATTATTATTATGGTTTAAAATAATATGGTTTGAATATAACCATATAATTAAACCATAACATGTTGCTCTTAGATTATGGTTACCTCAACCATGTTTTTTCTTTGCGTGTAGTAATCAAGTTCAGTTAATTTTTTATTTGGGTTGAACTGATATGACAACTAGAAACCAAATCCACACACCGACATTTGCAGCAAGACACAGGTTTTTTAAGCAGTCAACGAAAGTTTCAAGTAGCAACGCACAGTGGTTTAAAAACTTTTTGTTTTGAAAATAATTCGGTAGCTCATAAGCCAGTAAAGATATCTAATAGAAATGGAATTGGCATGGCCGCCATAGCAAATAATAAAAGTAAAGGGTGTTCTGACAGTGTCACGATTTTTACGTAAATAGCCTTATTTTATAAACCGTTATTTTTAAATATTACATAGATTACATTAATTATTACATTATATAGCCCATTCAATTTTCAGAAAAATTATTCCTTGAAGACAATACAGATCATGCTAGGAATTTTGTTCTACGAGACCTCTAGGAGTCTCATCAAGTAGCTCACAGTGCCTGCAAAATGTGATCTTAGTGTTTACTAAATAAAATTCGTGGTAACGGTGTGTTCGGTAAACCATCCCGTAAGTAACTTCAGGTCACTCTTATTAAATGATAGTAGCGTTTGGGAAGTAAATCGAGATAACGTGATAGAACATTTGGTTTCTCTGAGTCCTGTAAGAGCTTCCTAGTAGCGAGAGAACTCTGCTTCGGCACTGCTTTTCTTCTCACAATCAGAAAAAGAATCGGCAAAAATATGAGTAATATTCGATAAATTCATTTCTAACAACATGGCTTATTTTAACGTTAAATATTTGCTAAAACTAAAGGCAACTTTATGTGACACATTTTGCTTATTTTGCAGCCAATTTTTATTTCTCCTGTTTTTTCTTCAAATATGTGAGCCTTGCAGTTTGATTTGTATTCTAATATTTGTATATTTTGACAAGCTGATGTATTAAATTTTCTCTTACATCTATTCTATTTCTGGTCTTATATTTATGTCTTCCTTTATGTAATTATTGTACTCAGATTCTAATGAATTGTTGCTTCTGTTGGAAATCAGGCATAAATTGCTTAATAAACATAAACTCTAATCAAGATTTATATGAAACTCTTAACATATGTATGTTTTTATTAGGCAGCATGTAGTATTAGTTGCTTTAAGATAAAAAGTAAAAAGGACATTAATTAGCTGAATAAATAGCAAAGGAAAAACGGCAGTATTTATAACACACTTGTGTAAGAAAATAAAACAGGACAAAAGAAGAACAGTTTCGACAAACATCTTAATTTTTTTTTTATTATATTTCATTATATGCTGATTGCTATGGAATGATGAAAAATAATTAATTTGTTTATTTAATTATCATTTATTTTATTGCCTAACAACACGTGGGAGCACGTTTCTCGTTTAGCTGGAAGTTGTTGAGTTATTATTTTTTTGACATACATATATTAGGTATTACATATGAAAATTTCCTTTAAACAAAATTGAAATGGACAGCAAATTGTAAATAAATAATACCCAAATATATATAAGACTAGATGTGCCCGCCACTTTGTGAGCGTCCTTGCAATATTTTGTACGATTTTGCTTTAAAAACCAAACCCTATCGAAAACCCTTACTTTTTTAGTGCCGCCTTAAACTATGCTTCAGTTAGGAATTTAGTTATGGTTTAAGTATTTACTTTACTACCAAAATAACTCCGTACTTTCACTGCTTTTTATCCACTTTATTCTTGCGGAAAAAAACAGATGTACAGACAGACAGACAAAGGGAAATAAGTTACTATTTTGTTATATGTATTGATTATTGGGTTAGTATAAAATTAAAAATTTGTTAATGATAATATTATTTGATCATACATATGTAATTACAATCTAAGAGCAACATAGTATAATAAATTATGTGTTATTCGACCATTTTGAGTATAATTGAAAGAAAAATTTTAATTAAGTTTGAGCTCAAGCTGTAACCGACTTCAAAAAAGAAGGAGGTTATAAATTCGTCTGAATGTTGCTTTTTTTTATGTATGTAACCGCAGAATTCAGTCATTTCTGAACCGATTTAAAAATTTTTTTCTTTATTTGAAAGGTTATGCTTTCAGGTTGGTCTAATTTTAAAAATAGTTCATTATATTAAAAATTAAAGGGTGTCCCCATACAACATACATGTTTTTTAAGAGTATTACGAACCGTAAAGGGCACCAAATTAAAATTTTAAAAAATTCAGTGTCGCTGTAGCTCCCAACAAGAGAAATCAATAAAAAAATAAATTTAAAATTTAAAGGGTGTCCCCATAGGTGACGTAATTTGACCTATTTGAGCCTATCTTTTGAACCGTTATAGACAAAACCTTGAAAATTTGACAGAATGTCGGTTACTATGATATAAATATTCTAAATATTACTATGATATAATGTATAAATATTCAAAATTTTAAATTAAAGGGTACTCCAATAGTTCATTTAATTTGTGTATATGGCCATACTTTTAAACAGTTGTACACGGACCGCTGAAATTTTCAAAGAACCTGTATTTCTAAGTCTGCTATAACAAAAAGTATAAAATTTGAATTTGGAAATAAAAGGGTGGCCCAATAGTTAATGTAATTATATGTATGTGGCCAAACTTTTGAACTGTTATAGACAGGCAGCTGAAATTTACAACGAACCTGTATTGCATAGTCCACTATAGCAAGTATACAATTTGAATTTAGAAATTAAAGGGTGTCCCCATAAATTATGTTGTTTGATCTATATGGCCCTATCTTTTAAACACACACTTGAAAATTAGGCAGAATGTCCACTACTTTTTCTGGTATAATAACAAGTATAAATATTTGGAATTATAATGTAAAGGGTGTCCCTATAGTTCATGTAATTTGATAAATATGGCCAAACTTTTGAACTGTTATATAAAGATAGTTGAAATTTACAAATAATCTTTGTGGCCAAGTTCTCTATAACAACAGGTCTTTAATTTAAAATTGTAAATTAAAGGGTGTCCCAATACTTGATGTTATTTGATCTATGTGATCCTATCTTTGAAACCGTTATAGACGGAGGCTTCAATGGTGTCCCCATAAAAGACGGATGCTGGTGAAAATAGCTTAACTTTTGAACAGTAATAGGGAGAGACTTGACATTCACATAGTCTTTACTTTTTTACCTCTAATTTTGGCGCATCTTTTATTTGGTTTAAATTCTTACAGATTACTTCTTACATTTTTAGTTTAGAATTGGTGCCCTTCTATCTGTTTTAAAGTCGGTTTTTTATGGCAAGAATTATATTTAAAATAAATAGAAAATATAAAATATGCCAATATTTTGCTACTCCTTTGGGTGGGTAGCATCATTAACATAGTATGATTGAATTATATGATTGTGACTTCTCCGCAACAACATTTTATCAAAACAGAAATGAAAAACAATTATTTTAAAAGAGTAAAAATATCAAATGTTAAAGATTCAATGACCAAACTATTACCGGAGTATTAACTTTTCTTTCAGTTTAAGATCCCTGTATAAGTGTCAATATTTCTTGTAATCTTTTTTACGCTGTATAGAAGGGATGATCCTCGTCAAGGTTCCCTACTTTTTTTTAAGAAAAAACACAGAAAATTCAAATTTAATGGAGAATGTTTTTATCATTTGAAAGAACATTCTTCGGCATTTATTTTTTGAAAATTATATCTATCAAATGTCAGCCGTTGCTACGTCGCAGATGGTCCATCCGTTGACTCCAATATTCGATGACTCGTTCGAGCATTTCGACTGGTAACTAACGAATGACACACGTGTTGTTTTCCTCCAAGGCCTGATTCGAAGCGGGTTTATCCGCATAAACTTTAGACTTTACATATCCCCACAGGAAAAAGTCTAACGGTGTGATATCATACGATCTTGGTGGCCAATCGACCAGCCCAAAACGTGAAATTATGTGCTCACCGAAATGTTCTCTCAATAAATCCATTGATTGGTGCGATTTGTGGGAGATTAAGAGCTTCAATTTCAGACATCAAATAGTCGGTTATCATGGCACGATAACGGTCGCCGTTGACGGTTACGTTCGTACCGGTATCATTTTTAAAGAAATATGGACTGATGATTCCACCGGCTCAAAAACCACACCAAATCGTTGTTTTTTCTGGATGAAGTGGCAGCTCTTGAATCTCTTCAGGTTGCTCTTTGTCCCAAATACAGCAATTTTGTTTGTTTACATACCCATTGAGCCAGAATTTCCTGTTAAATTTACTTTTTTCTCCTTAATTCACTATCTATTTGCGCGGTCACATATGTATATGAAAATTAATATGTGTTTCTAGGTTTGTTTGTATCTTATCTTACAAAAGGTAAGACTGATGGTCTAGAAATTAAGTAAAGGGTGTTTTTTTAGGCCCGATAGAACTTTAAATAGTAAAAAATATCACAAAAAATTTAATTGTAATGAAAATTTTTCTTATACGAAAGATCAGAACATGGCATTAATATCTAAAAATGATTTCGGGCATATTACTACCGCGGCTGCTCATGACGAAGCGCAATCTGGAAGTCCAATTTCGGGTCACTTCTTCAAGTACATACTGCTGGCTGTATATCACAAATACTACGAACAATGTTACTAGTTTATCAGCATAAACACGTAGCCCCACAGGAAATAATCGAGAAGTGTCAAATCGCACGACCTTTGAGGCCAATTGAGAGGTCCATTTCGCGAAATTAACTTATCGCCATATTTTGATTTCAATAATTCGATGGTTGCGGTCGCCGTATGGCACGTAGCGCCATCTTGTTGAAACCACATTCCGTCCGGCTCAATGTCATCTATATTTTTAAACAAAAAATCATTAATCATGCTGCGGTCACGATCTCCATTGACCGTAACGTGAGCTCCGGCCTCATCGTTGAAGAAATAAGGTCCGATGATACCACCAGTGTGTAAACCACATCCAACGGTGCATTTTTCTGTATGCAATGTAGTCTGTAGGGTATGTTGTGGATTGGTCTCAATCCATATGCGGCAATTAAGCCAAAAATTTACCTCATCGGTGAACACAATTTAGCGATAAAACACACAAAACACGCATCACTAAAAAATCTTGGAAATTTTCAAGAGCCCATAGAGCGAAGCGATTCAGGCGTAAGTTTTTCTATTATGAAATGCCAAACAATACAAAACAAAAATAACCTGAGAGTATGACACGGCTCACACGTGATCTGTCAAAAAAAGGCTATTGAAAAAAGTACCTCGAAATGGATCACCCTTTACATATATTAGCAAACGGAAAGTTGCCTGATTTGGTGTCATTATTTATGTATATATTTACGTGTTTATATTCTACTACTTTTACTACTTATTCCAAAAATTTCGCAAATAATTAAAAACTGTTATACAATATTTAATTGCAGCACAATTATTGTCCTTTTTTTGTATTTTAATAACACTTTTCAAATAAGAAATAAACTTGAACCAAAAATTTTTCTATATCCTAGTAAGACAAATGTTAATTTTGCTGACACAATTGGAATTTTCTACATTCTTTTATTTAAACAATTGCTTTAATTCTTGGCCAGTATTCTATCAACCTTAATGCTACTTTGCTACCAAAAAACACAAATTTGTTGCATATAAACATGTTTTTAGCATTTCTGTTAAGTGAACAAAATAGCAAGTAGCAAGTAAACCGAACAACATTTATATTTAGGAATTTGTTGACTTTGTAAACTTTGATGCAACAATGTGTGCTATTGAAAGTATTAAAGTTAAATAGTAAACCAAACATTGTTGTTAGAAAGTATTAGAACTACGGTACAAATTTGATATACAAACATATGCAAATATGTACATACATATTCATACAACAATCATGTATCGTTACCAAAAAAAAAAGTTCTAATAGTTCAGTCGATTTTGCGGTCATATGAACAAAATGGAAATATTTTAATGTTAAAGCAAATTTTGTATCAAAATGTCTGTTATGTAAAAGCAAAGAAACACAAGTTTGATTAATAATTTTCTTAAATTTTAAATAATAAAGTGTCGATAACCATAAAACATAATTTGAGAGCTGCCGCTTTAGGTCTAGAGTTATTGTTAAGATTTTTTAAATCTCAACAATAGTGATCAAAAATAGATAAATAAGACACTGAAATAAGAGAAAATTAAAACTAAAATGTTCAGATTTAGTTAAGAGTAAACGTTTTAAAAATAGACGTCAATTGGTCCTTTTAGAGAAAGGCCTACACCATTTTAAAGTTCACTAAAATCAGTTTGGCTAAATAATTTTTCTTTTGGAAAACTACTAAATGGCATCTCTAAGTTTTATTTATTGATTTGTATTTTTTTTTTCTCGGAGCAGCAGTCAAGTATATATACATATACAGGGTGGCCTAAAAAAGACTGAAGGATTAAAAATAGTTATATCTTTTTTGTGTTTAATATTTTTTTTTTTTGTCTTTTGCAGGTTATTTACTGGTTTTTGGAGATAAATCTTGGCTACATATCATCAGATCATCAGGCACGCCTGCAATATGCTATTAGTTTTAGTCAAATAGCCAGAGAAAATGATAACTTTTTAAACAATCTTATTATGAGCGATGAAGCTCATTTCCACTTTAATGGCTATGTTAACAAACAAAATTGTAGATTTTGGGGCACTCACAATCCTAGGGCATTACATCAGCGTGAATCAGCGTGTTATGGCTGATACATATTTTTTCGAAGATGTGGATGGTCAACCAGAAACGGTTATCGGGGCTCTGTATAGGACTATGATAGAAAATTTTTTGCGTCCACATGTTGATAATAATCAAAACATATGGTTCCAGCAAGATGGAGCAACTGCGCATACAGCAAGAGCGACAATGGAACTTCTTCATAACATTTTTGGTGAACGAATAATTTCCAGAAATTGTGATTTTGCTTTGCCTCCACGTTCACCAGACTTGACTGCTCCCGATTTTTTTTGTGGAGCTATTTGAAAGAAGTTGTGTATATCAATAAACCCCAAACAATTCAAGAGCTTAAGCAGAACATTCAAGCAGAAATAAGGAACTTGGAACCAGAAACTCTACGGACAGATACCTTTTTTCTACAAAAATATCATATTTACAAGAGAAAGTGTGGAAAAAGCAGTGAAAAACTTAATTTCCGGTTTAAAGGTGCTAAAATTTTCGGTTTTAAACTGAGATATTTTCAACACGGCTTTTTTCAACAAGGTTACATTTTCACCACACACCTTTTAATTTTTGAAAGTGGGATATTTCAGAAACTATTACGCAACAGATGGCGCCAGTTGATTAAAATTTATATTTTTACTTTGTGGAATAACATTGTTATTAAAATATTTTAAACACCACTAAAAGAGGTTTAAAATAATTTTTAGAATTTTATAATTTTTTGTAAATTTAAGAATTTTATCATGGGCTGGGTACTTTTATATTAAATTAAATTAAAATACAGAAAATTAATTACAGAAACCACTAGAAAAGTCTTTCAATTGGTGTGGAATACTTTCAAAGCAAAACCGAGCAAAATATGGTCAGGACGCCCACGACGTGGCGGGCACAGCTAGTATATATATATATATATATATATATATATATATTTTATTTATGCAATGCATCGCGCCATAATACGGAAATTTGTTTATGGGAAGGAGGATAGATGCAGTTGTGTTCATGAATAAATTGATTTGAATTTAAACAAATTGAAAGCGACAGGAGAGAGCTCTGGAGAACTGTTTGGTTAAAACATAAATATGTTTGGCTAAAACATGAGCTTTCTCTAATGCATAGTGCACTTTACTGTTCTACTCAAAAACATGCGTATATCGCGATCATTAGCGCACATTTTTTACAGTAACGATAAAACAGCAAGCAAAACACATCCCAAATTGTAGCGATTTTGAAGAGAGTCAATAATGTTGAATACCCTTCTGTGCACTTGAAAGCTTGTTTTCACACTTAAAAAGTGTTTAGTCCACCCAAGAGCGCAATGGATGTTTCAAGAGCTCCTTATTTCTTAATACTATTGCTACCCATAACTGCAGATGAAGCACAGAAGCGCACATTGCCACACTCTATCGAAGGCCTAGAGCCATCACCATTTTGTAAGGAATAACCCCATTTTTCTGAAAGGCATGGATAGCAAGTATCTAGTAGAGCGCCCCCTACGAAAACCATACTGGCGGTCGCTTAATAAATTGTTGGAATCGTGATACTTCGAAGTGGTGAATATTTATTATACTTCCAATTGCCTTTTAAAGGGTAGAAAAAATTGAAAATGGGAGGTAATTTATATTAGAAATTCAGGAGCCAGCAATTTCAATTTATGAAAATATATTTAAAATTTGTGTAATTATATTTAAAAAAATCATTTCACTGTTTGTCGTACTTAAAGAGAACCTCCTGCCTTTTACGGTCGATATAATTGACATCCTGAGAGTGTTATTTATCAAACGATTGAAAAAATTTCCCACAATTTAGACTTAAATAAGACAAGGAAATCTTCGTCCCTAGGAAAAAAATGCATTTTCAAGTAGAAGTGTAAATTGTTCTCAACGAAGAAATGAATTGAAGTTTCAGGGATGCCAATTAACCTCATTTGAGTTACGTAAAACGT
The DNA here is from genome assembly GCA_949628195.1 of Phasia obesa. Lineage (NCBI taxonomy): Eukaryota > Metazoa > Arthropoda > Insecta > Diptera > Tachinidae > Phasia > Phasia obesa. Next base: position 149,117,229 of record OX451216.1, read on the forward strand.
AAAAAAACTTTTAGCCCAAAGAAAATGTTTATATTTTAGCGGGGTGGTCATTTATCGGGATTTTTACTTTAAACAGAATAAAAATGTCATTTAACTTATAACTTTTGCTTGTCTTGTTTAAAATTAAAAACACAAACTTTACAAGTGCCCATAGATCCCTTTTCTCCAAATTAGTTCCGAATTTTTTTCCTTTTCTTTCTTCAGGTTTCTAATTAAAAAAAAAAATATATGGCTTCATGGATCTTCTTAATAAGCCTCTCTTATGCTAAGGGGGTAACCCTTTTCTCTCCACTGAATCCTGTTTGAAATTACACATAGTTTATTAGTCCGCTAAGATTAAGATATATCTGTGCTGCAACTAACAATAAAAATTATTTAATTTTACGGTATTACACTTTCTGTTCTCCCCTCTAGACATGTGGTTTCGAAAACATACATTTACAAATGCACCCTAACGTTGGGGATATATTTGTGTTTAAAATTTTATTAAAATTTTTTCATCCGTAAATATTAGCCTACTGGAATTGAATAGAATTATTAAAGGAACTAATAAATATTAGTCAAAAGTATCGATTTGTATTTAAGAATACTACTTTAAATTCAATTTTAACTTCAATAAAACAAACATAAATTTTACAGCAACCGCACAATCTAAACCACCGCAAACCTTTGTGTGTTAAACCATTAACAACAGCTCCTGTCATAAACCCTTCATATAAAAGTTTTTCTTCAACTCGCTTTAATTTATGTTTTAACAAGCTGTGACCGCCAATTCATCAGCATCCAAGCAATATTTTCTCCGATTTTGCTTTGAAAGCAATCCACACTAAAGAACCTTACTTGTTTAGTGCTTTACTTATGGTTTGTGTATTTACTTTATACAAAGGTTCTTATCCTTAGTACAAATAAATGCGTACTATTGCTGCTTTTTTCTTCACTTTCTCTTGGAAATAAGATATTTTTGAGGAAAAAAGTATTCTATATTGGAATCAGAATACTAAGGTTCCTCCTCACAAAATTTTGTTAAAATATATCTCGTAGTTTTTACGTAGTTTACGCTGCAAATCACCACATTCGTGATCGAGTGCACTTTCGAATACATAAACTTTTCGATGGCCGTAATTTTTTGGATCACGGTATTCGATCGTAATTTACATTACCTACTACCTTTTTTTACATAGCTGCAAGCATATGTCAATAGGAAAAACAAAACAAAATAGGTAAAATTGTGATAAATTGTAAATACATAAAAACTTCAGGAAACTTTTTTAAAATAAAAATGGACCCAAATATTTTTTTGTATTCTTCATCGTCGGAGTCGAAGGACGAGTCAAATATTGCAATTAAAAGAAAAAATATTCGCGAAAAAAGTAATCCCTTTTCATTGACTGAAGTTGAGTAAGTTGTGCCTTTAGGAGTGAATGATTTTAATTAAATGTTCTAACATCCATAGATTTAAAGGACGTTTTCGACTATCAAAAGAAGCTCTTAATTATGTTCTAGGCGAAATAAACATTTCTGGTCATATGTCGACGTCCATGCCACCTATATTACAACTTGCTGCTACACTGAACCTTTTAGCCAGTGGCAGCTTTCAGCATAATGCCGGGAATAATTTTTGGCTTGGACTAGCACAAAGTATCATGTGCAAAGTTGTGAAAAATGTAACAAATACGAGATACAAGACAAATTGTGTCCCAAAATGATACAATTTTTGCCAAATCAATCGGAAGAGTGTATGGAATATTTCATAGAGAAGTTCACAGGAGGTATTTTTACGACGATATATGTATGTATGTCAACTGGTTAAAATATAAATGATATTTTTAGTGGTTGGATGCGTAGACGGCACGCATTTCGTGTTTCAAGCACCCACAGAAAATGAATATATGTTTTACAACAGAAAAGCATTTCACAGTCTAAATTCATTGATAGTAAGTAGAATTAAAATACATGTATTTATGAATTAAGAGTTTTGTAAAACGTCAAGATTTGTGACCATGAATATAAAATATTGGCTATTAATTCAATGTACGGCGGCGCTGCGCATGATAGTTTTGTTTGGAAGCATTCCGAAGAACGACGTTTACTCGAGAAATTGTACACAGAGAACGGCTTAAACGTCTGGGTTCTTGGTAAGTCTAATGTTTGAATACACAGAATATTTTTTCAACATATACTTTATTATGTTTCAGGAGACTCTGGATATCCTACAGAGCCTTGGTGTATAACACCATATGCAGCAGCTGCTGAAGGGTCTACAGAAGCCTATTTTAACGAAGTTCATGCGAAGGCTAGGTGTATTGTTGAGCGCACTATTGGCATACTAAAGGCACGCTGGGGAATATTATGCAATGAGAGAAGAAGCCGATACTCTCCCGAAAAAATGGCAACATTTGGAAATGTATGCGGTGCTTTACACAATATATGCATAAAGTTTAAGGTACCTATGTACACACAAGTAAATTCGCGAGAGCCTTCTACAATTGAAGTTGTCACTGACGGGGAAACACGGTTACTAAAAATTGGGAAGAAAATAAGAGATCAAATCAAAATGTCTTTATGTAGTAATGTTTAAAATACATATGTCTTTTTTATTAAATTTTTTTATTTTTTACTTGTATTCTTTGATTTTTTTTTTTGTTTTGTTTTGTTTCGCGCCAAAGAGGTAGCATATGTTCGTTTTCGATAATAGATTACCAATCGAATACCACTTCGAGTAGTTACGTTTCTATGACGATTGCCGTGATCCACGTTAACCACTTTTCGATTACAAAGTATTCGATCACGAATACGGTGATTTGGCCCCAGGATATGAATTGCTGTTTTATTATATGTACATATATATTGAAACGAAAACCTCAGATTGCGTATGATTAATAAAACATTCATCATACGCACGCTGTACATATAATAATTTTAAAGACAAAATATCTTTAGCGGAATTATATGATCCAAATGTATATATTGAAGACATTTATATAATAACACAGTGCAACAAATAAAAACTTAATAAAAAAAATTAACCTCACAATATAAGTTCGATTCCCTTTGTATTTCTACTCATTAAAAGTACGACAACACATTTAATCTTATATAAAAAATAATTTGCTAGTTTTTTTGCTCTGTTGGCACTTATAAAAAGAGACTTTTTGGGTTTTTTGTCCTTTTTTTCATAATTTATTTATTGTATCTTAAATATTTTTGAACTAACAATAATTACTCGTATCTTAAGTCTAAAATAAAATATTCTTTTTAAGTCCAGCCAGTGCTAGACAAAAATAATGTTTGTTTCACGGATGTTGCAATCATTTGCGGGAAATCCCTCTAATGTACGGCCAAGAAAAGCAGTATCTCGTCTTTTAAGTCGAATGTAACCAGGTTCATTCAGCATGTTACGCACCAAAGGGTTTGGATGAGATTCAAGCCTCTTTAGATATGTGACTGCATGTTTCGTTATTTCTGCTTTAACTGATGGCATGTTTAGGTCTTTGTGGATGTTCGAATTTTTTATATACCAGGCAGCAGATGTAATAATACATAAAATCTTATTTTGGCGCCTTTGAATTTTTTATACATTGCTAGCTGAGGTAGTGCCCCATAACTGAATCCCATAACACCAAATTGGTTTGAGGATCGACTTGTACACTAGAAGTTTACAATCTAAGCTCAGGGTGGAGTTTCTGCCAATAAGCCAATTTAGTTGTACTGATTTTAGTTTCATTTGTGTTAACTTGAAGTCAATGTGGCTTTTCCAAGTAAGGCGACGGTCAAGATGTATACCCAGGTATTTTACGTCTGAAAGCTGTGGTATCATTTGGTTATTTATGCGAATAGGAAGGCATGAGTTCCTACGCAGTGTGAAAGTTAAGTGAGTACATTTTTGCTCATTCACTTTTATTCTCCATTTTTCTAGCCATTTTTCCAAATTGAGTATGTGGTCTTGTAAAAGTTTTGATGCTTTTTGGGCACTTTCATGAATACTTAAAAAAGCTGTGTCATCTGCAAAAGTTGATGTGTGGACTAGGGTGCTAATTGGCATGTCTGATGTGTACAGTAAATATTAAATTGATCCCAAAACACTACCTTGGGGAACTCCGGCTTCAATGAGCTGTGGCGAGCTTAAAAAGTCACCTTCTTTTAGTAAAAACTTGCGATTCGTTAAATAATCTTTTAAGAGCTTATACAAGTTTTCGGGCAAGTTCAGCTTTAACTTAAATATTAGGCCTTCGCGCCAAACCTTATCGAATGCTTGAGAAACGTCGATAAAAAGCGCAGAACAGTATTTGTTTTCTTCAAAGGTCGTTTTAATTACATTTATTAATCTGTGTGTTTGTTGGATCGTACTATAATGTTTTCTGATTTTTTGTCCTGATAGCTAAATGATAAACGGTTAATTTTAGTACTTTTAATTTAATTTTAGTAATTTATAGGCTTTATTAGGTTTTGGGAAGACAATTATCAGTTTATATACAAGTATATCTTAAAATAAATTTGTTTTTTATTATAAATGATAGTTTTAAATTAAAAATATCAAAGATATAAAAAGGTTAGCAGAAAATATCAATATGTAAGTCTAAATGGAAATATTCATATGTCATACCTTTCAGTGTACACCATCGTCACTGGCCGTTTGTACACCAGTATTCGCTCTAACACGAAAGGCATGATCATATTATTATTTTTACTGGCGGATGAAATCCAATTGACTGAATACTTATAATTTTATTTAAAATCCCAGAATCCGAGTTTTAACAACTTTTATATGCGAATTATGTAGTTTTTAATAGTAATTTTCGAATATAAATAAGAAGAAAACAGCATGAATTAAATTAACTTTAATTTTATTCAATAAACTAAAAGCCAGAAACAAAGAAAAAATAATTTAAAACGTAGAATTGGCATAACAGCAGCTGACATCACTTGGATAATACAATTTGTCAACATTAAAATTAAATGTTAAATTGGTTAACATGGTTTTTGTGGTCGATGATGCATTTTACACAGAGTACAAAGCAAAAATACGCAAAACACACCAACACATCAATACACACACACACACACACGCATGCACAACATAAACCCAGCAAACGCAACTGTCACACATACATTATCATTGGTCACTCATATATTCCACATTAAGGTATGTATTTGTATGTTTGCTACGGTGTGTTCTTTGTGTCCGTGTGGATATTTTCAGAAATAAAACTGAATTAAAATGCTGAACAATATTTAACTACATTACTTAATTGCTAACAAGTCAAACATAAGAGATGGTAAGAGTAAAAAAATAAAGAAAAAAGAAAGAAAATGACGGTAGATATAAATTTAAATTAAAGAAAATGCTATCAACAGAAAAACATTTATAGGAAAGATATAAAAAATATTATGAGAAGGCAAAAAATTGCATAAAATATATGTATATGTTATTAAATTATACAAAGCATATTTTTTCCATTAAACAAAAAAAAACAAACACACGTAATAACAAGTTGACACATTTTTTGTTTCTCTTGTTTAATTTAAAAATAATTTATTATGGCAGTGTGAATTTCAAGGAATACAATCAAACTGAAGCAATTAAAATCTTAAATTTAAATTCATACAGAACTATAAATGTGGAAAAAGACGAACAGAGTCTATTTTATGCCTCAAAGATATTAATATTTTATAAAATACCTATTGTTATTGTAAGATATATATCCGGAAAATGGCAACGTCACACAGTAAACTGTCTAGTGGAAAGAAATCTAGCAATAAAATACATATGGGATGAAAGCTGAGACTCCCTCGATTCCAGAGGTGGTTTGGTTTTTGATGTGAGTTACACCTATAAAAAGTTACACGGCTTTAAAGTCGAATTATTTTGATAATTTTTTCATCATTTTTAAGTAACAAAAAATGGGTTTGGAAAAATAAATCTCAAAAATGCATTTTTCAAATAAAACTGCATGAAATTATATTTGTTTTATTCGGAATTATAGCAGAAACCATGAAATAATCCTAAAGTTCTAATATTTATAACAACACTGTAAAAAAAATCGTGAAGTTTTTAGCCAAAATATGTACTTAAAAAAAAAGCAGTCAGCTTCGGTGGACCCGGAAAAATGGGTACACGAAAAAACTACTTTTATGCATCAATAATCTTATATTATGTTATACTGGGTGGCGCAAAAGTAATCCTCCTATCAGAAAATGCTATAAATTTTGAGATTGGCCCCTAATGTCAATTCTGTTTTGACATTTGTGTAGTAAACACTTGCGAAATACACGTTAATAAACAATGTTACGCTACACTGCTCCAGAACGCGGAATATTGGTGACTATTTATTTGACCAATAATCGGTCGGTGACTTTGGCACAACGTAAATTTCGTCGCAGATTTCCTGGCCGTCCAACGCCTACTGGTGAAATACTGCGACGTTTAGCCGCTCGCCTCGAAGAGACTGGCACAACACGAGATGCTGCCAGGCGTGAGAGACCCCGGAGTAGCCGTTCTGCAGAGAATATTGCTGCTGTAGCCGAGGATGTCATGGAAGCGCCGTCGACATCGACCAGACGAAATGCCACGCAAATGGGTACCGACGGTCTTTACAGCGAATTTCGGTAAAAGATTTGAAGATGTTTCCGTACAAAGTCCAGACGGTGCATCAGCTGTTAGCTGCTGACCGCCAATCGCGTCTAACATACGCTCAAGCCATCCTTAATCACCACCAAGAGGAAGATGATTTTTCATCAAAAATAATCATGAGTGATGGGCCCATTTCCATCTTAGCGGGTACGTAAATAAGAAAAATTTACGCTTCTGGGGCACTGTAAATCCGCGTGTAACCCACGAAGAGCCATTACTCCAGCTCAAAGTCACTGTATGGTGTGCTGTTTTCGCTGGAGGAGTCATCGGAACTTTTTTCTTCGAAGACGTCGCAGGCCAAACGGTTACTGTGAATGGTGAGCGCTACAGAGAAATGATTAACGAGTTCTTTTTGCCGCAACTTGATGAATTGGGATTGGAAAACATGTGGTTCCAACAGGACGATGCAACGGCACACACTGCACGTGCCACAACCGATATGCTGAAGAATGCATTTCCCGGACGCCTAATCACCCGTTTTGGCGATTTGCACTGGCCAGCAAGATCGCCTGATTTGACCGCTGCAGACTTCTTTTTGTGGGGCTTTTTGAAGTCGCGGGTTTATGTCAACAAGCCTCAGACTCTTGCAGCTCTTAAAGACAATATCCGTCAAGAATGTTAGGACCTATCGCCAGAAGTTTTGGCCAAAGTGCTGAAAAATGCCATAAAAAGGGCTCAAATGACAATCAACTGTGGCGGCGGCCATTTACATGACATCATATTCTCGACTTGATGTAAAAAAATTAAAAGACCAAATAAAAATACTCCACAAGAAGAATCAAAGTTTTTCATTTTTTTTTTAAATTACAGCCAAAAAATATCGGAAGGTTATTTTTGCGCCACCCTGTATATACTAAATTATGTATAAAAAGGTTTAGGTGTTTTCTATGCCAAATTTGGAAATATAGTGATTTTAAAAATCATCCATATTTTATATTTTTATTAAAATTATCAGATGATATTTTTAATATTTGAAAATGTATGATAACAGTAGGCTTTACTTTAAACCAGGGCGAACTAATACAAGGTGAGTGCACAGGCGAATGCTTTTGAATGCCTTCACAAAACAATTAAGATAGAACAGACTTGGGCACACTCGAAAAAATAGCAGACACAATTGTAATCAAGATTTAATGAATAAACTCCCAATTGCTTCTGATCCATTAATTTCATCCAATAAAAAATACAATAAATACAAGCAGCTCTTTCAACAATAATCAAGAAATTAGTAATCACATAACCCAGACCCAGAAACTTATTTTAGTGATTAAGAAATTGTTTACAATTGTTATGTTATTTGAATTTTTTTTTTTTTTTGTAACTTTATTATTAATCTTTATATAAATATGTTTTTTATCTTAAATGATAATTTAATTTTAAAATGTTTAGTATTGTCAATTTGGTAACTCTATTCATATAATGTTATTTGAATACCAATGGTTGTGAGTATTTTCAAAACTTTAAAAAATAAAAATACTAAAAAGTTGAAAATAATGGTATTAAATTGATTGGATTTGTTCCGCCAGTAATTAAAATACTGTTGTAATACCTTTCGGTGAAGACCGTCGTCATTGGCTGTTGTTTTGGTACGTTTGGCGAGCGCTTTCGATGTAAAGACATAATTTTCAAGCCGCGTTTAAACTGGTAGGAGTACCAGTACCGCCAAACGTACCAAAACAACAGCCAGTGACGACGGTCTTCACCGAAAGGTATGACAACAGTTGAAAATAATGTTTTATTCAAAAAACTATACGGTGGGGACCGTTCACTGTGCGCCAGTTTAGACCAGGGTTCTGAGTTTTTAATTTATGAGCTTTGAAATCCAGACATTTATAATATTTCTCATAAATGAGATTTTTAAAAGATGTTTTTACGGCACGCAATAATTTTTTCACGGTCATAAATGAACAACAAGGAATTCTTTGCTTACGATCACACATGCGATTGCCTAAGATTACACATGAATGAGTGTAAGTGCTTGTTTTTTAGCATACATATGTATATAAACGGTAAAAAAAAACGGAAAATATCCGTATTATTTATATGTTATAAAAAATGAATTAGCTGATTCTCATTAATGCTCTTTTACATAAATGTTTTTAATTTATTTTTTTTTTTTATTTTTTTAACGTTTGCATTTGTGAGTTTTAATTTAGGAAATTTCTCATAACAGAGATTTCTAAAAGAGGTCTTTACTCCACGCAAAGAAAACACATGGTTGAGGTAATCATAATCTAAGAGCAACATATTATGGTTAAATGGTATGATTGTAGTTAAACCATATTACTATTAATATACACATCTATACATATAATAAAATAGTAAATCATTTCCGTCTGTCTGTCTGTCTGTCTGCCTGCTTTTATTTTGCGTTCGCATCACGTAAAAACTACTGGATGGATTTTAAAAAATTTTGTGAGAAAGTACCTTAGCAACCTGATTCCTATATAGGGTACTTACTTTCCGCAAAAATATCTCATTTCCAAGAGAAAGGGGAGAAAAAACAGTGAAAGTACAAAATTTCCGGTTTAAAGGTACTGAAATTTTCGGTTTAAAACTGGCATATTTTAAACACGGTTGCGCACACTTTATTTTTGAAAGTGGGATATTTTAAACACTATTACGTAACATTATGCGTTATTTTTAAGTTAGAGAATAATATGGTTCATACTTAACAATATTATGTTTATAATAATATGATTTGACTACAACCATATAATTGAATCATAATATGTTGGACTATGATACTCTCAGCCATGTGTTTTCTTTTAGTTTATTCAAATCCTGCAAGAAGGTTCCCCGTGCAAGGGGCAATTTTTCTTTGTTTTCAGGTTGGTAGAGTTTTTCTGCTTTGACTTGTATTAAATAAAGACTTTATAGAAAAAAAATGCTGATAGGGGTAGCCGATAGATATACAGAGTGCCCACTGGGAACCAGAAGCAGATAGAGGGCAAATTGGGCGGGGTCAATATAACCACCCAATGTTCTTTAGTATGATCATTTTAACGAAATATAGATTGCGGGAAGGTCCTAACCATTACAAATAATTTTCTGTAAAATATTAAAAAAAACTTTCGATAAAATTTTTACAAAAATTTTCGATAAAATATTTGCAAAAAATTATCGATAAAAAATTTTCAATAAAATTTTACCAAAAATTGTCAATAAAATTTTACCAAAAATTTTTAAAAAAAATTTTCAATAAAATTTTTACAAAAAACTATTACTAAGATCTTTAGAAAAATTCTCAATCAAATAAAAAAAATCGATAAAATTTTTACAAAAAATTTTCTATAAAATAATTAGAAAAAATTTTCTATGTAATTTTTACAAAAAATTTTCTATATAATTTTACAAAAAATTTTCTATATAATTTTACAAAAAATTTTCTATATAATTTTACAAAAAATTTTCTATAAAATTATTCCAAACAATTTTCGATAAGAATTTACCACAAAATTTTCAATAAAATTTTCGATCAAAATTTTACAAAAAACCCTTTCTAAAATCGTTAGAAAAAATTTTCGTTAAAATTTTTTATAAAAAATTCTAAATAAAATAAAATAAAAAATTCGATAAAATTTTTACAAAAAATTTTCTATAAAATAATTAGAAAAAATTGTCTATACAATTTTTACAAAAAATTTGCTATAAAATTTTACAAACAGTTTTCGATAAAATTTTTACAAACAATTTTCGATAAGAATATACCACAAAATTTTCGATAAAATTTTAGCAAAAAATTTCTGATAAAATTTAAGCAAAAATTTTTCGATAAAATTTTTACAAAAAATATCGACTTAATTTTTACAAAAAATTTTCGATAAAATTTTTATAAAAAAATTGTAATAATCATAATGAAAATCATAAAAGTAAAATTCGAATCTAGAGTATGTTATTGTGAAATTGGAAAACATAACAGAGTAAGGGAATATTTAATATTGCTATGGTGGTGGTTATATAACATTCGGCTTGGAGGAATTTAGCTCTCTCTTCTTTAACAGAATCCGCAGCAAAAATGTTACAGCTGATTTCTAATGCCTGTTGGCAACAATCCTCAAGTTTTTTGTATTATTTAAAAAAAAACAAATCTAGCAATTTTCCAAAGTCATTAAAATAATTGACAATGACATAAATCAAATATGTATATCATTTAAAAATTCCTTCATCCAGCTGTCAGATTTAATTGGAGTGCAAAAAATAAATCTGGTAGGAACTGAGCATGTTAGAAATACTAGCGAGTTATTCAGATTCACGTTACAAATGAAAATATTTTAGAAATAGCAGTTTTGATTTATCTATCACGTCTATAAATATTAAAATTATTGCAAAAAATTTTAACATTCAAAGTATTCAGATTTTACTAGATGTACCCACACACGTTGTGTGCATCCTGACAATATTTTGTTTTGAATTTGCATTGAAAGTAAACCACAGCAAATTTTAAGACTCTTACTTTTATAGTGCTTAACTTATACGTATATTTTTTATATAAAGGTAACCATCCCTGAATAAAATTTCAAAATTTATATAAAATTTCAAAATTTTATATGAAGTTCTAAAATTCTAAAAATTATTGTAAAGCCTTGTAAAAGGTGTTTAAAATATTTTAACAAGAAAAAACGCCATCTGCTGTGCAACCGTGTTTAAAATATCCTGCTTTCAAAAATAAAAGGCGCCTTGGAGTATGCAGTACATTTAAACCGGTACATTAAATCGTACTTGCACTGCATTTGTCACCTTTCTATTGAAAATAAGATATTCTTGTGGAAAAAAAATATCCTATATTTGTGACCGGATACTAAGGTAGCTCCTAACAAAATTTTGTTACCAACCATCCAGTAGTTTTGAACTTGCTGCGAACGCAGACAGACACAAATACACAAATCAGGTTTTAATATTTACTTTTCTTGAATTATTGATTCACGCAAAGGAAGACAGACTATATTGGTTGCTCTTAGGGGCAGTTTGTTCGGTAAAACGGTTTTCACCGTGGTTAAGGGTATATAAGATTCGGCACGGGCGAATATAGCATTCTTTCTTGTTTTTTTTTTTATAAAATAAAACATCTATTAAAAAAAAATATTTTTTTATTTAAATTTGTAACAATTTTAACATAACGACAAGTGCAAAGTAAAATTTCGATAAATAATAATGGAATATAATTTAACTCAATTAAATTTATTAAAAATTATGTCCATCAAAATATAACAGGAGCATTTAAAATTCTTTTTATTTTATTTTTATTTTATTTTGAAAGTTATTTACTTTAAGTAGAAACAAAAAACTGAAATAAATAAAAAAAAAAATAATATAACAGCAATAACATTGAAACAAGCAAATATGCCCGAGTTGTATATTTTATACTTGAGAGCAACACAAAACTAAACAACAACAGCAACATAAACCAGCCACCAGCAACTATGATGCACTTCTTTCGTTTTTGTTAACATTCTGTTGCTTTTGCAAATGAGTTCTTGTTAGTATTACAGTTTCTTTTGTTTTTATTTTACTCTCAACTATTGTTGATATTGTTTCTCTCAGTGCATACTTGCACATTGTTTGTCTGTTTATTTTCCACTTCAACCAGATTGCCACTCACGAAATAGAGGTGGCCATAAAACAAAAACTACAAAATAAGGAGAAAAAAAATCACTTAAATATTTCAACTGCCAATGCCTTTAATACAATTATTGTAATGCTACCGGATTTTATCTGGTATTGCCTGGGTCTATTCTTGGCATAGGTGAAACGCACAACCCTTTATAGTCTTTTTTATTTTTTTATTTTGGCGTAAAAGCACTTTTTTAAATGAAATTAGTCAAAACAAAGTGGCATGTAAGATGACGAAAAATAAATGAGCTTTTTCTCAACTTCCTAGGGCTTCTAAAAATGGAAGTAGAATATATTTCAACCTCGATCGCATATGCAAAAAAGCGATATTTTCCTATTTTTATAACTTTATAGGTAAAAAACTGTAAGAGATGGGATTTTATTTAATTATATTTGGTTTTAAATTGTCAAAGAAAGTAAATAAAAAAGTTTTAATAAAATTTGAAGTGGTAAATTTGAATTCTTTTTTTCGTTGATTTGACATGGAATAACCCATTAGTTTAGATCTTAAGAAAAGTGCGACCTGTTAGGATAGCCAGCTCTCTAGGTATAGGATTGCCAGAAAACACACGTTATTCTCAAAGTTCCAATTCTCAATTCTCTGCATGGTGCACAGAAAAAAATTTGTGCACTATTCAAAGGTTTTAATTAATTTCAGATACAAATCAATTAAATTTTTTATAGATTCAACTAGATATAACCGATGCGTTTCGCTATACCCATCCAAGACAAATTCATTAACAGGTAATCTTGACAGCTCAGGTGACTATTTTTTGCTGTCGTTTGTTTTTTCTTCTTCCTGTATCAAAATGTACTTACGTTTGTATTTTTTTTTTTTAAAGCCGAAAATTATTTGTGCAAAAACAAAATTATTGTAGAGTCTGTCTTGCTCCCACCCATCAAAAATACAATAAACACTTGGAATAAAAGTGTGGCCAACCTATAACTCGAAAACGCAGGGTATTCTTACGACAAAACTGTTTCAGTTTATACATATGTTCCTATCCAATCTGTTGTTTTGCCAGACTATGCTTATTAACACGATAATAAGTTTGTACTACCACGTCCACTGTCCCAATCCATTCTACATTTTTCTAGACTATGTACATTAGTATAAGGGTAACTTGTACAAAGTTTTGAGACTCTATTTATCGTTCTCTAGGTACCTGATAATTTTTTTTTCACTTTGTCTGTATTATGCTAGAGTATGATAGTAACTAGTGCAAAATTGCAAGACTTTACCTATTGTAGTTCTCTAGGTGGACGTTAATAGTTTTTCACTTTGTATGGGAGGTACCACGCCTACTGTCTCGCATCCGGTTATATTTTGTTGGACTATGCACTTTAGTAGACGAATATAATTGTTCACTTTGTATGAGATGTACATATGTCAATCCAGCATGTGTTTAACTAAACTATGTATATTAATAAGTGGGTTACTAGCGCTAAATTTCCAGGATCTACTTTTCGTAGTTCTCTAGCTGCATAAAAAGTAGTCGTAAAAGTGGGCGTAGTGAAGTTTTCTTTCCATAAAAACCTAATTTGGGTTACGATGATTTAACAACATTTGATTTTATTTATATAATAAAAATAGCATATTTTCCTTTCTTAATTTATACGTATAATAAAATAGTAACTCATTTTCCGTCTGTCTGTATGTCTGTCTGTCTGTCTGTCTGTCTTTCTGTCTGCTTTTCATTTGCGTTCGCATCACGTAAAAACTACTGCATGGACTTTAACAAAATTTTGTAAGGAGGTTCCTTAGCATCATGGTTTTAATTAAGGATACTCTTTTTCCGCAATAATATCGCATTTCCAAGAGAAAGTGGAGAAAAAGTAGTGAAAAAACGCAGTTTCCGGTTTAAGGGTACTAAAATTTTCGGTTTAAAACTGGGATATTTTAAAAACTATTGCACAACATTATTGTTACATATCCCCACAGGAAAAAGTCTAACGGTATGATATCACACGATCTTGGTGGCCAATCGACCGGCCCAAAAAGTGAAATTATGTACTCACCGAAATGTTCTCCTAATAATTCCATTGATTGATGCAATGTGTCGGAAGTGGCACCGTCTTGCTGAAACCAAATGTCGCCCAGATCACGAGTGTCAATTTCAGGTATCAAATAGTCGGTTATCATGGCACGATAACTGTCGCCATTGACGGATACGTTCGCATCGGCATTATTTTTAAAGAAATATGGACCGATGATTCCACCGGCCCACAACCGGTCGTTTTTTCTGGATGAAGTGGCAGCTCTTGAATCTCTTCAGGTTGCTGTTCGTCCCAAATGCGGTCAAAATTCATAAAAAAACTTTAAAAAATTAAATTTTTTTTTTACCTTTTTTCCCCTGTTCAGGTCCATAGGTAGCAAACCGTTAAAAATTCAAGGAAACAATCAACTAAAAAAATGAACCTAAGATCTCAATAAACAACTTTTTAGAACATATGAACTTCCTAGGAATGATTCTTAACACCGTTTAGGTAGCGCTTAGATTTTCGGGAAATTTTTCACAAGTTCTCACCAACTGACGATTGATAATTGAATACAAGTTTTCTCGTATTCCTTTATCTGGGTTTGGTTGGTTAAATAGATGATGCTTACTACTAGACACTACCCTAAGTAGATTAGATACAAGTAGTGCTGATGACGGACGTGGCTGTCTAGTAGAAAATGTGCATTCCACTCGTGCTTTTAAATCCGGACACTAAGTTATCTCACAAAATTTTACTAAAATCCATCCAGTAGTTTCTACGTGATGCGTACTCAGACAGAAAAACCAAAAAATTTTTCTAACATTTTTGTAAAATTTTTATCGAAATTTTTTTTTAAATGTTATCGAAATTTTTTTGTAAAATTTTTATATATTTTTTTTTTTTGTAAAATAGAACATCATTACAACCGAAAAAATATAATAACAACGTGAAAAATATTGGTGGGCAGGGTTTTTTGGATACATCTTCTAATGGGATTATCTAATGTTACTGAATTCCATTAGCGAAATTTTCGAAACTATGCCTGTCTGAAAGGTGGGCTTGAATTTTTTTGTATCTCTTCCTGTCCCTTAGCAAAGGTAATTTTAACCCGAACACAGACGGACGGATAGACATACATACATCGCTTAATAAACTTCTATATGTATAAAGATTCAGAATATATAAAGTATATGTGGGGTCGGAAATGGATATTTTAGAAATTTCACAAACTTGGTGAAGGATATAATAACAAGTTTCTGTATTCTATTTCTCCATGAAAGTTAAAGCAATCTTCTAGATAGATACAAATAGTGCAAAATACGGATAAGATCCTCCAGATTTTTCTTTATGTCGTTATAATAACAGACACGTAATTAGCAGGACTTAAACTAGACAGCTCTGTTGATAGAAAAACCAATAGTAAAAATTCGTTTGTCTGTCTGTCTTCGGCACTACGTTCCCTCGGCCAAAAGCTATACGATATGGCATTACAAGTATATAATTTCAAATAAAACATAAAAACACATTATTAAACCCATTTATTGGAATCATTATATATAATTTTGAGATATAATAATCGACACCGAATATTTTAATAGAAGTAGGATATAATTGTAATTATAAATGCACATAGAGGAATAAGCATCGCACCAACATCACTCATCATTCCCCCTGCCGCAGCAGTGCCATCTTCAGATGACACAAGAGCAACAATTATGGATAAAATTAATAGAAATTTAAAATTTAATAAATTCATTTCGGTAACTTTTGTTTAACTTCTTTATGCTACAATCCAGCAAAATTTACTTTATTATTTCATATTTTTAAGGAGTTCACCATATTTATATAAAATATAAAATTCCGTAACGAATTTCCGCAAATATATTTTCACGCTTAGTTGTTTAAAAGACACGCTTAAACAGCCAAATAAAATAAGTATTGAAAATTTAATTCAGCGTAAAAAAGTATTCCCAGCAGGTGTAGATAGTGTCCGTGACTTTGTGTATACGAAACCGACTTCTTGTGCTACCTAAATGAGGGATGAACTAGAGATCCCTAAGGTTTCTGCAGGCTACGCTATGTTTAGTGCTGAACCATCCGCAAACATAAATCTATCTCAATAGTGTCACAGTCCGATAGATGAGCAAGTTATAGCACCCTCGTACTGCCAAGAACACCACCCTATCACTAGGGAGGGCTGGACAATAGCAAATGAGATGCTTAACCACTTCTAACTCCCTCTCCTATAGAAGATTTAGTTTCTATTGAAAATTTATTACCAGCAACTTAACGTGATGCCGATAAGCTGATCTCTGTCGCTGTCCCTTCGGCACGACTATGTGCCCTAATGCGCAATGGGGAGACTTTTCAATCTGGGGATGGATGTGATATCGCCTTCACATGTAGAGATATTTGGCATTCCCTAACTATTCTGCATATCGTATAGGCATTCAATCTACATATACTTATAAATAAAATTAAAAGTCGTTTGTTGATAATTGTATCACTTAACCCTCCGCTAACTGATATGGACCTTTGGTGTTTTTGAAGCCACAATATTTCAAAATGGCTTGGTAGAATTTTATAAGATTCCATCACATCTGTATGCGTAATGTTTAGATTATAAATTTACTTATTGAAATATATATGGAGGATTCACGCAAAGAAAAAACATGGTTATTGTATGGCTATACGCACCAAAAAACCAACATGGTTGATTTGAACCACATTAAAATTCAAACCACAACCATTTTTTTTTATATTTAAAAATAAAATTATATTTATAACCATAATATATTATTATTAAACATAGTATTTTAAGTATGACTAAAAATAAACAAATAATGTTTGCTTATAAAAATACATATTTTGGTTTTGGCTTTTTTTCCGTTCAGAAATATGTGTGTTAGCTATCGGTTCATCTAAAACCGTAAAAACATTAAATACACATTTTTGATCGACAAATATATTTGTTTTTTTTACTATAATTGATAGTTTTAAATTAAAAATATCAAACATATAAAAAGGTAAGCAGAAAATATCAAAATATGTATGTAAGTCTAAATGGATATATTCGTGTATTTGTATTTTGTTATTTATAAATATATTCATACGTTGTCACATATAACCATTTACATGTTGAGACTTTAAGTTTTTACAGAGCATTTCTCCAATTAGCAACTACAGGGTGGCCCAAACAAATTTATTTTTTTTTTTTTTTTTTAATTTTTTGAAAACTAATGCTTACAGATGACACGGTTTTAAATAAATTTTAGGTTGAACTTGAGCTTGTCTGTCTGCGGGTCTGTCTGCCTGTCTGTCTGTCTATTTTGAAGAAGTTTTTTTCCAAATTATTTCTGACTACTCTGTGCTGTGGAACAAAAACTTTTTGAATTTAAACGATTTTTAAATTTTTAAAGAACATAGTGTTTAAAGCGTATTTTTTATTGTTAAAAGAAATTCGTTACGGAATTTTATAAATTCTGTGGAATAACTGTTTAAGTCGACTTAAGCTCTTAAGTTTTGTTATTGTAGATAATAATTTGGAGGATGTATAGCGACATTTTTCTTAATTTATAAAGACCCGATAGAAAGAAATATCCTTAACTGCAATGGGAAAAAAATTAATAAGATCCAGCCACAAGTTATGAAAGTGGTCTACTTCAAAAGTACAGAATAAGACATAAACAGTTTTTCCTATTAGCCACAGAATGGTATAAAAGTAATAATTATTTAAAGTAACAAAACTAAAAGTGAGCTGTAGTGAAAAACGTAAATTTAGTTGAATGTAGTATTGCCAAGTAAAATCAAGTGGAATCGCAATGGTTTTGTCAAATTTGAAATTCTTAACAATTTTCGTTTCAACTATTCTACTGGCACTAGGAAAGAGCCCTGGTCCTTATAATAGTAGGACCCTTGCTCCTGAAAAAATATCATCTCCGGAGGTGTATCAAGTATCTTTGATGGATAAGATGTTGTACGTATATGCATATTCACAAATTTATTCATTTATTAAAATTCTGTAAGTTTGTAATAACAATAGCCTTTGTATGGGACATTTAGGAAATAAATTTAAAATTATAAAATTATAAATATATGCCATTTTGTAAAGGTTAAACAAAGTGACAAAAAGTGTTCATAACAATAGCAGTTGCGCACTAGGCTGATTTTAAATCATTTAAAACATCAAAAAATTAAAAAAAGTTAGAAGAGAAAAAACTTTCATTGATCGCTATTATATCCCCAGAAAATACGAAATTCTCTAACTAATGGAGGAGGAAAAATCACAGCAATAAGAGCACATAACTTTCCTATTATGACATTAGCTGATTCTACCCACCTTTAAAACAAACTTATAATGCAAACAACACCACAGAATCTAGCCTTTTTAAGTTTATATTGGCTCTGAAAATTTATTGAGTGCCTCTAGATTAATGAAACTTGGCAGAAAATTATCTTATAGTCATAGGCTTTTAAAGCTAGAAAATAAGTAAAATCTCCTTCAAACACCCAATGCTACCTCTAAAAAATTAAATATTTTAAATAAGTTTTGCCATACTTTTGTTTAGCAAATGCTAATTTTATGGTCAACGAATATTTATAAATATAAACTTGGAGCCACGATATACCTAACATGCCATGGCATGCCCAGGCCCCTTTTGTAGGCATAAAATATTATTTGCAAAAATAATGTAATTATTAAAAGAAATGCATTGCATACGCTTAATACTATAAACAAAAAAATTTTTTTTTTATGGGCAGGGAAGGGGTATCCCTCCAATCCCACCCCCAAAAACGTCCATGTTAGCTTTCAAAATTTTTTTTTTTTGCACAATTTCCAAAAAATACTAATTTTTAAGTTTTTATGTCGAATGAAAGGTGTCTGACTAATCCCCACCACCCAAGAATATTTTTAAAAGTCATTTTTGTAATTTATTACTTTATAGTATTTAATTTATCTGAAAATAATTAACTTATTCATAACTAGCTGCGCCTGCTATTACGTCCGCGTCCTTAGTTTGCTTTGAAAGTATACCTCTTTATGACTCTTACTTTAATAGAGCTTCAGTTATGGTTTATGTATTTATTTTATATAACAGTAGCCATCTCTGGGTGAATAATCAACAACTTACGCTCTATATAAAATTCTAAAATTAAATAAAATTCTAAATTTATTTTTTACGGGAAAATGAGCCTATATTTGAACCACGATATCAAGGTATCTCTATATAAAATTTTGTTAAAATTCAACAAGTAGTTTTTACGTGATGCGAACACAAACAGACAGTAATAAAATCACAGTTTTATTATATTTACTATCTGCGCCCGCCATACGACGCTCACGTCCTGACAATATTTTGCTTGATTTGACTTTGAAAGTATTCCACATCAATTGCAAGACTCTTAATTTTATAGTGCTTCAGTTATGGTTTATGTATTTACTTTATATAAAGGTACCCATTCCTGGATAAAATTCTAAAATATATAAAAAATACTAGAATTCTAAAAATTATTGTAAAGCTCTGTAATAGGTGTTTAAAATATTTTTATAAGTAATTCCACAAAATAAAAATAAAAATTTAATTCAATTGGCGCCTTTTATTTTTGTTTAAAAATAAAAGGTGCGCAACCGTTTTTAAAATGTTCTAGTTTTAAACCGAAAATCTCAGTACCTTTAAACCGGAAATTCCGTACTTTCACTGCCTTTTCTCCACTTTCTCTTGGAAATGAGATATTTTTGCGGTAAAAAGTATACTGTATTGAAATCAAGATGCTTATAAAATCTTGGTGAAATCCATCCAATAGCTTTTACGTAGTAGACAGACAGACAGACAGACAGACAGACAGACGGAAATGAGTTACTATTTTATTATATGTATAGATATTAGTAACAATAAATTTTATTTAAAATAAAAACAGTTTATTTAAAAAAAAAAAACTTAGAAACCGGAAACATTTTATGACCGATAACTACGCAAAAAAGTAAATTTAAATAACCTATTTTCAGCAAGGCAAATTTAAGTATTTGGGAAGATGGAGGGAGGATAACACTCTAATTTTACTTTCTGTTTTTTCTCCAAAAAAAAAAAAAAAAAAGAAAATAAAGTAAAACTTGCGCCACAAAATTTTTCCTGTAGGTCTTAGAATTTGCATCTGTATTATTTCCAAAGGCATGTATTTCTCCACCAGTCACATGAAATTTACAACATAACTGAAGATTTTTTATTTTTGTGACTATTACTTCTTATGCATTTCTAAATTATTTTGTTTTTATTGTTTTTTTAGATCCACCATATTTACTCCCCCGGCTGGCTAATAGGTTCAGTTTGCGCGATGCCGGTTCAATTCCAACCAAAGCTTCTAGGTGTTTTAATACAACGAGTGAAGGTCCTCCTGACTACGCGCGGTAAATTAATTTCTAATTTAATTTCTAAATCTTTTGTAACATTCAATAATAAAATTAACCAGTAAAAAGCTATAATTGTATATACCCTTCACCTGGCGGGAGCGCCACCTCTTGATCTGGAGGTGGTTAGGCGTAGCATATTGTTTAGAGTGAAGAAAGGTCTTCCTTTGTTGGGTGAATGGATTGAAAATAGTGATGTTGAGGGTATGAGTGTTAGCGAACTGAATGTGTACTTGTTTCATTGTATGTTATCTAGATGGCAGTTGAGGTGGGATGAAAGCATGAATGGGAGAGTGACGTATGACGGGTATCAGGAGCCCCTGGAACTATGGTTCCAGCCTGGCAATGGTGCGGCCCTTCGGGGGGCAATGTGGTCGCTGTGGTTTATACCCAAATCGCGGGGAGAGCGCAAGCTCAATGTGGAGTTGCATTGCAACCGGGTGTCGTGACCCAAAGATCGGCAGGAGTTTTAGATAGGCTCCGCTCCAAACCAAGGGGGATACCATGACCAAAATCATGGTATCAAATTGGTACTCATAATGCATGGGGGAGTTGGTGGACGCATGGTATACACCCAGTGGTAAGACCATCGTCGGGTTAGGGCCTACACGGCCAGGAACTGACGTAAATCTGCATCACGAATACTCTTCACCATAGTAATGTTAAATATTCCCTTATTCTGTTATGTTTATGATTTTTATTATTTCAAATATAATATAAAGATATAGACATTTTTTTTGCAAAATTTTTTGTTAAATTCTGATCGAAGATTTTTTGATAAAATTTTATGGAAAAATATATGCAAAAATTTTGTAAAAAAAAATTATAGAAAATTTTTTGTAAAAATTTTATCGAAATTTTTTGTAAAAATTTTATCGAAAATGTTTTGTAAAGTCTTATAGAAAAATTTTTGTAAAAACTTTACTAACGTAAAAATAATATTTTGTTTCACAAAGAAAAATACGATTTAAAAATACGAATTAAAAAACTGAATTTTTTTATTTCAGAATAAAATTAAATTAATATTAAAATAAATTAAATTTAAACTAAGTTAACTGAAGTGACTTTGGAACTTTTTTGACCTTCTTTGAATGTTTTCTGTGTATGTCCGCCAGTGCACCTCTGGTAAGTATTCAAAAAGATATCAGATCTTACAGAAATTGCATATTGAAGAGTGGAATTGCATCTGACTTCAGTGCTTTGATATCGCCTATCTTAGCACATGCTGTAGTCTATTATTCTGGGGTGACGTTTTGTGACTAAGCACCTAGTTGGTATTATGGGAGTAATATTGAATATACACGCAAAGAAAAAACATGGTTATTGTATGGTCATGCAACCACACTATGTTCTCATTAACAATATTTGTTTCCTGTGAACAAATTTTAGTTATTTTAAACAACACTTTGGTCACGATAAACAAGTTTTTGTTAACAGTTAATCATTTAATGTTTATATGCACCAAAAAAACAACATGGTTTATTTGAACCATATTAAAATTCAAACCACAACCAAATTTTTTTAATATATTTAAAAATAAAATTATATTTATAACCATAATATATTATTATTAAACATAGTATTTTAAGTATGAATAAAAATAAACAAATAATGTTTGGTTATAAAAATACATATTTTGGTTTTGGACTGTTTTCAGTTCAGAAATATGTGTGTAAAATATCGGTTCATCTAAAACCGTAAAAACATTAAATAAACATTTGTTATCGACAAATATATTTGTTTTTTTGTTTACTATAAATGATAATTTTAAATTAAAAATATCAAACATATAAAAAGGTAAGCAGAAAATATCAAAATATGTATGTAAGTCTAAATGGATATATTCGTGTATTTGTATTTTGTTATTTATAAATATATTCATACGTTGTCATATATAACCATTTACATGTTTCACATTATATTATAGTATGTTTATATTATAAACATAATTATGGTTGTTTTTAACAAGTTTAATGTAAGACAATAATAGGTTCAAATGAAAATAATAATATTATTATGGTTTAAAATAATATGGTTTGAATATAACCATATAACTCAACCATATCATGTTGCTCTTAGATTATGGTTACCTCAAACATATTTTTTCTTTGCGTGTATCAAGAAAATTATCTGTATTATTCTCGAATATTTTAAGAAATACCGCATAAAACTCGATTAATTGTTTCTCTAATGGAACTGCGAACGCTTTTGCGGAAATGAGTTCTATTACTGATTATCCTATTTGTGTTAGACATTGTCAGCGTAATTACACAAGATATTAAATGCAAAATATTACAAGCACTATCAACACACCCTAAGTTTAATTCTTTTTAAGAAAAATTCAAGATATTTCCAAGATCTTATAATCTATGTAGAGATAAAGATCTGCTTGGTTTCTGGCTCGATGTCATCTTGTACTTAAAATTAAATATACATATAGGCAAGATTACTTTAGCATTCAAATAAGTTCTGACCGCATTGCACAGCAGGCGTCGTTCAAAAAGACTACTGAAATCGCAGAATATACCCGCAGGTACTGGAGTCTGCTGGATAGGGCAGCAGTTCGTAGCCCAATTGTGTTTATTGATTTTATTTGGCAGTTTTAGTAATAATGTATCATTCGCGTGAATTGTTTCAGCGGAAAAATATTCATTCAAAATTGATTTTGATACAGTCTCAGGCACCGGAAGCAATTTAACTCTTCAATGGGAGGTATCCATCCCTGGACGAAATTCTAAAATTTATATAAAAATTTAAAATTCTAAAAATTACTGTGAATCTCTGCAAAATTTGTTTAAAATTTCCCGCCTTAAAGTATGCATATCGTACTTTCACTGCTTTTTCTCCACTTTCTCTTGAAAATAAGATATTTTTGCGAAAAAAAGTATAGTTTATTTAAATCCGGATACTAAGTTATCTCACAAAATTTTACTAAAATCCATCCAGTAGTTTCTAAGTTTTTCTAAAATTTTTTGTAAAATTTTTATCGAAAATTTTTTGGAAAATTTTTCTGGAAAATTTTTTGTAAAAATGTTATCGAATTTTTTTTTAAAAACGTTATCGAAATTTTTTAGTAAAATTTTTATCGAAAATTTTTTTGTAAAAATTTTTATCGAAAATTTTTTGTAAAAAATTTATCGAAATTTTTTTGTAAAATTTTGTAGAATTTTTTTTGTAAAACTTTTATTGAAAATTTTTTGTAAAAATGTTATCGAAATTTTTTTCTTTTAATGTTATCGAAATTTGTTTGCAAAATTTTTATCGAAATTTTCTTGTAAAAATTTTATAGAATTTTTTTTTTTTTTTGTAAAATAGAACATCATTACAATCGAAAAATATAATAACAGCGTGAAAAATAATAGGTGGGCAGGGTTTTTTGGACACATCTTCTAATGGAATTGTCTGATGTTACTGAATTCCATTAGCGAAATTTTCGAAACTATGCCTGTCTGATAGGTGGGATTGAATTTTTTTGTATCTCTTCCCGTCCCTTAGCAAAGGTAATTTTAACCCGAACACAGACATACATCACTTAATAAACTTCTCTATGTATAAGGGTTCAGAATATATAAAGTATATATGGGGTCGGAAATGAATATTTTAGAAATTTCATAAACTTGGTGAAGGTTATAATAACAAGTTCCTCTATTCTATTTCTCCATGAAAGTTAAAGCAATCTTCTAGATAGATACAAATAGTGCAAAATACGGATATGACGGTCCAGATTTTTCTTTATGTCGTTATAATAAGAGAAATGTAATTAGCAGGACTTAAACTAGACAGCTCTGTTGGTAGAAAAACCAATAGTAAAAATTCGTTTGTCTGTCTGTCTTCGGCACTACGTTCCCTCGGCCAAAAGCTATGCGATATGGCATCACAAGTATATAATTTCAAATAACACATAAAAACACAATTATTAAACCCATTTATTGGAATCATTATATATAATTTTGAGACATAATAATCGACACCGAATATTTTAATAGAAATAAAATATAATTGTAATTATAAATGTACATAGAGGAATAAGCATTGCACTAACATCACTCATCATTCCCCCTGCCGCAGCAGTTCCATCTTCAGATGACACAAGAGCAATTATGGATAAAATTAATAGAAATTTAAAATTTAATAAATTCATTTCGGTAACTTTTGTTTAACTTCTTTATGCTACAATCCAGCAGAATTTACTTTATTATTTCATATTTTAAGGAGTTCGTCATATTTATATAAAATATAAAATTCCGTAACGAATTTCCGCAAATATATTTTCACGCTTAGTTGTTTAAAAGACACGCTTAAACAGCCAAATAAAATAAGTATTGAAAATTTAATTTAGCGTAAAAAAGTATTCCCAGCAGGTGTAGATAGTGCCCATGACTTTGTGCATACGAAACCGACTTCTTGTGCTACCTAAAAGAGGGATGAACTAGAGATCCCTAAGGTTTCTGCAAGCTACGCTATGTTTGTGCTGAACCATCCGCAAACATAAATCTATCTCAATAGTCCGATAGATCAGCAAGTTATAGCACCCTCGTACTGCCAAGAACCCCACCCTATCACTAGGGAGGGCTGGACAATACCAAATGAGATGCTTAACCGCTTCTAACTCCCTCTCCTATAGAAGATTTAGTTTCTATTGAAAATTTATTTCCAGCAACTTAACGTGATGCCGATAAGTTGATCTTTGTCGCTGTCCCTTGGGCACGACTATGTGCCCTAATGCGCAATGGGGACACTTTACAATCTGGTAATGGATGTGATATCGCCTTCACATGTAGAGATATTTGGCATTCCCTAACTATTCTGCATATCGTATAGGCATTCAATCTACATATACTTATAAATAAAATTAAAAGTCGTTTGTTGATAATTGTATCACTTAACCCCCCGCTAACTGATATGAACCTTTGGTGTTTTTGAAGCCAAAATATTTCAAAATGGCTTGGTAGAATTTTATAAGATTCCATCACATCTGTATGGGTAATGTTTAGATTATAAATTTACTTATTGAAATATATATGGAGGATTCACGCAAAGAAAAAACATGGTTATTGTATGGTCACGACAACCACACTATGTTCTCTATAATAATAGATGTTTGCTGTGAACATATTATAGTATAACAAGGTAAGCAGAAAATATCAAAATATGTATGTAAGTCTAAGTGGATATATTCGTGTATTTTGTTATTTATAAATATATTCATACGTTGTCACATATAACCATTTACATGTTTCACATAATATTATAGTATGTTTGTATTATAAACATAATTATGGTTGCATTTTACAATGTTATTTTTACGTTTCAACGACAATAATATTATTATTATATATAACCATATAATTCCACCATAACATGTTGCTCTTAGATTATGGTTACCTCAACCATATTTTTTCTTTGCATGTTGAAGACGGTTACTACGCGGATAACCAACAAGGTCTAAAAGGAACTGTAATGTGCTGCTATAAAATATGTTGATTTTTAATGCTGTGAAGTGACGGTGGGAGGAAAGAAAGAAGTGAGCATAGGCCAATATTCATAAGGACTCTATGGACTTCGCTTTAATTTTCATAATCTGTTGGGATAAAGCATTCGTTCCTACCAAATTTCTGAAAAATTTAGATTTTATGAAGGAGATAGGAGAAGATTATCTATGTTAAAATGTTCTGTAAAAGCATTACACAAACGGAATAGATGTAGGCAATATTAAAAATAAATATATAACTATTTTTTACATGTTTTACATTATATTATAGTATGTTTATGTTATAAACATAGTTATAGTTATATTTTACAATGTTATTTTTATCCAAAACAATAATCTGTTCCAATGACAACAATATTATTATTATTATGGTTTAAAATAATATGGTTTGAATATAACCATATAATTCAACCATAACATGTTGCTCCTAGATTATGGTTACCTCAATCATGTTTTTTCTTTACGTGTAGACATAAATATTTTGCTACAACAGCAAGTTGCAGTTGATAATGATATAAGAGGTGTGGAAAATTTAACATAAAAGAGTTGTAGCCAATATATGAGCCATTTATTTCGAAAGTGACATTAGTCACTTTTTCAAAAATATTAGGGTAATGATACTTTGATATAATAATATCTATATGCTAAGAATATGCTAAGAATTGTTTACTGTATTATTACAGAGAACGGTTTATATAGTTTTTATTACAATTTTACAACCAATTTTACACAATTATCTCACAGAATATTAAAACCCACAATTATGATGACGATTTACAAGTTGTGTAAAAAGTGTAAATATCTAAATAGCCAGATAACTACTCAAAACCCCAAAGCCCATGATGTAAAGGCTTGACTTAAAGATCAAAATATAAGCTTTGCTAATTGGCCAGCCTCAAAGAAATCTTTGGTTAACCGTAAAACTACCAGTCACAGCCAGAAAGCCAGCAAATAAAAATTTCCTTTGGGATAATATACAGGTAGCAAATAAAGTACCATGCCTCCTCAGCAGTGTTCGGGTTTTGTATTCTCGAAGGTTACATAAAAAATCAGTGAACAAAAAAGTATATTGAGTTAAGTATAGAGCAAGTTAAACAATTTTATAAATTTTTATTTCACTATTAAACTATTTTATTACAATTGAATTAGTATGTAGCTTTTAGGCTCAAGTTCATGATTATAAAGAGATAAAACAAACTCAAATACTAGCCGAAAGTAATGAAATTTTTGGGTCACTACATCCGTCTTCACTATTTAGATTTCTTTGGATTTATCTACAGGGACGTTGCAGTTGTAAATAGTTTTCTATTTAAACAACTTTTACGGAGAAATAGTTTACGAAAGTTATTATTTTTATTAATTGACTTTGAAACTTTTATTTTGCATTTCAAAGACACATAATATATGAAGGTGTTCTGAAGGTATTGTTCCCAAAGAAAGAAGACACCACGAATTGCAACAACTGGAGGGGCATTACTATTTTGTGCATTGTTATGAACGTATTCATGAAAATAATTCTAGAACGAATCGTCCAGCAAGTGGACGGAAAACTGCGCCCGGAATAATCTGGTTTTAGAAGTGGTCACTCCTGTGTCGATCAAATCAACACTTTAAGGATCATAATTTAACAATCCATTGAAATGCGCTCCCCTTTGTATATTGTTTTTTTGTCGACTACGTAAAAGGATTTGGCTCCATAAATCGAGAATGTATTTGGGAAAAACTAAAGAATATGGGGGTGCCACAGAAGATTATTACCAGCTATAACTATAACATTTCGAATGTACAGTGATGCACGAGGGAAGAATGTCTGAACCTTTTAATACAGTCTCCGGTGTTAGACAAGGATGACAGTAGGCATCTATTCCTTGTTGTTATCGATGCGGTAGCCAGACGTACCTATTTTGAGCAGTGTTTTATGGGACCCACTAGTTCCAAATCAAAGGTTGGAATCGCTTGACTACGCCGATGATAAATGTGAACTTTCACATTGGCTATGTGATGATCTTGCAAAAGAATCAAAAAAGGTGGGCCTACAAATTAACACGGCTAAAACAAAGGAAATGAGAATTAACTCCACGTCCTCGGAACCCCTAAACTCACTTGATGCTAGCGTCGAACAAGTAGAGGAATTCACGTATCTTGGAAGCTACATATCCGAAGACGGTGGTGCCAAAAGAGACATTAAGAGCAGAATCAGAAAAGCCCTAGGTGCATTTATACAGCTGCGTTATGTGTGAAACTCGAATTGCTACAGCGTTAAAACAAACATTAAAATTTTTAAAGCCTGCGTTTTCTCTGTTCTACTGTACGGCTGCGAAACTTGGTTTTTACAGAGAATATACAAAGGAATCTACGTAGTTTCGTTAATCGATGTCTATGCAGAATTTTTGGAATTGTTTGGCCTCGCAGAATATTCTTTAAACAACAATGGCTAAAAGCAGGGCTTGGAGACATAAATAATGAAATCCGTAGAAGAAAATTCGGTTGGATTGGCCATACCCTTCCTAGGTCCATATAAGTAGTATGTAATTGCGCCTTAGTATACAACCCGCAAGGAAGTAGGAAATAAATTCAGTGTCGTATAGTATTGGCAGATCCTACAATAACATTGCAGATCTAAGTGAACTAGCTGGAAATCGGCAGAGATGGAGACAATTTGTAGACAGCCTATGCCCAGTATAGAGGCAGCTCGTAATGCAAGCAAGCAAGGCGAAACAAAGTGCTGTTTTACCACTAGAATATACTCTTTGAATGTAGCCCCATTCGACTCTTTCTAGTTTTAGGTAAAATGAAGAAGTCAACGTTGGAAAAAACTCTTGTTATGAGACTATTGTGAAATCGTTTTATTTCAAACGAAATTTTTCCCCCATAAACTACATAAATGTATTAAATTAATAATTCTACGTTGAGTAATAAATATCACGTACTTATAAAAGAAGCCTCGTTTATTATCAAATAACTTTTCACGCACTTAAATAATAATATTTTAATAACATTATTTTCAGTTTAATTTAAATTTCACGAAAATATTTTATCAAAATAAATTCATGCAAATTTATTTTTCAAACATTTGATTAGTTTCTTAACGCTTCCGATAAACTCTCCTATAAAAATCATAGAAACTCATTTTGTTATGTTATATAATATAGCTGTGCCCGCCACTTCGTCAGCGTCCTTCAATATTTTGTTCGATTTTGCTTTGAAAGCAATCCACATCAAAGACCCTTACGTTTGTAGCTTTTTTTTTTTAAGAGAAGTAACACTCAGGCAATTAATGCCTACATTAACTTACAAAGCGATAGTAGTAGATAAGACAGGTGGTTATTGCGATAGTAAAGCTTCGCAAGCGCTTCTAGTGTTCTTTAGGCGAATTAGCTTGAAGCTAGCATAGCCAATTAATAATTATTTTACTTTGCCGGAGATTTCATGCTATGTGGTAATACCGGTGTTAAGAATCATTCCTAAGAAGTTCATATGTTCTAGAAAGTTGTTTATTGAGATCTTAGGTTAATTTTTGTAGTTGATTGTTTCCTTGAATTTTGAACGGTTTGCTACCTGTGGACCTGAACAGGGGAAAAAAGGTAAAAAATTGAATTTTTTAAGTTTTTTGCGATTTTGACCTTGAAGATGAAGTTTTTTTGATTTTATATGTCAACAATTTTTGTTCTTTATGACAAGGGCTACAACTTTGCCTCAGAGAGTATATCAAAATTTCAAACGGTTTGCAA
Source organism: Phasia obesa (assembly GCA_949628195.1). Taxonomy (NCBI): domain Eukaryota; kingdom Metazoa; phylum Arthropoda; class Insecta; order Diptera; family Tachinidae; genus Phasia; species Phasia obesa. The sequence continues at coordinate 149,147,081 of OX451216.1, forward strand.
AATATTTATTCATTTTTTTGCAAAAATTACATCGAGGCCCCACATCTTTGAGGGCCCATAAAAAAAAACCTGGAGGACTTTGGGCAAAACTGGGAGACAGGAGTCTTTTTTTTTGTCTTTTATCACGTAGTGGTGTCCGTATATGGTTATTTTTTTCCGTGTTGCACTGTGTAAATCAGCCAAGTGCGAGGTAGTTTCATACATGTAGGGTTCCGTGCTATGTTTAGTACGCCTTTAAAAACTCAAGTTGTTAGTTTTTTTCATGTTTTATAGGGCAGCCTTTATTTTTAAAATCAAAGTCATCATTCGCGAAAATTGCATCGCTATTGGAACACCCTTTTAATTTTAGGATTTGTTATAACGGCCATGGTAATACAGTTTCTATAAAAATATCAGGCCTACCTATTGCGGTTCAAAAAATAAGGTAATATACGTGAAAAACATGTCACTGACGGATCATCCTTTAGTAATGAGTAATTGTTACAGCGGCCGAAGTAAAACATCTACTGTAAACAATTCAAGAGTCTACCTAATACAGTTCAAAAAATAAGGCTATTTAAGTAAAAATCATGTCTCAGTCGGAACACCCTTTAATTTTATTATTTGTTATAACGGCCATGGAAATTCTTCTTCTATGAATATATCAAGAGTTTACCTATTACGATTAAAAAAATAAGTCACTATACGTGAAAAACATGTCATTGTGGGAACACCCTATAATTTTTAGTAATTGTCATATCGGCCGTGGCAACATACCTCCTGTACAAAATTTTAAGAGTCTTCCTATTACGGTTAAAGAAATAAGGAGTTATACATGAAAATCACGTCACTGTCGGAACACCCTTTAATTTTTATTATTTATTATATTTTCCATAGTAATAAACCTCCTGTAAAAAATTCAAGAGTCTACTTATTATCGGCCATATACACGCAAAGCACGACACTCTCGGAACACCCTTTAATTTTTAGGTTTATTTTTTTAGACTTGTTTATATAGCGAACTAAGTTTTAATTACTGCTTGCATATTTTTAGTGTATTCCTCCTACAGTTCCAGAAATAAGCAAATATTTGTTAATAACACCTCTCTATCGGAACACCCTATAAGTTTTAGAATATTCTACTATAGCGGCCACAGTTATACACCTTCTGTGAAAATTTCAAGCGTCTACCTATTATGGTTAAAAACTTAGGCCTTATACATGTGAATCACACCACTATCGGAACACCCTTTAATTTTTAGGTTTATTTTTTATACTTGTTCATATAGCGAACTAATTTTTAATTACTGTTTTTTAATCTTGAGTCTATGCCTCCTAAAGTTCAAGAAATAAACACATATTCATGAATAACACCTCTCTATCGGAACACCCTATAAGTTTTAGTATTTCTTGCTATAGCGGCAACAGCTATACATCATCTGTGAAAATTTCAAGAGTCTACCTATTACGGTTCCAGAGATAAAAGGCGCTGACAGACGGACAGACCCTTTAGGTACGGAACCCTAAAAAGGAGTTTTGAAAAATTAAATTAATTAAAAATTATTTGTACATTCATGTATAATTTTTTTTTTTATTTTCATTTTAACTTATTTATTTTCATAGTATATAACAAGAAAAATAAACATGTTTTTTGGTCTCAGCTGGGTTTAATAATAAATTTAACAGAATACAAACAATATGCCAAAAATGTGTAAATATAAAACAATTTTTTTTTTTCATATAAATTATATTTATGTTTAATAACACGAAATTTTATTATATTTAGTCTCTTAACTATTAAATAATGCATTTTCCAATTAGTTAAACTTTTTTATTTTTAAAGTAGCTGTGTCCGGCATGTCGTAGCCGTCCTGGCAATGTTTTGTTCGATTTTACTTTAAAAGCAAAATACACTTAATGTTGGGATCTGACATTGTTTAAATTGTAGCATCCAAGTGATAAAATTATATCAAATTGGCGTCAATTGTAGCAACATTTGACATTAAGTAAAAGAACATGCAAAACATATATACCGTAGCTCGATGCTAATGAAAACTTTAAAACTTGGATATTTTAAAGTGATGATAATTGACCTTGATTTCTTTTCTATGACTATTAGTCAACAAAAATCAAAGCATATACAAATTTTTAAGATTAAGGTAAAGAAAATCCCGCAATATCTAAAATAATTACTAAAAATCCCAAAATAGGAATTTTTAGGCTTTGCCATTAAAGGGTTCATGAAATACTTTCATATAGGCTAATGTCAAAATTTCGATATAAAATAGATCAAATTGAAGGATCTCAATATTCTAAATATTCGAAATTTGGTATAAAATCTAAAATTGTTATGTATTCCTTAAGAATTTCTGTTATTAAAAAAATATTAAAGGCCCTGTTAAGTTAAGCTATTATTTTAAATATTAAATCCCTATATTAATTATACTTTAATTGAAATGATCGAATTGTTTTGTCATTTAGTGTAAATTTTAATTTGCGCTTGTTTTTGCTGAATATATTTTCTTATGATTGAATTATGTAGATTTTTTATGTCTGTTATAAGAAAGAATAAAACTATATTCACATATAAGATAAAACACTTTTATGTAATCAGATCGCTTTTGATAGTCAAACGAAATTGTCGCCAAATTGCTATTTTGTTCTTAAATATTTAAATAATTTAAAGTTTGGAAATTATATTTGAATTAATTATATTAATATAGTCGTTGAATTTATATAAATTGCAAACGTCTAATTTTCTATTCGATTTATTTGGACAAAAACTCTTGTCCAACAGGCCCTTTTTTAGGCTAAAATACACAAAAAGGCAATGATTATGAAGTTTTTACATTGAAAATCATCTAGTTGTAAACTCAGAAAATATATCATTTTTAAATTTGATCACAATATCTTACATTTTGCTCGCTAACTACGAAAAAAGAAACTTAAAAAAAATGAACTAATCTATACATATAATAAAATAGTAATTCACTTCCGTCTGTCTGTCTGCTTTTCATTGACGTTCTCATCACGTAAAAACTACTGGATGGATTTTAACAAAATTGTGTTAGGAGGTACCTAAGTATCCTGGTCCCAATATAGGATACCTTTTTCTCCAAAAATATCTTAGAAAGTGGAGAAAAAGCAGTGAAAGTACGTAGTTCAACTAATCAGATATGAATACTTTACTTTTTTTTTAAGTAAAAAAATACATAAACTGATACGTAGCATATCTTAAGGCGGAAATAAAAACGCCGGTATTACCACATAGCACTAAATCGCCGGCGAAGTAAAATTATTATAAATTGACTATGCCAGCTTCAAACTAGTTCGTCTAAAGAACATCAGAAGGGCTTGCCAATCTTTACTATCGCACTAACCATCTGTCTATCCCTTTCTAAAGGAAGTAACACAGTTAATATAGGTATTAAATGCCTTGGTGTTACTTCTCTTGAAAAAAAAAACTAAAATCGTAAGGGTCTTTGGTGTGGATTGCTTTCAAAGAAAAATCGAACAAAAGAATGAAGGACGCTGACGAAGTGGGGGCATAGCTAGTAATAAATAGATCTTTAAGACAATGTAAAATTTTGAAAGATCGAACAAAAAATTATGAAATGTTAAGCCCTCAAAAATTCTAAGGTTTGACGTTCTCAAATTTGAGGCCACATGGCGCCACCACTGATAAGTGAATGATACCCAGCTTTAAAACTTAAGCTTAGATACTCCTCTATTATATCCATGTCAAATTTTAAATAAATCGGACTAACCTTTTACAGAGGGCCCTTAACACTGTGCAATGTTAGGAGCTGCCTACACTACAATTGCCAGCAAGTGTTTAAAACTTCACTAAAGTCACCGGATCTTAATCCGGTTAAGTATACCTGCCGCTATTTGGAAGAACAATTAAAATAACTTGGAATTATCAAAAAGGCCTTACGATTTCTCACTAGAAAGAATGGTAAGCAATATCAGCCGAATAATGCCGGCAACTGATTAAGGCGATGTAAAGACGTAAATAAATTACCTATCACTTATACATAATAGGTTTAGCAGGGTAAATAATAAAAATCCTGAACATAAATCAAGAAAGTTGCAATTTAGTTCGTTCTAGACAGGGTTGGAGAACTATGAAGATAGAAATGTTTTTTTTTTTCAATTTTATTTATTGAATGTTCAAATATAATTGAACCAACAATAAGTGTTCACATCTTAAAACAAAATTATACTTAATTTAGTCTAGTCAATGCCGGGCTCAAATTTACTTTCCGGTTGATAGAAATGTAAAACAATTGTTTTTATTAAACAAAAAAAGTTATTGAAAAAATTTTAAATGTAATTGTACCAAAAAAGCATGAAGTGTACCAGTATACTACTGATGTGTCGATTGTACCAGATTTGGTACAATTGTACCACAAATCCCAACACTGATACATACCTTAATTTAACACTCTTATTTTTACAGTGCCTCAGTTATGGTTGATGTATAATTATGCTTTACGGGTAATTACTCAGGATCGAAGGCTTTATATAAAGTTTTAATATTTATATAAAATTTATATAATTATATAAAATTTATATAATTTATATAATATTCTAAAATTATTGCAGAGTTCTGTAAATAGAAATCAACATATCCCGCTTTTATAAATAAATGCTGCAGTACCTTTAAATTGGTAAAGTTGCGCAGTTTCACTACTTTTCCTTTTTTTTTCTTCTGGGAAATGAGATATTTTTGCGGAAAAAAGTATCCTATATTTAAACCAATATACCAAGGTACCTACTCACAAAATTTTATTAAAATTTATGTAGTAGTTTTTACGTGATGCGAACACAGCCAGACGGAAACGCATTCTTATTTCGGTTCTTTAAGCTCACTTTAATTAAATACGATTTAAATTTTGAATTTTTTTTTTAATATTTAAAAAACCTTTAATTTTTAGATTTCAATATTTTTTAATTTACATATCGCACTTGATCAACGAGAGGGTATTAACTCAAAATTTTTAAATTTTCAGTTTTTGCAAGAAATCAACCAACAACATCAATATCCATCTAATGTAAAAATTTCAACGTATTCTTATTACTCTTTCATCTCGAAACCTGCATATGAGACAATATTCGTGATAACGGTTTGATTACCTTTATATCGACAAAAAGTTATTATTTTTATTTGGCAATAATTGCAAAAAAATTAAAAAAAAAACAGTGAAAATATGTTTTTAAATGGAATTTGTTTACTATAATATGTTCAAATTTTTTAATTATGTTAAAATGTAACCACAAACAGTTTTTTACCTCTACTGAAATTTTTAAAATTTTGAGTTAATACCCTTTTGTTGATTAAATGCGATATGTATGTTTTTTCATGTGCCTTAGTGAGTACAGCATAAAAATTTTTGAGTGGGACCTTGATGGAGGCAGATCATGTTAAAAAAAAACTTTATATTTTCTTCATTTTTAATAATAAAATTCTTAATTTGGACGCAAGCTGATATTTTTCAGTTTGAAATGAATCAACATTAATGGTATCAAATTAAATTTCATTAAATTCTCTTTAAAATGAGCTTTTACTCAACTTCCTAGACCCTATAGAATATACTAAAGCCCGAACGAATATGCAAAAAAGCGATATTTTTCTATTTTCATAAATTACTAGCTATCCCCGGTGCGCTTCGCTACATCCATCCACAAAAAATACAATAAACAATTGGAACAAAATTATGGGCACGCTATTCTCACGTCAAAAATGTTTTAGTTTATATGCAAGGCATGACGCCCCCTTTTCTTTAATGTCTTTAAAAATTAATGTTTTTTCTTTATATTTTATCTTTATTCCAACCTCGTCGATCGAATAAGCTGCTATTTGTCATCTAATTTTACGATGTTTTTATTTCAATCTTGCAATCCAGAAGAAAAAGCTTGGAAAATATGAATTCATTTTTATAAAATCAATTTAAAAGTTATTCTGTATAAATTCAACGAATCTTGTCACGAGGACATGGTGGGTGTAATATGGCATGTGCGGCTGATGCCAAAAATAAGGGTAGAATCAAAGCCGAAAGGTATGTAAAACACACTGTGTAATTTTTTAAGTCATGGCAAAATAACCATATACGGACACCACTACGTGATAAAAGACCAAAAAAAAAAAGACCCCTGTCTCCCAGTTTTGCCCAAAGTCCTCCAGGTTTTTTTTATGGGCCCTCAAAGATGTGGGGCCTCGATGTCATTTTTGCAAAAAAATGATTATATACTCAAGCTCATATTTTGCAAACCGTTTGGAATTTTGATATACTCTCTGAAGCAAAGCAGCTCTTGTCATAAAGAACAAAAATTGTGAACAAATAAAATCAAAAAAACTTCATCTTCAAGATCAAAATCTCACTTACGGGAGAAGGCTATATAGTATCTCAATGTTGAAGTAAAGAAAAAACAAATTAAATTAAAAAATTTTCGGGAAATTTTTCACTTTTGCGGCTACCTAAGCGCTACCTAAACGGTGTTAAGAATCATTCCTAGGCAGTTCATATGTTCTAGAAAGTTGTTTACTGAGATCTTAGGTTCATTTTTGTAGTTGATTGTTTCCTTGAATTTTGAACGGTTTGCTACCTATGGACCTGAACAGGGGAAAAAAGGTAAAAAAATGAATTTTGCGATTTTGACCTTGAAGATGAAGTTTTTTTTTGATTTTATATGTTAACAATTTTTATTCTCTATGACAAGAGCTACAACTTTCCCTCAGAGAGTATATCAAAATTTCAAACGGTTTGCAAAATATGAGCTTGAGTAAATGATCATTTTTTTGCAAAAATGACATCGATGCCCCACATCTTTGAGGGCCCATAAAAAAAAACCTGGAGGACTTTGTGCAAAACTGGGAGACAGGCGTCTTTTTTTTTTTTTTTTGGTCTTTTATCACGTAGTGGTGTCCGTATATGGTTATTTTTTCCGTGTTGAACTGTGAAATTTAAAAAATTCATTTCGATTTTATTATATTTGAATGTGCTGTGTTGCGATTCAATTAAATGCTAACTAATGCTTTTAGTAGGGTCTCAAAAGCCATATACATAACAAAATAACACACACCATAGCTAATTTTACTTTTTTATTTATTAAAGTTAGTAAGTTATAATTTCATGCCAAAGTAAAACAAAATAATAATATTTATAAAAAAATATTAAACAATTATTGTAATTTTTGACCTTTTGAATAATTTTATAATTAAGTTTTAACGCTCTAGGTCTTTTTTATAAAAATATTGTAATTTATTTTATTTTTATATTCGATATTTCGCTACACCACTGGGTAGCATCGTCAGGAAATAAAAATAGTTTTATAATATTTAATATTTTCATTCTATTAAATATATATTTAAAATTAAATATATATTTAAAATTTTAAATTTTAAATTTTAAATTTTAAATTTTAAATTTAAAATTTTAAATATATATTTTATGGAATGAAAATATTAAACATTATAAAACTATTTTTATTTCCTGACGATGCTACCTAATGGTGTAGCGAAATATCGAATATAAAAATTAATTAATTTACAATATTTTTATAAAAAAGACCTAGACCGTTAAAACTTAATTATAAAATTATATAAAAATTATTACCAATTTTCTATTGTTTTGAAAATGAGAATGAAATGAGAAGAAAATTCGCTAAAATAGTTTTTCGTTAAAATTTTCCTATAATATATAAAATTTTATTTAATTTTAATAAATATTGTTAATAACACACAAAAAAAAATAAAATTACTAAAATTCGCCAAAATAAGTAAGAAATCACCAAAAAATTACTAGTACACTGAGGGAAAAAAGACGTTGCAAAATCGACAACGATTGTGGTCACTTTGACACCTCTATGTTGTCAGTTTCGTTTGACAACGGGCGTTGGAAAACTTGTTAACGAACGTGGTCGAAATCACAACGACTATCTTCAACGTGCTCGAATGACAACGAAAGTGCTCGAATTGGCAACGCACGTGGACAACTTGTCAACGAACGTTCTCAAAAAACGCAATGTTGTCAAACTCCACGAGTTCTATTAAATATTTTTCATTATCATAAATTCATTTATTTTATGAAGACGTATTTTTTGTAAATAACAAAGTGGAGCGATCTACAAATTGGAGATTGGCTCCAAACGACTGGAGACGTTTTGATGGATAGAGCTAATGATGAAAGTGACGATGAAAAATGAGAAAAAAAATTAGAAACCATCAACTTCGACCAGTTAAAATGTAAGTTAACCAGTTTGGAAGAACGAAGTGTAATATTTACTTTTGTTTTTCTAGCAGCACAAATAACCTTTAAGAGTTTGCGGTTTTTAAGGAGACAATGGAGTTTAGACAGATCTTTTTCTGGAAAGAACAGAGGTAATATAGTGTTGTTATTGAAATGATCACTGTTAACTACTTTCTATTGTTTATAGGTATAAACTCATGTTTTGGAATTGATGGTGACACAATGTCTGTGCAATCCAAGGTGGAGCAATGTTGAAAACGTGATGAAACTTCGGCAAATTACTCCAAAAACGAGGAAGTATTATCCAAGGTAAGAGAAATTCCAATATATGTTATACATCTTAAACAATTTTTTATGATATAATTTAGGATTTGAAGACGCTGTTAAACGAAAAATCAAAGGAAATACGGCGCTTAAAAATGCTGATGAATAAACAGATTTAAAATTTTTTACTTATAATAAAAAACACGTTTTGTAAATAAAATAGTTTTTTAAAATGTATAATCTATTACAATCTGTTTTATTATTATGGTAAATTTGGAGAGAATAAGCATTTAAAAATCGACAACGGTTTGGTGTCAACTTGACAACAGTGTTGTGTCAATTCGACACCGGTATGGTGTCATTTCGTCAACAATATGGTGTCAAAGTGTACACGTTCGTTGTGATTTCAACAAACCTTCGTTGTCAATATTTCGTTGTCGAATTGACAACGTTCGTTTACAGTTTGAGCACAAACGTGGTAGATACACTTTTGACACCGCATGTGGTCATTTTGTACACGGATGGGTGTAAACACGAGAAAAGTATTTTTTTTTTTTTAATTTAAATTAAAAATAGTTTGGTTTGGAGACCTGAACACAACCATTCTCAAGGTATTTATCACCGTGTTCTTATTTAAAATATATTTAATAAGAATTAAATTTATTCATATTAAGATCAGATTTTTTTAAAGACAACAATTTTTCCGCGAAGCTTTTTGCTTGTCTTCAGAAATCACCCAGAATCTTTGACGGGAATCGAACCCGCAACCTCAAGACTGATAGAGTAGAGCGCCCTTGAAATGAAACCACTTGTGATTTAGTTTTAAATTTTTTTTTTATTATTTTGCAATCCAGAAACAAACTTTAGGAAAATATAAGTTTATTTTTTTTATTGCAGAATAAATTAGCAAGTTATTCTGAATAAATTCAACCATAATTACATGGGTGTTTTAGGCACGGTCTGTAATATGCATATGCAGATGATGACAGAAGGATAGTTAATACCAAAGCCACTAGGTATTTAAAATTTAAAAAATTCATTTCGATTTTATTTGAATTTTATTTAAATGTGCTATGTTGCGACTTTGTTAACGTTTACAAGCTATATATAATTACTAAATAACACACTCCATAGCTAATTTGATTTTTTATTTATTAAAGTTAGTAAATTGATTTTTTATGCTAAAGTGTGTAGTAAAATATTGGTATGAAACTAAACAATTTGTGGTATCACAAAGTAACGTAAAATTATATGTCGTATAATGAAATGATAAAAATTATGAGTGTCGTAAAATAATCAGTAATATATGAGTGTGCAATACAAAACAAAAGTAGGCAATAATTTAAAAGTTATTTATACGTTAATATTCTTTTAAAAATAAGTTATAAATAATTGCTAACACAATGCCAAAAACAGATAAGAATATATGTATTAAAGTTTCCATTTCGTTACATAATTAAAATGCATAAATGAAGGAAAATTATAAGAAAAAAAATTTCTTATCGAGTATTATTATAATTTAAAATAAACTTACCTGATTTATAAATTCATTTTGTAATTATACTTTAAAATTGTGTAGTATGTACTGAGCTAGACACACTCACCCTAAAAGTTGAGGCATCGAAACTACCCGTTAACATTTTTTAGTCTTCCCAATGCGTCATAATTGTTACTTTCAGTAGAATTTCGCCTGTATTTTTGATCTCATTAAGACGGAAAGGTGTCCTTTTACTACTACAATGTTGATTTAAGGTGTCTTGTGAACCCTAAAAAAATTATCTCAAAGAAGTTCACTCAATAATTAAAGGGTGTCTCCAAAAATAACGTAAATATTGATCAAGCCAATCATGACGTCATTATTTTACAAGAAGTGAGGATAAGTGACTCCACCGCAGACTGCTCGATCCCATCTTATAAAAACAAGGTTTTAAAATTTATAGTTGTTTTTGTTTTATTCAAACTGTACTCTTTAAAAAGAGCTTTAAAAATGAGATCGTATTAACAGTGGAAAACTAATGCAACTTTAAATTAATTAAAATAAAAAATAAATTGTGTAAAAAAACAATAAGAATGAATGCTGAATTAAAGGGTATTAACTAAATTTTAAAATAATTACATTCTGTTTTGCTTGTTGTGAATTTGTTTTAAAATTATTATTTTTTCAGTGTCATTGTTAGTGTTCGTTTGTCCGTATATTTAAATTTTAACTAGAGTTTTATTGTGTTCCTCCTTGAAATCTCCAATCAGACTATTTTGCTTTATTAGGTAATTTTTCAAGATTCTAAAATTGGTAATATCAGCTGCTCAATTTTGCTCATCTTCGTTTTATCTTCCGCAGACTAAAGCGTTGTACTGTTATTGTTATGCATATAAAGAAATGTGTGTGTTTTATTTCTTTTCCTCGGACTTTTAATGTTATTTTTCTTAATTTTATCCTTTTTTTAAATTGTTTTTGCAATAGGCACAAGTTATAATTTTGAAAAGTTTGCGCTCTCATATATTTAATATACATATATAGTGCTTAGGAAGCAATCGTATAAAAACAAGAGGTCAAAATACGTATATATTCTGCTTAGCTTGCCGAAATGTAGTCGATTTTTTTTTAATAATTCCTGCAAAAAAAAACCGACAAACTTAAAATTATTTTTCTTTAAGACGGTAATTATAAAATGATTACATTATATTAGAGGAAGATTGTAGCGATATTTTTTACGTCGTAGCACAAAATGTCAATTTAGATAAAAAAAAAACTAATTTCAATTTAATAATTTAATAATCTATAGCAAATAACAGTCGATTTCCTACCGGAGGAGCAGTGCTTCTGGAGTTTATAGGGGCACAAGACCCCAGGGCTTTGACTTTTTTCAGGTCAAACCAATGCCAAACGACTGTTTGTATATAGCAGATCAAAAGTTTGGCAGATATACATAAAATTACACTAACAATTGCGATACCCTGTAATTTCCGAATTCAAATTTTATACTTGTTATAGCGGTTGTAGCAACATATGTAGGTTCATTGTAAATTTCAACCGTCTGTTTGTAACGGTTTAAAAATTTGGCCATATACATAAAATTACATAAGCTATTGCGACGCCCTGTAATTTATAATTTTAAATTTTTATACTTATTATAACAGGCTAATTATTAAGTGTTTGTCGATAACTGCTCAAAAGATAGGGCTATATATATCAAATGACGTCACCTATTGGGACACCCTTTAAATTCAAATTTCATTTTAAATACTTGTTAAAGATGACTTTGTCATACAGATTCTTTGTAAATTTTAACTGTGTGTCCATATACATCAAATTACATCAATTATTGGGACACCCTTTAATTTCTCATTTTAAATATTTATACTTGTTGTTATACCAGACATAGTCGTGAACATTCTGTCTAATTTTTAAGTGTTAATATATAACGGTTCCAAAGATGGTCACATAATGGTGAAATTACATCAATATTGGGGACACCCTTTAATTTATCGATCCAAATTTTATACTTGTTGTTATAGCGGACTAAGCAATATAGGTTCCTTGTAAATTTCAACTGTCTATCTATAACAGTTCAAAAGTTTAGGCATATATATCAATTTACATTAACTATTGGGACACCCTTTAATTTTAAAATTTATATTTTATACTTATTATTATAGCGGACTTAGCAAAACAAATTCTTTATATATTTCAACGGTTCAAGAGTTTGTTCATATATCATATTAAACCAAGTCATGGAACACCCTTTAATTTATAATTTTAAAAATTTATACTTATTATAACAGTCATATTAATTGTCTATAACGGTTCAAACGATAGGATCATAAAGATGAAAGACGTCACCTATGGGGTCACCCTTTAAATTTTAATTTTTGTTTTGTATTACTTTTTTTTGGGAGCTATAGTGATACACATTTTTTTTAGTTTTATATTGGTGACCTATAAAGTTTATAATACTCGTTTAAAACATGTAATTTGTATGGGTACACCCTTTAAATTTTTAAACTTCTTTAAAATGGGACCAATATCCTTTCTAAATTTTTAAATCGGTTCAGAAATGACCGAGTTTTGAAGGCACAAGCATAAAAAAAAGCAACACACAGAATTGATAACCTTCTTCTTTTTTTGAACTCGGTTAAAAAGGTTCGAGGATGAATAGCAGAAATTGATGTCTCCTCTGCTAATGATTTGGGATTTGCTACCTTACAAAAGAATCCATGGATTTTGCAAGTAAGTGTTAGTGAAGTTATATCACTTATAACTGAAGTATGCTTTGCAAAACATCAATAAGAAGCTTTATAAACAATAAACTTGATAATCATATTTTACCTTCCTACGATAAAATTTTGAATGAAAAAAGAAATGTTACCCAGAAAATATAAATGACAGCCAATCTCACGCTGAAGTTGAACTGGTCTATTAAACGTACATTAATTGTAAAATGAAATTTTGATGGCAGTTCGGGACACAGCGCGTTCAAATAGAAAGTTTAACCTTTATGTCAACAGCAACATACCCGGGTATGTTTTGCGTTCTAAATCCACTATATCTCAAAAAGTAGCCATCAGATTGATCTGAAATTTCATGATATCCTTAACAAAAGTGTTTTATATGATATTCTCATGTTTGAGTGGATGTGGGTAACTCAGGGCAGAGGTATGCCCACTTTTCGAATCCTACCCCTTACGTCAACAGCTTACATACCCGGGTATGTTTAGGAAAATACATGAAAATGCATTAATTTTGCACACATATTAATTGCATAGAATTGAAAAGCAATGTTTAATTCTAATTACAAGTTTTCAAAATAGTACAAAAAAAGAGTATAATTAAAAAATAGAACATTCATACATACGGGTATGAACATGTGTACATACAAGCGTATTTACAACATTGACAAATTAAAAGAATTCAAAAATTTTTTGTGACAACTATTGCAATGCAGTGCAACATCTATTACCCTCAAAGGTACACTGTTTATAGCTCCAATGGCACTTCGTGTAAAAAATATACTAGTTATACGGTTAGTTTTGGCTTAGGTTGCGTTAGTTGTTCGCAAAGGAACATCCCACGACGGGTTGTAGAAACCGGATGGTTCTCCACTTAAATTATGACAGAGCAAAGGCACCTACATCCAGAATATGATAAAAGAAGTTCAAAGTACCCGTGTTTGTTTGCCCTTTGGTCAAATATTCCACAAGACATTTGTCGATGTTATCAACGCCACCTATACCTTTTGGTGATTTAAATGTTCTTCCTTTTTCTGTAACCAACATCGATAAATTTCTGTTCAAATTGTAGTTGGTAAAAAATTGACGAACACAATGTTTCGTCCACTTCCATAGAAAAGGTTGACGTAAATGTACTTCAACACTTTTCCACCTACGTTTTTCCTGTTTACCGGATGTAACCATTGCCTTGCAGATTTTTCCCTTCAGCGGATAAGACGAATAAACCCACATACCCACAACACTTTTGTTCCGTATTAGGCGGATTTTGATGGTATGAATTGAGTGAAAACAGTACCAATACGAAAAGCATACAATTGTAAATCAACGGTGATGTTGACTGCTGCTGAATAATTGCTATTTTGTTTGTTGTTTAGTATCAAAAATATTTCCGTTATTGCTGCCGCTTTGTTTATTTAAGTTGCTGCCGAGTGTTTCCGTTGTCAAAAGAAGACTCAAATATGCGTAAAAACTACTTTTCGCTGTTATCTTAGGTTTGTGCATTCTCACGTCCATAGAATAATTATGTTGCACATTTCATCAGAAATTATTAATCTAAATGTTTCAAACAAATCTCAATATGTTGAGGTACCAGGCAGTTTGTGGTGCAAAACAGACCAAATAAGTTCATATTTACCAGTATTTTCAGACGTTATTCATTATTCTAAATAATCATACATAGAAAGAATAAAAAAATATACTTAATAACAAAATATTGCCATATAAAAATCACGTGTATACCCGGGTATGCTGCTGTTGACGTACGTATAATTTTTCGGCTGTTGACATAAGGGTTAAAATTATAGTTTAGATGATAGTAATTTATTTGTAGCTTCATATGTCCTGCTCCAACTTCTAAAAAAACAGATGAGGCGGAAATTACCAAAATAATTTGGAAAAATCATCGCTCATCATCTAGTTCAGTTCAATTGTCCATCGACAAAGAGACATATTACAAGAAGAAAATTGAACATTTAATTCCCCAAAAATTTAAAAATGATCAAAATGCGATACATGTTAACCATATTCTGCAACTAATAATGGTGGAAGGTAAATTATGTAATGCCTTAACTCAAACTTTATCCGAAAAGTGTTAAATATATTATACAAAACCCACTAAAATGAACAATATTATAAAATTTGGCTTATTTTTTTTTAAGAGAAGTAAGAGTCAGGCAATTAATGTCTATATTAACTTTGTTATTTAATTTGGAAAAAGATAGGATTAGATAAGACAGATGGTCTGAAACGTTATGACAAATCAAACTGACCACAAATTTTAATAGAGTAACAGATCTGATAGTCTATTGTTACAGCAGAAATCTCACACTTTAACAAGTTATGCCCCCACGCAAATCCCTAAGGATCTGTAAGCACATACACAATCTCAACGAGAATCTCACAAAGGGAACAAAACATGTAAAAATTTAAAATCAGTAGCATACGAGCTTTCAACAAAGTAGGTTTGTGTCACTTTGCTAAATATGTAGCAAACCAATGCATTTTCATTTTAACCACATAGACAACATCAGCCTACCGACTACAAATTCTCAAAACTAAAATAAACACCTTTATAGGAAGACGACGCTACTTGGGTACAAGAACACTATTGTGACTGTAGCCAACTAAGGCTAATTTCTATCATTTTTTGTGACGATTTTATTTTTTTCAACAGAAGCAAATGTCAAAAATTTAAAACACTATCAAAAAGTTAAGGAAAATATATGTATTTTGTGTTGATCGAAAAATATATTTTGTTTTTACAAAAGTAAAATACATAAGGGGTGATCCATTTCGATGTTCCCTAATTTTTTGAAGAAAAAACACAGAACATTCAAATTTAATGGAGAATGTTTATTATCATTTAAAAGAACATTCCTTGGCATTTATTTTTTTAAGATTATGTCTATCAAATGTTGGCCGTTGCTACATCTCAGATGGTCCATCTGTTGAGTCCAATTTTCGATGACTCGTTCGAGCATTTCGACTGGTAACTGGCGAATGACACGCGTGATGTTTTCCTCCAAGGCGTGAATCAAAGCGGGTTTGTCCGCATAAACTTTAGACTTTACATATCTCCACAGGAAAAAGTCCAACGGTGTGATATCACACGATCTTGGTGGCCAATCGGCGGGCCCAAAACGTGAAATTATGTGCTCAACGAAATGTTCTCCTAATTAATCCATTGATTGATGCGATGTGTGGGAAGTGGCGCCGTCTTGCTGAAACCAAATGTCGCCGAGATCACAAGCTTCAATTTCAGGCAACAAATAGTCCATTATCATGGCACGATAACGGTAGCCATTGACGGTTACGTTCGCACCGGCATCATTTTTAAAGAAATATGAACCGATAATTCCGCCGGCCCATAAACCACACCAAGCCCTTGTTTTTTCTGGATGAAGTGGCAGCTCTTGAATCTCTTCAGATTGCTCTTCGTCCCAAATGAGGCAATTTTGTTTTTTTACATACCCTTTGAGCCAGAAATGGGCCTTATCGCTAAACAAAATTTGCCTCGATTTTCTTGAAACTTTTTAAGAGCCCATAGAACGTAGCTATTCCATAAGTCTTTCCATTATGAAATGGCAAACAACACTAAACCAAAATAACATGACAGCATGATAGGACTCACACATGATCTGTTAAAAAAAAGGCTTTTGAAAAAAGTACCTCGAAACCTTTATATAAAGTTAATACATAAACCATAACTGATGCACTATAAAAGTAAGAGTCTTACAATTGGTGTGGAATACTTTCAAAGCAAAATCGAGCAACATGTTGTCAGGACGCCACGTCGTAGGCAGAGAAATAGATTAGTATGTTAACAATTTTTGTTCTTTATGACAAGGGCTACAACTTTACCTCAGAGAGTATATCAAAATTTCAAACGGTTTGCAAAATATGAGCTTGAGGAAATGATCATTTTTTTTTGCAAAAATGACATCCAGGCCCCACATCTTTGAGGGCCCATAAAAAAAAACCTGGAGGACTTTGGGCAAAACTGGGACACAAGGGTCTTTTTTTTTTTGTTCTTTTATGACGTAGTGGTGTCCGTATATGGTTATTTTGCCATGACTTAAAAAATTACACAGTGTGTAATCATAGATCTATTTAGCTTTTCTAAAATCACTTTGCATTCCCTGGTGGTAGGATTTTGTGCCATTAAAATGCTATTATCGACAACCTTAAAAATAAGTTGGAATAAGTTTTTTCTGAAGTATCAAATAAAAATTATAAATGTGTATTTAATTACGTTTTCTTTCATCCCTTTTTCTAAAATTTCTAGACGTTCCTTTATTTGCCTTTGGTTCTCTAAGATTTTTTATTCATTTTAATTTTTATTTCACTTTTTCACACTTATTCACGTGCGTCTTCAACTTTTTACATTAGTGCTGCCAACGTATAAAGTGAGAGAAAGAGTACGGTATAGCACGCTTCTTCAATCGAAAAGTCTATTTCTTTCTTACTTAAAGTGGTTATGGAATATAAGTGTGCATATGGGTTAGTTGAAATTTAAAATTCTTTAAATGTATTGGTGTATCGGTTAGGCAGGTTTTGTCGGGATATATTATTAGTTATCTATTTCGTGATATATTTGCCATGTCGTGCTAAGTTTTAAATACACATACAAGTACATATTAGAGAACAATATTTATTAGAGAACAATCTTTATTACCTGTTCCTATATTCCTCCCAACCAAAATAATCAATATGCCTACACAATGCATGCTTCGTTAATTGAATCAATTGCAACTTTATCTAAACCAGGAGACCTTCTTCTTGTCTTTGGTGATTTTAATTTACCTAAAGTTTCGTGGAAATTTTTAGCTGATTCTTACATATTAACTCCTACAAAAGCTGACGACTGGATGATGGAATTTTTAAATAACCTTAACGATCTATGCCTCTCCCAAATTAATGATGTTTACAACTCTAATGAGAAATTATTGGATTTGGTGTTCACGAATGAACCAGCTGAATGCTCAGTACTTCGTTCTGATCCGATTACCACACCTGAAGACCGCTATCACCCTACTCTTGAAGTTGGCGTAAATGTTCCAATTAACACTAAATCTGTATCTTCAAGTCGAAAGGTTAAGGTTTTCTGTTTTAAGAAATTCAACTATGATGATTTAAATTATTTTTTACTCAACACAAACTGGCACGATTTGCTATCCATTTCATTTAATACTCCTGAAGCTATTGATTCTATGACATCAACATTTTACGAAACAATAACAAAACTTTTCAATCAATGCGTTCCAAAAGTAATAATACGCAGGAAATCCGGTCCTCCTTGGTGTACAAAAGAACTATCCAGACGTAAAAATAACAAAAATAAACGCTTTAAAATATACAAAAAAACTGGCTCGCTGTCTGATTATGCAATGTTTTCTTTTGCCCGTGCTGAATATAACTTATTAAATATGAATCTTTACAAGAATTATATGTATCACATGAAGCAAAATTTTAAATCCGATCCAAAATCATTTTACAAATTTGTGAATGAAAAAAGAAAATCCGGTGGCATTCCTAATGTCATGAGGTATGCCGATCAAGAGTCTAGTGACGATTTGATAATAAGTAACTTCTTTGCTACGTTTTTTTCTTCAACATATTCAGATGCCCAATATAACTTCAATGAATACCATCATCCAATTGAGCAACACCAATCAATTTACTTTTCTCCAATATACACATCGCAGATACTTATTGCTTTAAAATCGGTTAAATCTTCAGTCCATAGTGGTCCTGATGGTATCCCTAGTTGTGTCTTAAAGAACTGCGCACATTCACTAGCCACTCCATTAAGCATAATTTTTAATACCTCTTTAAAAACTGGCTATTTTCCTCAATTTTGGAAAGATTCTTTTATTATACCTTTATTTAAGTCTGGAAGTAAATCGAAAGTTACAAACTACAGAGGTATAGCAAAGCTCAGTGCAATTCCCAAGCTATTTGAAAAATGCGTTGCGGATAATCTTCTTCATCAAATATCTTCCTTACTATCCCCTTTTCAACATGGTTTTAGAAAAGGTCGTTCTACTGTTACAAATATCTTAGAGCTTACTACTTTAGTTAATCGTGAATTTAGTCAAAGAAGATCAATTGATTGTATCTACACTGATTTTAGTAAGGCTTTTGACAAAATCAACCACAAATTGCTGCTGATAAAACTTCATAAGATGGGATTTATAGAACTGAGTTTAATGTGGATTGAATCTTATTTAACTCACCGAAAACAGAACGTCCTCTTTAATAATGTCATTTCTAATCATATAAATGTGACCTCTGGAGTACCTCAAGGCAGCCATCTTGGTCCAATTTTATTTTCTCTCTTCTTAAATGATTTACCATGTGTGATTAAAAATTGCAATATCTTAATGTATGCAGACGACGTGAAGATATTTATAAGCTACGGCCTTGACAGCGATAGAAGTTTGCTACAACACGATTTGGATGCATTTTTTCAGTGGTGTTTACTTAATCTGATGGTACTTAACTTTTCGAAATGTAAACATATGCGTTTTACGAGAACCGATAATAGTATATATACATTTTTTTTGGGCAATCATCAACTTGAGTTCGTCACAGAATTCCTAGATCTCGGTATCCTTCTTGATCCGAAGCTAAACTTTAATAAACACATTAGCATGATCGTCAATAAAGCTCGTGGTGTGCTTGCATTTATTAAACGATGGGCGAAGGAATTTACGGATCCAACCATTACCAAACGTCTATATACATCTTTGGTTAGACCAGTCTTGGAATATGGATCTGTTGTTTGGGACCCTGACGCTGAATGTTATATTCAAAATATTGAATCTGTACAGAAACAGTTTCTTCTCTTCTGTTTGGGCAACTCTAGATGGAATCCTAATGTTGTTCTCTCATCATATACTGTTAGGCTTTCAATAATAAAGCTACCGACCTTGCAAAGTAGAAGAACTATGCTAAATGCTTCATTTCTACTTAATTTGATTAATGGAGCTGTTTCTTCTGACTTTTTATTAAGTAATATTAACTTCAATGTGCCACAGCGGTCAACTCGGAATTTCATTCCAATTTACTTAAAAGGTCTTCATACTAATTATGCTAACGCTGATTCTTTAAGAGGATTATATAAAACATTTAACGAACTATATTTTCTAATTGATTTCTCTGTAAACGTAAATGTCATAAAGCGTAATATAATTTTACATCTCAATAATTGTGAATAAAATACTATTGTAATTACTATTATTAGATTATTAGATTAAACGGTCTGCAAGGATTTTATCCGTAGACCTTAAATAAATAAATAAATAAATAAAAAAATAAACACAATCCTCGTGGTATAAGAAAGATTAAACCATTGTCTAAATTATTAATAAAAAAGCAACCGCACTGGCATAATTTTATCATGCAGTGTATTTAAATCTTTAAAAAATTTGCATAATTAAATTGCAATAAAGTTTTGACAACAATAACATAAATATTAAAATATTAAAAATAATACATTTGTTAAAATACCATACAATGCATACAATAATATTTATATTTTAATGAGTATGTGTACATTTTTCAAACCATTTATGTAGATGTATGAGTGAATAATTTTTTATTGTACATATTGCTGAAACAATTAAATATGCCAAGAAAAAGTTATAAACCTTTAAACATTTAACTACGTCTGTAATTATACGGTTTATGGTTTTTCTGTATCAAATTAAATTGCTGGGAAATTGTAGCCAACATTATGACCATTAAATAAACTACTTTCGTTACACATAGTCGCACTTATGTATACGTACGTACGTACTCTGTATACGTAAATATCTGAATTTTTATGTGTAAGTGCATTCTTAAATATTTAAGCATCTACACAACAACAGCATATTTAACCTTATTAAATACGAGTTAAAGTTCTTCTGGCTTTGTATACTTAAGTAGGTATGTATGAATAAGCACGAATATGTACACATACATATGCATATATACACAGAACACCCAACGAACATTTTCCACAAGTTTGATTCAGTACTCGAGCCGCAGGCTGCAAAACGATTGTTCAATACATTTTTTAAATTCGCAAAAATTTCGAATTCAGAACGAGGTTTAGAAATAATATTATTTACAATATTATTATTATTATTATTACAATCTGCCAGGCATAGCTTCGAAAATTTCGCTATTGGAATTCAGAAACATCAGAACATTCCATTCGAAGCTGTGGGCAAAAGAACACGCCCAGCTACATTTGTTCACGTTTTTAATTTTTTTTTTCGGTTGTAATAATTTCCTTTTGCTTTTCTATTCGAAGCTGTGGGCAAAAGAACACGCCCAGCTCTATTTGTTCACTTTTTTAGTGTTCCGTACACAAAGTGTAAAAACGTAACACTATTGTTTTCGCTACAATGTCTGTCCGTCTGTCAGCGCCTTTTATCTCTGGAACCGTAATAGGTAGACTCTTGAAATTTTCACAGAAGGTGTAAAACTGTGGCCACTATAGCAATAATTACTAAAACTTATCGGGTGTTCTGAAAGTGAGGTGTTATTTGCCATTATGTCTTTATTTCTTGAGCTATAGGAGGCAACCACTTAAAATTTGCAGGCAGTAATTAACTCTATGTTCGCTATCTATTAAATTAAACCTTAAAACTAAATTAAACCTTAAAACTTGAGCTATAGGAGGCAACCACTTAAAATTTGCAGGCAGTAATTAACTCTATGTTCGCTATCTATTAAATTAAACCTTAAAACTAACGGGTATTCCGAGAGTGACGTGCTTTGCGTATATATGGCCTAAGCTTTGAACGATAATAAGTAGACTTTTGAAGTTTTTACAAGAGGTTACTATGAAAACTATAACAAATAATAAAAATTAAAGGGTGTTCCGACAGAGACATGATTTTTACTTAATAGCCTTACTTTTTGAGCCGTAATAGGTAGACTCTTGAATTGTTTGAAGCAGATGTTGTACTTCGGACACTGTAACAATTACTAATTTCTAAAGGGTGATCCATCAGTGTCAGGTTTTTCAGGTATATTACCTTATATTTTGAACCGCAATAGGCAGACCTGATATTTTTGTAGAAAGTGTATTAAATGGCCGTTATAACAACAATTCCTAAAATTTAAAGGGTGTTCCAATAGCGATGCAATTTTCGCGAATATGACTTTGATTTTAAAAAGAAAAGGGTGCCCCATAAGACATGAAAAAATTAACAACTTGAGTTTTTAAAGGCGTACTTAACATAGTACGGAACCCTACGTGTGTGAGACTAACTCGCACGTGACTGATATATTTAAATTTATTTCAGTTGTAATAATTCTCTTGCTTTTTTTTAAATAAATATTAGACTGCGAACAGTAGATCGAATGAAGTGCACAAAGATCTGCTTAGATTTGTATTAAAGGCCTTTATAGAAAGCAATAGACATAGCGGGCACCCTGTGGGAATAGGCACATTGTTGTTGGGTATATGGCCACCCGTGTGCTTTTCTCTGATCATTCAAACGCAATATAAATTTCAAGTTTTTTCAAATTTTTACAAAAAATATTCGATAAAATTTTTACAAAATATTTTCGATAAAATGTTTAAAAAAATCCAAAATTTTTACAAAAAATTTTCGATAAAATTTTTACAAAATGTGCGATAAAATTTTTACAAGATTTGCGGTAAAATGTTTAAAAAATTTTTCAAAAATTTTTCGATAAAATTTTTCAAAAATTTTTCGATAAAATTTTTCGATTAAAATTTTCATAATGTTTTTGATAAAATTTTCATAAAAAATTTTCGATAAAATTTTCATAAAAAATTTTCGATAAAATTTTTACAAAAAATTTTCGATAAAATTTTTACAAAAAATTTTCGATAAAATTTTTACAAAAAATTTTCGATAAAATGTTTAAAAAAATTTTCGATAAAATATTGTCAAAACATATTCTCTACAATTTTTCTACAAAAAAAATTCTATATTTTCTATATCTTTATATTGCATACATTTGTAGTAATGAAGTTGAAAATCATAAATGTAAAAACCGAATGCATATTATTGGGAAACATAACAGAGTAAGGGAATATTAAACTTTACTATGGTGAAGGGTATATAACATTCAGCATGACCGAATATATCACTCTTACTTGTTTAAAATAAGTATTTTATTTACGGCGGCACTTGTCACATCCATTGATTCATTGCTGCCAAATGTTCAAGGTAAATAAATCAATTGTTCAGCACGTCTAAATAATAATTAGACGTTATGCTCATTCAATACAGTCTTTATTTCCAACTCTCTGTTCTGTTAGAGTTCCCCCTGAGGCATATTGTGTAGAGGATTTCTAACACTTTGACGCTAATGCTTCCCGGTTTATAAAGGACACCACGGAACAGATAGACCCACAAGGACTACAAGACCCTCTGACCGGTTATTTTTGATTCTCTTCGGGGATTAACGTAAATTGCAGTAAGGACGAGCCTTAGTCGGGTAAGCCGTTGCGCTTTAATGCAAAGTCCGAAATTTAGATAGTCTCCAACTACTAAAGATATTGTATAATTTTGACTTTGCAAGCCTTCTCTAAAATGGTCTACTTATTGTTTTGCTATGCGCCAGGAGAGCGTTGGTAGAAGCATTGTATGCACCTAGTGTTAACACCACCCTAAGGCAGCAAGATAGGAACTGACGTAATTCTACATCACGATTTGTTTTATGTGAAATTTATTCTATAGAAATACGGATGTTGGCTATACATGTGGTTCCAATAGTACGGCAACAAATGGCAAACACCACAATGGGTATTATGGACTAATTTCTAAGAGTATGGTTACTTTTTATTTTTTTTTAAACACTAGCAGCGAAGCATCTAACCTATCTGCCGAAAGTCTTTGGCATGTCTAAATATACATTTCTAAAATGTTTTTCATATCACTAAATAACTAAGTTTTATATTAATAAAAGTCTTCACTGGGTGGTCAATACATATGAAACTATATGTTTATTCATATTTGTTTTTATATGAGTAAGTGTTGCTCATTTATTTTTATCGTTTCTTAATTGTAAAGTAAAAATGTTTGAATGAGTTCATTGGTTCTTGTTTTCTTAGTATACCCTACACCACAGACTGATTTCGGTATTGGCTGTCTTAACCTTGTCCTTAACCTTAATCTTGTTCCGACGCCATATATGGTGACTAAGTGTCATCTATTAGAAGATGAGGTGTCACGTTCTCGTTTGCTCATGTACACTTTGTTTGTTTGGGAGATGACTGACTCTGCTATTCACATTACCTCAAACCACCCTATCAAAACTAAACTCGCAGAATTTAGACATAAGATACACAGATTTAGGATCATTCCACTTACTTCAGATAATTACAATAAAGAACTCCAAACAATTTTCACTATATCTAAAACCAATTAAACTACCTACGACAAACTACTTAGACTTAGTGGCTTGATAGTGCTGCCCTCACATCGAAAAGTATCAAACAAACAGCCAGTGATGACGGTGTTCATCGGAAAGTATGAAAACAATATTTAATTTACTGGCGAAACAAATCCAATCAATACCGATGAGTTTATAATAACACAGTGCAACACGGAAAAAAGTAACCATATACGGACACCACTACGTGATAAAAGACCAAAAAAATAACACCCCTGTCTTCCAGTTTTGCCCAAAGTTCTCCAGGTTTTTTTCATGGGCCCTCAAAGATGTGGGGCCTCGATGTCATTTTTGCAAAAAAATTATCATTTACTCAAGCTCATATTTTGCAAACCGTTTGAAATTTTGATATACTCTCTGAGGAAAAGTTGTAGCTCTTGTCATAAAGAACAAAAAATTATGAACATATAAAATCAAAGAAACTTCATCTTCAAGGTCAAAATCGCAAAAAACTTTAAAAAATTCCATTTTATTTACCTTTTTTCCCCTGTTCAGGTCCATAGGTAGCAAACCGTTCAAAATTCAAGGAAACAATCAACTACAAAAATGAACCTAAGATCCCAATAAACAACTTTCTATAACATACGAACTTCCTAGGAATGATTCTTAACACCGTTCAGGTAGCGGTCTTTTTTTTTTGGTCGTTTATGACGTAGGTGGTTTATGGGTTTAAAAAGACCTGTCTGTCTTTCTGCCTATGATCACATCACGTAAAAAAAAGGAGGTACCTTAGTATCCTGATTCCAATATAGGATAATTTTTTTCGCGAAAATATATTATTTTCAAGAGAAATAATATACAATATATTTATTTATAACTAGCTATCCCCGGTGCGCTTCGCTACACCCATCTACAAAATGTACAATAAACACTTTTTTTATAAAAAGTCTGGTAGTGTTGTCTTTTTATAAAAAAAAAGCTTTTTGCTTGTCTGCAGAAAACACCCAGAGTCTTTGGCAGGAATCTAGTCTGTATTTTTCTAGATTATGCAAATTAGTATGAGGATTACTTATGCAAATTTTTAAAACTGTACATATTTTAGCTCTCTATTTACACGATAATAATTCTTCACTGTGTATGGGAGGTACCACGCCCACTGTATAAATCCAGTGTATTTTGCAAAACTATGCGCATTAGTCTGAGGGTTTTTTGTGCAAAGTTTCAAGACTTTACTTATTATAGTTCTCTAGGTACACGATGATAATAATCTTTTACTTTGTATGGGAGGTACCACGCCCACTATCCCAATCCAGTCTGTGTTTTGTTAGACTATGCACATAAGTATAAGGGTTAACTGTGAAAAGTTTCAAGATTCTACTTTTTGTCATTTTCTAGGCACACGATAATATTTGTTCACTTTATATGGGAGGTACCACGCCTACCGTCCCAACCCAGTCTGCGTGTTTTTAGACTATGCATATTAGTATGATGCTTAGTTGTGCAAAGTAAGTAAGACTCTACCTATTAGACAGTGCAACACGGATTCAACAATGATTCTTAACACCGTTTAGGTAGAGCCGCAAAAGTGAAAAATTTCGCGAAAATTTTTTAACGGTGTTAAGAATCATTCCTAGGAAGTTCATATGTTCTAGAAAGTTGTTTATTGAGATCTTAGGTTCATTTTTGTAGTTGATTGTTTCCTTGAATTTTGAACGGCTTGCTACCTATGGACCTGAACAAGAGAAAAAAGGTAAAAAAAATTTAATTTTTTAAAGTTTTTTGCGATTTTGACCTTGAAGATGAAGTTTTTTTGATTTTATATGTTCACAATTTTTGTTCTTTATGACAAGGGCTACAACTTTGCCTCAGAGAGTATATCAAAATTTCAAACGGCTTGCAAAATATGAGCTTGAGGAAATGATCATTTTTTGCAAAAATGACATCGAGGCCCCACATCTTTGAGGGCCCATAAAAAAAAACCTGGAGGACTTTGGGCAAAACTGGGAGACCGGGGTCTTTTTTTTGGTCTTTTATGACGTAGTGGTGTCCGTATATGGTTATTTTGCCATGACTTAAAAAATTACACAGTGTGTTATATATCTACAGGTAAACGATAAAAATTAATAACTTTATATTGGAGGTACCACGCTTACTATTCCAGTCTAGCCTGTGTTCTGCCAAACTATGTATATTAATAAGGGGGTTGGTGGCGCATAATTTGAAATATTTACCTATTATGGATCTCTAGCTACTTAAAAAGTCGGCGAGGTCAATTTGTCTTTCAGTAAATTCAGTGGTCAACTTGCGTTGCTTAATGATGAGGATTTAACAAAAAAAAAAAAAACATTGCCAAATCGGTGAAGCCGTTATTAAGTGATGTGATTACCAACGAACGTCGTTTGATTTTATTTACACGGGTATAGAATAACTATGATATGGAGTTGATTATAGAGCAGTCATAACAAAGATTAAACCTAAAATATGACAAAATTCTATGTTGACTTTTGTCTTTACACTGCTGCCTGTTTTTATTTGGCATAAAGATAATCACAGTTGTCATTATCCTTATTCCAGTTTTTTATGAAATTTATCATGTCATTGATGACATATTATATTATCATTGATATCATAATTCGGATGCCATAGTGTCATTAACCCGACGATGAATTAATACGACAATATATTTTACTAGTAATGCAGTCTGAGGAAATTTGTAGAGTCTGCCTATTACGATATAATATAAGCGGTAAAATCACTTTAAATTGAACAATTTAACATTATTACTTTTTCTACTACTTTTTGTTAGACATAGAAGTTTACACTTTGCGAAATTTTAAGCGTCTGGCTATTACGGATACACCCTTTAAGTTGTAACTATATTCTTTATAATAAAATATTCTCATTTTTGCCGCTGGTATCTATTTTAATTACAACAGACGGGCAACATATACTACTCTGCATTCCTTGTTTTAATATAATTTGTAAAATTATGATACTAAAGGCCATACTAAAGAAATATCTTTTAAAGAAAAAAATATAAAAATATATAATACTAGCTGTACCCGCCACTTCGTCAGCGTCCTTCAATATTTTGCTCGATTTTGCTTTGAAAGTATTGCCACCAAGTATAAGACTCTTACTTTTATAGTGCTTCAGTTATGGTTTATGTATTTACTTTATATAAAGGTACCCATCCCTGGATAAAATTCTAAAATCTATCAAAAAATAATAAAATTTTAAAAATTATTGTAAACCTCTGTAAGAGGTGTTTAAAATATTTTAATAACAACTCAATTCCACAATATTAAACTGGCGACATCTGTTGTGCAATAGTTGAAAAATAACAGAGTTGAAAATATCCTAGTTTCAAACAGAAATACAAAAATAAAAAGGTAACGTGATATAAAATAATCGTGTTGAGAAATTATTCTGTTGAAAATATTCCAGTTTTAAACCGAAAATGTCAGTACCTTTATACCGGAAATTGCGTTTTTCACCGCTTTTTCTCCACTTTCTCTTGGAAATAACATATTTTTGCGGAAAGAAATATCCTATATTGGGACCAGGCTACTAAGGTACCTCCTCACATAATTTTGTTAAAATGCAACCAGTAGTTTTTACGTGATGGGAACACAAATGAAAAGCAGACAGACAGACACACAGACAGACGGAATTGAGTTACTATTTTATTATATGCATAGATATGTAGATGGCAGTAAAGTCTGTATCAACAAGCTTTAACGTTGTATCCCTTTTAACTTTTTGGTAAACATTCTGCTGAGTAATTAAATGATTATTTTACTTAGTTGCTATGGGAAATATAATTACTTCAACACAACTGATTAAGAAGCAATTACCTTAAAGTTATGGCACTGTATGTTTCATTTTTGCTACGACTCAATGTACTTACGAGGGATAATCTTAAACTAAAGGAATTTATTTCCTGCATTTATGGGTGCTTCCTAAGGTAATTTATACTGCTATTTTTGTGATAAAATTAAACAATCAACACAAAACTTAAAATAGAGCTGCAAAACAATCGATAGTACTATCGATAGCTTTCTTTCGGCTGACTATCGATTGATAGTCTTTTAATATCGATACTATCGTCACAATTTAAATAGAAATAGATTAGAAATAGAAGTTGATTAAGTGTAGTCAACGTCACATTTGTAGCAACTTATTCGACACAGATTGTAGAATGCAGAAATATGTAGAAATACAAATAAAGTAAATCCTACTTTAAATTATCTCATATAAAGAGTGCCACATTATGTAACTGAAATACTTTGGTAATAATTATCAGCAGACCAGTTAACAGAAGGAGTGTTGCATTTAAAACTTCTGCGATTATAAATGCAAAAATTTAAGAAATTAGCAAGCTGTCATTGCAATAGATGATTGATCAGAATGCATCTGTAGATAGTTTAAAAGTTCGTGCCCAAAATTAGACAGTTGTCTAGTAGAGCTACTTTTTTCAATAGCCTTTTTTGACAGATCACGTGTGTATCGTGTCCTGCTGTCATGTTATTTTTGTTTAGTATTGTTTGGCATTTCATAATGGAAAGGCTTACGCCTGAACAACATTTAAAAATCGTTCAACTTCATTACGGAAATTCACGTTCTGTGAGGAATGTGTTTCGTGCACTTAGCTCAACTTATGGTCAACATAATCGGCCTACTGAGCGTACTATTTGCAACACCATCACCCCGCTTTCATTATTGGATAATATTCGACCGAATAGACCACGCCCAGCACGCTGTGAAGAAAATATAGCGGCGGTAGCTGAGACTCGAATCGGCGCCGTTCGCAGCATCTCGGACTGACGTATGGAACTACTTGGCGCATTTTACGTCGAGATCTTAAATTGAAAGCATACAAAATACAGCTTGTGCAACAACTGAAATCGGTCGACCTTCCCAAGCGACATCGCTTCGCTCTATGGGCTCTTGAAAAGTTCCAAGAAGATCTGACGTTTTCGAGGCAAATTATGTTTAGCGATGCGGCCCATTTCTGGCTCAATGGGTGTGTAAACAAACAAAATTGCCACATTTGGGACGAAGAGCAACCTGAAGAGATTCAAGAGCTGCCATTTCATCCAGAAAAAACAACGGTTTGGTGTGGTTTGTGGGCCGGTGGAATCATCGGTCCATATTTCTTTAAACATGATACCGGTGCGAACGTAACTGTCAATGGCGACCGTTATCGTGCCATGATAACCGAATATTTGATGCCTGAAATTGAAGCTTGTGATCTCGGCGACATTTGATTTCAGCAAGACGGCGCCACTTCCCACACATAGCATTAATCAATGGGTTTATTGAGAGAACATTTCGGTGTGCACATAAGGATATGAAAAATCAATCGATAGGTGTCTACCATAAGCGCAACCATATGACCACTTTGAAAAGGAACCACAGTTTTTAAACCATTAGCAATGCAAATAGCGGGTTTCTTCAGGAGATTTTCAACTAGAGGCGGCTAAGATGGGCCTGTCGACGAACAAGGTAATGACTATAAAATACAATGAAAATCTTAAAACGATTACCTGTTTTGGGTAGTGCCCTCATCTCTTTACTGTTCCAACAAGGCACATGATACAAACTGCTTTCCCATCTAGCATAGTTTCTATATTTAGCCAATAGAGACAATTTCCTGTGTGAAGAAGTCATCACTGAGAAATCTTATTATTTGGAGGGTACAAAAAATGCAAATTTGCTATCATAACTTACCCCTTTTAAACTTACACTTTGCCACTTACTATGCGCGCTATACTAACAATTTTAATAAAGAATTGATTGTTAAAGGTTGTCCCCATAGAAGACGTGACGTAACGTGAAGATACTTAAATTTTTTAAAAGCAAGTACAAAATAATAAATTTGTATTAATTTCCCGGGATCCGGGAAATTAAAAAATTATGAGCACTTTGAATAAAATTCAGTGGTTCTTATTTTTAAATAAGCATTTCTTTTGCTAATACACAAATATTTTATCGTAATTGTGCTGAATTAAAAACAAGCATTTTTAAAATTTTAATATCTTTAGAAACCTACAAATATGCTATAGATTGTGCAAGACAAATTGTAAAACTATTTTAATAAAAGTCCTCTAAAAACAGCCTGTCTCGAGAGATATATGAAACGAGAATATGGCAAAGGTTGGTGTTTAATTCATGATGTAAAAACAAGATAAGTATGGTTGAAATGATTCAATCGTTTCTTAAACCAAAAAAAAAGTAATTCTTTCAAAAAAAAAAACCGACTACAAAACAAATATATGTGCATCAGTTCTTAACTAAAAATTTAAAAGGAAGTAATCTGTAAGAAATAGTACTCAAATCAAATTCTTTTATACTTGTTGCTCTAACAGATATAGTAATATACGTTCTGTACATTCAAATGTCTATCTATAACGGTTCAACAGATCAAGACATATACGACAAATTACCTCAGATATGAGGACACCCTTTATTTTTTTACACTTCTTATTACTGACACAGCAATAAAAAGTAACGGTTCCAAAGATATGGCCATATAGGTTAAACAATATCACCTAGGGGACACCCTTTAATGTAAAATTTTAAATTAAACACTTATTTTAAAGGATAGATTCTTTGTCAATTTCAAATGTCTGTCTAAAACGGTTCAAAAGTTTGGCCATATGCATCAATTTACATCAACTATTGAGACACCCTTTATAACTTTAAATATTTATAGATGTTATTATACGGGACATAGTAGTGGAGATTCTGTCTAATTTTCAAGTGTTTGTCTATAACGGTTCAAAAGATAGGGCTAGATAGGTAAAATAATATCAATTATGGAGACATCCTTTAGTTTCCAAATTTAAATAATATAGTTGATGTTATAAAGTACTTAGATATACAGGTTCTTTGTAAATTTCAACCGTCTCTCTGTTACGTTTCAAAAGTTTTGAATATAAATCAAATTACATCAACTATTGGGCCACCCTTTAACTTCTAATTATAAATATTTAATTTCTGATTATAAATATTGGACATTCTGTCCAATATTCAAGTGATTGTCTACAATGGTTCATATATTTAAATTGACGTCACATATGGGGATAGATAACCTCCTTCTTTTTTTGAAGTCGGATAAAAACGCAATCAAATCAACAAAATCTGATAGATTTCAATTGCGCAGAGTTATGGTTTTCAGAATATGTTCAGATTTTAGAAAATTTAGTGGACCTTTTAAATCCCATTAAAGCTGGAGTAGAGGCCTTGAGCCGCAGGGGCACAAATTTGTTAGTAACAGATGTTATTATATATATACAGATATATTTTAGAATCTTGAAAAATTACCTAATAAACCAAAATAATCTGATTGGAGATTTCAAGGAGGAACACAATAAACCTCTAGTTAAAATTTAAATATACGAACAAACGAACACTAACAATGACACTGAAAAAATAATAATTTTAAAACAAATGCACAACAAACAAAACAGATTGTAATTTTTTTAAAATTTAGTTAATACCCTTTAATTCAATATTCATTCGTATGGTTTTTTTACACAATTTATTTTTTATTTTTTATTTTAAAGTTGCACTTAGTTTTCCACTTTTTCACACTGTTAATACGATCTCATTTTTAAAGCTCTTTTTAAAGAGTACAGTTCGAATAAAACAAAAACAACTATAAATTTTAAAACCTTGTTTTTATAAGATGGGATCGAGCAGTGTGCGGTGGAGTCACGTATCCTCACTTCTTGTAAAATAATGACGTCATGATCGGCTTGATCAATATTTACGTTATTTTTGGAGACACCCTTTAATTATTAAGTGAACTTCTTTGAGATAATTTTATTAGGGTTCACAAGACACCTTAAATCAACATTGTAGTAGTAAAAGGCCACCTTTCCGTCTTAATGAGATCAAAAATACAGGCGAAATTCGACTAAAAGTAACAATTACGACGCATTAGGAAGACTAAAAAATGTTAACGGGTAGTTTCGATGCATCAACTTTTAGGGTGAGTGTGTCTAGCTCAGTACATACTACACAATTTTAAAGTATAATTACAAAATGAATTTATAAATCAGGTAAGTTTATTTTAAATTATAATAATACTCGAT
Organism: Phasia obesa; assembly: GCA_949628195.1. Lineage (NCBI taxonomy): Eukaryota > Metazoa > Arthropoda > Insecta > Diptera > Tachinidae > Phasia > Phasia obesa. Next base: position 149,179,272 of record OX451216.1, read on the forward strand.
AAGAAATTTTTTTTCTTAATATTTTCCCTCATTTTGCATTTTAATTATGTAACGAAATGAAAACTTTAATACATATATATTCTTACCTGTTTTTGGCATTGTGTTAGCAATGATTTATATCTTATTTTTAAAAGAATATTAACGTATTAATAACTTTTAAATTATTGCCCACTTTTGTTTTGTATTACACACTCATATATTACTGATTATTTTACGACACTCATAATTTTTATCATTCCATTATACACGTCATATAATTTTACGTTACCTTGTGATACCACAAATTGTTTAGTTTCGTACCAATATTTTACTACACACTTTAGCATAAAAAATCAATTTACTAACTTTAATAAATAAAAAATCAAATTAGCTATGGAGTGTGTTATTTAGTAATTATATATAGCTTGTAAACGTTAACAAAGTTTATTTAATTGAATCGCAACACAGTACATTTAAATAATATTCAAATAAAATCGAAATGATTTTTTTAAATTTTAAATACCTAGTGGCTTTGGTTTTAACTATCCTTCTGTCATCATCTGCATATGCATATTATAGACCGTGCCTACATCACCCATGTTATTATGGTTGAATTTATTCAGAATAACTTGCTAATTTATTCTGCAGTAAAAAAAATAAACTTATATTTTCCTAAAGTTTGTTTCTGGATTGCAAAATAATAAAAGAAAATTTAAAACTAAATCACGAGTGGTTTCATTTCAAGGTCAAGGATTCAGCTGTTTCGGCTCTTATAACACTATAAATTGTTAAGGTCGAAATAAAAATAAATTATAAAAAATTTTTGGTATAACATTATCTGTAAAAGGAAAAACATATTTTTATAAAGTACTCTATAAATGGAATAAAAACAGAAAGCCCAGCGAGTGTCTCTTAAGATTCCATTGGACAGGGACTTAACAATCGAAAGAATTGTTAGATGTGGTAACTCTGCTATTAGTTGTGCTCAGTTTGGGTAACCGTACTGAATATACTAATATATTTTCGCTTCCCTACAATGTTGGGATCTGACATTTTTTAAATTGTAAAACAAGCAAAACATATATACAGTAGTTCGAAATTAAAAGATGCTAATGAAAGCTTTAATACTAGGATTTTTTAAAGTGATGATAATTGACCTTGATTTCTTGAATTTCTTTTCTATGGATATTAGCCAACGAAAATCAAAGCGTATACAAATTTTTAAGATTAAGGTAAAGAAAATCCCGCAATATCTAAAATAATTACTCAAAATCCCAAAATGGGAATTTGGCCCATAAAGTTCATTAGGGTTTATGAAATACTTTCAGCAATATTTGGGAATATCTTCTTTTTCCGATCCCTGTGGTATTTTAGAACATATAGGCTAATGTCAAAATTTCGATGAAAAGTATATCAAATTGAAGGACCTCAATATTTGGTTTAAAATATAAAATTTGTATATACTCGTATATCTCGTATATTTTTATATATTCCTTAAGAATTTCTGTTATTAAAAACGTATTAATGGCCCTTTTTTAGTCTAAAATATGTACACAAAAGGGATTTAATTTTGAAGTTTTTAAATTGAAAATTATCTAGTGGTGAACTCATAAAAGATATCATTTTGAAATTTGACCACAATATCTTAAATTCTGCTCGCTAACTACGAAAAAAAAACTTTAAAAAAAAGTACTAATCTATACATATAATAATATAGTAATTCACTTCCGTCTGTCTGTCTGTCTGCTTTTCATTGACGTTCTCATCACGTAAAAACTACAGGATGGATTTTAACAAAATTTTGTTAGGAGGTACCTAAGTATCCTGGTCCCAATATAGAATACCTTTTTCCCTAAAAATATCTTAGAAAGTGGAGAAAATGCAGTGAAAGTACGCAGTTCAACTAACCGGATATGAATACTTTACTTTTTTAAAGTAAAAAAATACATAAACTGATACGTAGCATATCTTAAGGCGGAACTAAAAACGCCGGTATTACCAAATAGCACTAAATCGCCGGCGAAGTAAAATAATTATAAATTAGCTATGGCAGCTTCAAACTAGTTCGTCTAAAGAACATCAGAAGGGCTTGCGAGGCTTTACTATCGCACTAACCATCTGTCTATCCCTTTCTAAAGGCAGTAACACAGTTAATATAGGCATTAAATGCCTGAGTGTTACTTCTGTTAAAAAAAAAGAAAAAAGCTAAAATCGTAAGTGTCTTTGGTGTCGAACAAAATATTAAAGGACGCTGGCGAAGTGGGGGGCACAGCTAGTAATAAATAGATCTTTAAGACAATGTAAAATTTTGAAAAATTGAGCAAAAAATTATGAAATGCCAAGCACTCAAAAATTTTAAGGTTTGAGGTTGTCAAATTTGAGGCCATATAGTAACCCCACTCCTCTTTTATACCTATGTCAAATTTTGAAACAATTGGACTAGCCCTTTACACAGGGCCCTTTATACTGTGCGATGTTAGGAACTGGCTACACTACAATTGCCATCAAATGCTTGAAACTTCACTAAAGTCACTGGATCTTAATCCGATTAAAAAATCATGGAATTACCAAAAAGACTTTACGTTTTCTCACTAGAAAGAATGGAAAACAATATCAGCCGAATAAGGCCGGCAACTGATTAAGGCGATGTAAAATCGTACATAAATTACCTAAATTAAATTATACATAAGTTGGTTAGCAGAGTAAATAATAAAAATCCTGAAATCAAGAATGTTGCAATTTAGCCAGTTCTAGACAGGGTTGGAGAACTATGAAGATAGACTTTTTTTTTTTTTAGCTGTTAGCCCTGGTAGCTAGTGCTGTTTTTTTATATATTAGTCTTGTATTTATATAAGTTTAATATAATGTAATAATAATGTTTTTTTTCAATTTTATTTATTAAAACTAAATTATACTTAATTTAGTCCAGCCAATGCCGGGCTCAAATTTACTTTCCGGTTGATAGAAACGTAAAAAAATTGTTTTGATTAAATAAAAAAAGTTATTGAAAAAATTTTAAAAGAAATTGTACCAAAAAAGCATGAAGTGTACCAGTGTAACACTGATGTGTCGATTGTACTAAATTTGGTACAATTGTACCACAAATCCCAACAGTGATAATATACACCATAATTTAAGACTCTTATTTTTACAATGCCTCAGTTATGGTTTATGTATAATTATGGTTTACGGCTAATTACTCAGGATCGAAGTCTTTATATAAAGTTTTAATATTTATATAAAATTTATATAATTATATAAAATTTATATAATTTATATAATATTCTAAAATTATTGCAGAGTTCTGTAAATAGAAATCAACATATCCCGCTTTCATAAATAAATGCTGCAGTACCTTTAAATTGGTAAAGTTGCGCAGTTTCACTACTTTTCATCTATTTTTTCTAGGAAATGAGATATTTTTGCGGAAAAAGGTATTCTATATTTGAACCAATGTACCAAGGTACCTACTCACAAAATTTTATTAAAATTTATGTAGTAGGTTTTACGTGATGTGAACACAGACAGACGGTTAGGCATTCTTATTTCGGGTCTTTAAGCTCACTTTAAAGAAGATTTAAATTTTGAAATTTTTTTTAATATTTAAAAAGCCTTTAATTTTTAGATTTCAATATTTTTTAATTTACATATCGCACTTGATCAACGGGAGGGTATTAAATCAAAATTTTTTAATTTTCACTTTTATTAAGAAATCAACCAACAACATCAATATCCATCTACTGTTAAAATTTCAACGTATTCTGATTACTCTTTCATCTCGAAACCCGCATATGAGACAATTTTCGTGATAGCGAGTACCTTTATATCAACAAAAAGTTATTATTTTTATTTGACAATAATTGCAAAAAAATTAAAAGAAAAACAGTGAAAATATATTTTTAAATGGAATTTGTTTACTATAATATGTTCAAATTTTTTAATTATGTTAAAATGTAATCACAAACAGTTTTTTACCTCTACTGAAATTTTTAAAATTTTGGCACATTGTTGCCTAATGTGCCTTAGTGAGTACAGCATAAAAATTTTTGAGTGGGACCATGGTGGGAGCGGATCATGTTAAAAAAAAAAAAACTTTATATTTTTTTCATTTTGAATAAAAATTTCTTAATTTAGACGCAAGCTGATATTTTTTTAGTTTGTAATGAATCAACATGAATGGTATCAAATTAAATTTTATTAAATCCTCTTTAAAATGAGCTTTTACTCAACTTCCTAGACCCTATAGAATCTACAAAAGCCCGATCGCATTTGCAAAAAAGCGATATTTTTCTATTTTTATAAATTACTAGCTACACATATCCCAACACTGATATGCAGGTCTTTAATAGATTAATGTGCTATATTTTCCTGTTATTCAGAGTATCTAATTATTTAAATTTCTGTTTAATTTAAAAAGGGCTGGAATGAGGTAAACTGGGTTGTGGAAGTGCTTTTATCACTAAATAAATTTGGCATATTGGTTAAAGAATTTCAATTAAAAGCACCAAAAAATATACATACATATGTATTTAATATTGATTTTCAAGAAAAATTCAAATTATTTTTAACCGACTTCAAAAAAAGAGGGAGGTTATCTATTCGTCTGAATGTTGCTTTTTTTATGTTTGTGCCCGCAGAACTCAGTCATTTCTGAACCGATTTAAAAATTTTTTTCTTTATTAGAAAGGAAATGCTTACAGATTGGTCCCATTCTAAAAGAAGTTCAGAATTTTTAAAATTAAAGGGTGTTCCCATACAACATACGTGTTTTTTACGTGTAGTATGAACCGTAAAGGGCACCCTTTTAAAATTTTAAAAAACTGTATATCACTATAGCTGCCAATAACAGAAATAATAAACTCAAAAATTAAAGGGTATCCCCATATGTGACGTCAATTTAAATATATGAAACATTGTAGACAATCACTTGAAAATTGGACAGAATGTCCAATATTTATCATCAGAAATTAAATATTTATAATTAGAAGTTAAAGGGTGTCCCAATAGGTGATGTAATTTGATGTATATTGCAAACCTTTTGAACCGTAACAAAGAGACGGTTGAAATTTACAAAGAACCTGTATATCTAAGACCTTTATAACATCAAGTATATAATTTAAATTTGGAAACTAAAGGGTGTCCGCATAATTGATAAAATTTTACATATCTAGCCCTATCTTTTGAATCGGTATAGACAAACATTTGAAAATTAGACAGAATCTCCACTACTATGTCCCGTATAATAAAATTTATAAATATTTAAAGTTATAAAGGGTGTCTCAATAGTTGATGTACGTTGATGCATATGGCCAAACTTTTAAACCGTTTTAGACAGACATTTGAAATTTACAAAGAATTTTTCCTTTAAAATAAGTGTTTAATTTAAAATTTTACATAAAAGGGTGTCCTCTAGGTGATATTGTTTAACCTATATGGCCATATGTTTGGAACCGTTACTTTTTATTGCTATGCCAGTAATAATACTTGTAAAAAAATAAAGGGTGTCCTCATATCTGAGGTAATTTGTCGTATATGGCTTTATCTGCTGAACTATTATGGATAGACATTTGAATGTACAGAACGTATATTATTATGTCCGTTAGAACAACAAGTATAAAAGAATTTGATTTGAGTACTGTTTCTTACAGATTACTTCCTTTTAAATTTTTAGTTAAAAATTGATGCACATATATTTGTTTTGTAGTCGGTTTTTTTTTGCAAGAATTATTTATTTTGTTTATTCGCTTAAACAATCAAGAATTTTTATTATTTTTCTGCCAAAAAAATTTCGTTTGGTTAATTAAAATTGTTGTATTTTTTTTTTTTTTTTTTTTGGAAAAACAGACAATGGTTTTTGCTTTTTTCCTTTGTTTGTCTATTTTTGTTTGTTCAACAAACTTTGTTCGTGAACAGAGAAAAATAATAAAAAATTTAATAAAGAGAATAAACAAAAATATGAAGAATTATTAAAAATGAAAAGCCAACAATAGCTACTAACACTAGATAAACCGGGTATTGTTTGATACAAAACATAAACAAATGATGTAACAACACAGTGGGTCAAAACAAAAAAAAATATTTTGAAGACTGAGAAATCGATTATTTGCGAAGTTTTTAGAAGTGCAGAATGTTATGTCAGATGTTTGTTTATGCTAGAGTAAGTTGTATGTGTCTTTTGCGGCTCTTTAGAATAATTATTAGATCTTTATGTGTTAGTTTCTTCTTGGTTGATTCATTTTTTAAACTTTTTAGTTTTTTTTTAATCTCCTTTATGTTGTTCTCTATAATAGACTGCATGATTATTTTATTATAATTTATTAATCTTTATACTATAATCGTAAAAATGAAGTTGAAAATCATAAGATTAAAATACTAAGATATATTGTTATGAAATTTTGAATTACAAAAATTTTAATATTTCCGAATTCTTTTGCAAACCTTTAATTTGAATTCGAATACCTAATAGCTATGAGTATAAAATTTTTTGTTAATAGAATCACCTGTTAAAAACTGACCTTCTTCTCCACTGTGCAGATACAGATCTCCAGTAGTAGTTGTATGAAAATCGCACAGTAACTTCTCATCTATATCTATACATATAATAAAATAGTAACTCATTTCCGTCGGTCTGTCTGTCCTTCATTGTTTGTGTTCGCATCACGTAAAAACTACTGGACGGATTTTAATAAATTTTTATGAGGTAAGGTACCTCCTTAGTAAGTGGAGAAAAAGCAGTCAAAACCATATTTCCGGTTTAAAAGTGCTAAAATTTTCGGTTTAAAACAGAGCTATTTTCAACACGGTTTTTTTCAACACGGTTACATTATCACCACACACCTTTTTATTTTTGAAAGTTGGATGTTTTGGAAATTATTACGTAAGAGATGGCGCCAGTTGATTAAAATTTTTATCTTTACTTTGTGGAATTACATTGTTATTAAAATATTTTAAACACCACAATTAAGAGTCTTTCAATTGGTGTGGAATATTGTCAAAGCAAAACCGAGTATAATAATTTCAGGACTCCCACGACGTGGCGGGCACAGCTAGTACTGAATATAATGGTACTCGTAGGTAGCCCACTATAGTTGTAATTTATTAATACCACTCATAATTTCATAAGCTTACAATTTATTGCTACTTTACGAAAGTTTGTTGCTTTAGATTTTTTTAAACAAATACCAATATCCGTTTTCTTATATTGCCTTTCCGGCTTTTCTTCAAAATTACTTTATACTTGTGTTTTGAATTTTTAGTTTTATTAAATTCATTTCAAATTTAAATCAAGTAGAAGGGAAAGTTGTGTAAAACAGGTGACACATATAGGGATATTGTGCCAATCTAGCCGGACATTACTTTTTTTTTATTTATATTGGCTCTGAAAACTGAGCACACGTAGCTTAATGAAACTTTGCAGGAAAATCTCTTATGGTCATAGGCTGTTAAGGCTATAAAATAAGTAACAACGAAACCAGGGGAAAAACGTTCGCCTTAGAAGAACTAATTCTACCTCTGAAAAATCCATTTTTTTAAGTTTTCTCAATCTTTTGTGTGTAGCAAATGCCACTTTTATAGTCAGCGAATGTTCGAAAACATAAACTTGGACCTTGGAGATTCTAAAACGCCATTTTGCGCCCCGCCCCCTTTTGTAGGCTGTGACATAAAATATAATAAATAAAATATTATTTGCAAAAATAATGTAATTATTAAATAAATGTAAAAATAAAATAATGTAATTATTAAATGGATTACATACGCCTTGATACCATAAGAATAACATTTTTAAGTTTTTATGCGCAAAGCGAGGTATCCCCCCAATCCCACCCCCCAAAACGTCCATGTGATGTTTTTGTTTAATTTTTTGAAGAGATAAAATTTACTTGGAATGGTGAGGTGGTTATCTAGCAAAGAAAAAAATTCTGTATGTATAATATATATGTATGTATGTATGTATGTATGTATGTATGTATGTATGTATGTATGTATGTATGTATGTATGTATGTATGTATGTATGTGTATGTATGTATGTATGTATGTATGTATGTATGTATGTATGTATGTATGTATGTATGTATGTATGTATGTATGTATGTATGTATGTATGTATGTATGTATGTATGTATGTATGTATGTATGTATGTATGTATGCATGTATGTATGTATGTATGTATGTATGTATGTATGTATGTATGTATGTATATATGTATGTATGTATGTATGTATGTATGTATGTATGTATGTATGTATGTATGTATGTATGTATGTATGTATGTATGTATTATATGTATGTATGTATGTATGTATGTATGTATGTATGTATGTATGTATGTATGTATGTATGTATGTATGCATGTATGTATTTATGTATGTATGTATGTATGTATGTATGTATGTATGTATGTATGTATGTATGTATGTATGTATGTATGTATGTATGTATGTATGTATGTATGTATGTATGTATGTATGTATGTATGTATGTATGTATGTATGTATGTATGTATGTATGTATGTATGTATGTATGTATGTATGTATGTATGTATGTGTGTATGTATGTATGTATGTATGTATGTATGTATGTATGTATGTATGTATGTATGTATGTATGTATGTATGTATGTATGTATGTATGTATGTATGTATGTATGTTTTTTTATTTAACGAGGTGAAATCATCGAAAGACCCTGGCCTCCGAACTGCCAGGAGTGCGGGACTTTAACACGCTAAAACACCTCGATACGCTAACCCATACGTCCCTGTGGAACTACCGCAAAGTTTTCCGTCACAGGATGGGAAAGGTATGCACCCAGCTCTAAACCATGTCGATTCTGCTTCGAATCCCTTCCAACCTGCGAAGTTCTACTAGAACCAATTTCGCGTAGTTACAAACATACGCCCAATTGCTCAACGAAGACAACATAGCTTGAACTATGTTATCGGGCCTAACACTGTGACCTATTGCCAACTTCAAATTCACCCTCCACTTTCGAAACCGTGGACAGGTAAAGAAAACGTGTCTGGCATCCTCCAGCACATTTCCACCACAACTCGGACAGAAGGGGTCACTGTCATGACCATAACGGTACAGGTACGACCTAAAGCAGCCATGCCCGCTCAACAGTTGGGTAATGTAATAATTGAGGTCACCATGTCCTCTTTTAAGCCATGTCACTATATCGGGCATCAATAAGTAGGTCCATCTTCCCTTAGCCGAGGTCGACCAGCGCAATTGCCATCTAGCGATACATTCATCTCCTGTCGCAACTGTAGATGTGGCCTACAAATCAATCGGCAACATACCCGCAATAACGAAAACTGCTTCATCTGAGACTGTTCTAAACGCACTACACACTCGGAGGGCTGCACGCCTGTACGGAGGCGTAATCATATTTGAATATGATGCTAACCGCAAAGCACTTGCCCAAATATGGGAGGCATATAAGATAACGCTCTTCACAACACTCATAATCAACTTTCTCTGAAGATATTTGGAGTCTCTAGTATTTGGCATAATACGCGATAACGCAGAGCAGGTTTTTGATGCCTTTGCACTTATGTATTTTATGTGATCCAAAAACGATAGACGAGTATCAATCATTACACCTAGATATTTGAGGTATGGCTTAGTTTTTATGCAACACCTGCCAATATTCAACTTAATGGTCTCCCTCTTTTTTCGGCTGCTTATTAACACCGCTTCTGTCTTATTATCCGCGAGATTTAATCCCATCGAGCTGAGCCAGGATCTAACAATCTGTATGTATGTATGTTTGTATGTATGTGGCGAAGTTAATTATTTTTTGTTTTACTTTTTTATGTGCAAAGCAGCTGTTTAAAATTCGTTAATTTTTTTAAAACATGAAAAATAATATAATTTTGATTATTTCTAAAAATATTTCAATATTAAAAAAAAAATACAAAATGCTGCCAGAAAAGGTAAGGAACAAGTTTTTTTTTTTTGTTGTTGGATGTAATATTTTAATTAGCGCTTTTGGCGTCTACCATACATTTAACCAACAACAAAATGCATGTGGGCATTTTTTGGTATTATATTTGTAGTCGCGGCGATGCCACCTTGTATAGATTCACCTTCGAGGTATCGAAACAGACGGCTTCCTTAATGTATTCCTTTTATACCAAGTCAACATCTATTAAATATCTCAACAGAAATTAAGTAAATTCAAAAAACCTAAAAATTTTAAGAAATAAAAATAATAAAAATTTTAAGAATATCTGCTAAGTCAACATTTAAAATAGAATATTATAAAAAACAAAGGTGTTAAGTACCAAAACAGTCAAGAAATTCACACAAGATTTCATTTTGCCACGACCTGGAAAATTGATCCAACTAAAAAAGTATTGAAATAATTTTCAAACATTTAAAATGTGAGCTAAATCAGCGCATGCTTCTGCGAATTGTGCTTGTGAGACCACAAGTTTTGTGACCAATACACATGCATACGAGTACTTACATACATACATTTCACACTGTAGCATGAATATTCAATTTGCTAACTTTAATAAATAACAAAATTAAATTAGCTATAGAGAGTGTTATTTAGTTTATGCTTGCGAGAAACTAATGAAAGCATTAGTTAACAAAGTTTATTTAATTGAATCGCAACGCAGTACATTCAAATTAAATAATTTAAAATCGAAATGAACTTTTTAAATTTTAAACATCTATCGACCTTGGCTATAACGATTCTTCTGGCATCTTGTGCATACGCCACTCCTTACTATAGAAGATGCAAAAGACCACCATGTCCTCGTTAGAGGCTTTGTTAAATTCGTTCAGCATAATATGTTAATTAAGATTAAAATTTTTCTTTTATAAAAATAAATTTACATTTTGTAAACCTCTCTTCTGGATAAAATTCTAAAATCTGTATATACATATGTATATAAAGCAGAAAATGTGTTTGTTTGTATGTTTGTTTGTCGGAAAGCTATACCTGCCTACACCAATGAACCGATCTTTCTGAAATTTGTTATTGGCTACACGGATGGTAAAATTGGGTTCTTATTTTTTTGATATTCGACGTGGGCGTGGCATCTCCCATACAAAGTAAATATTTATCATCGTGTTTCTTACTAACAGTAATAGGTAGCGCATTGAAATTCTGCACCCCTATATTAACGTTTATAGTTTGGAAGCATACGGACTGGATTGGAATAGCGGGAGTGGTACCTCCCATACAAAGTGAAAAATTATTATCCTGTATCTAGAGAACTGCACCAGGTAACGCTTTGGAATTTTGCACCAATAACCGCCATATTAACGTACATAGTTTAGTTAAACACAGACTGAATTGAAATAGTGGGCGTGGTACCTCTCAATCAAAGTGAAAAATTATTATCGTATTCCTGGCGAACTACAATAGATAGCGCCTTGAAACTTTTCAAGAGAAACCTTTGTACTAAAGCGCATAGTCTGCCAAAATACATAATGAATTGGGACAGTGGGCGTGGTACCTTCCATACAAAGTGAAAAATTATTATTGTTTACATAGAGAACTATAATAGGTATGGTCTTTAAAGTGCGTACAAGTAAACCCTATACACACGCATATACTATAGAAAAACATAGGCTGAATTGGGACAGTGATCAAAGTAACAAATTATTATCTTGTTCTAGAGAACTGCAATAGGTAGCGCCTTGGAATATTGCATCAGTAACCCCCTTAATAAGATACATTGTGTAGAAAAAACACAGACTGAATTTGAATGGAGGGCTTGATACCTCCTATGCAAAGCGAAAAATTGTTATCGTGTTAATACGCAATTTTGTTGAAAATGTCCCACTTTCAAAGCGCACCAGTGTCGAAAGTGTCATAATTTTTTAACTCTTTCACATTCAAAACTAAAAGGTGCGCAATCGTGTTTAAAATATTTTAGTTTTAAACCAAAAATTCAGTATCTGTACACCAGAAATTACCTACTTTCAATACTTTTACTCCACTTTCTCTTGGAAATGAGATATTTTTCAGAAAAAAAGTATTCTATATTGGGATCAGGATACTAAGGTAAATCCATCAAGTAGTTTTTACGTGATGTGAACACAAATGAAAAGCAGACAGACAGACGGAAATAAGTTATTATTTTATTATATGCATAGATATACATAGATATAGTATTTTAACTATAAGAGCATGAAAAGCAGACTCATTTTGTAAAAATTAATTTTCTAAATGTTTAAAAGCCACTACAATGAAAAATAAAAACTTTCTCGACGACAAAATAAAAAACGTTTATATAACAACAATGGACTTGTCAACACAATAACAGCTGACTTCAAGCAATAACAACTATTGTTTAAAAGTATTGCTACGTAGCAAAATCGATAATTTTGTTGATTAATTTTTTAACAATTCGATATTCGTTAAAATAGGTTAGAGAATTGTACTACTAATGTTATTGATTTTGGCGTAATTAAGGGTATTTCATGAGAAATGATTAAAGCTAAAGTATCACAAGATTTATCCTTAGATCATTCACCGCAAGAAATAATACCAACAACAATAAGCACTTGTATAAATTGAAGACGTAGAGCTGTGTCTTTCCCAATTTAAGAAAACCCTCAATCTGGCCGCTCAACATGGAACAACAACCCGTCCACAAACTTAAAACAAAATTTATGCTGCGGATGTCAAACGGCTCTTGACTGAAAATAGAAGAATCCGAAGAGAGTGGAAATCACTCAGATCTGTCTCCCCAACTCAAAAATAGACTAATATAATGCACGAAAATGCTTAAAATGCTGCTGGAATGCCTAGAAATAGCATCCCAGAAAAAATTCGTGGCATATCTTGACACAACTTCACAGATTCAGATTTTTCATTATGGCATGCATGCAGAAAGTTAAAAAGATCAGTCATAAGCAAACCGCCCTTATGAACTACAAGAGGAGTTTGGGCAAAAAATTATACCGACATTTAAAAAATGTGCTTACTCCAATGTCTCGACTAATATAGCTGAGCTGCAAACTGTCGACGTTAGTTGTGTAGTTATCTATACCTTTGAGTTTCGAGATATCGAAAGGGCAATAGCTAATTTAAATACCAAGAAGGCTCCTTGTATAGCGTTAAAAATAACTATTTTTATATTTAACTAGCTATGCCTGCCACGTCGTCGGCATCTTGACAATATTTTACTCGATTTTCGAAAGTATTCCACACCAATTTTAAGAATCTAACTTTAATTTCTTTACATAAAGGTACCCATTCTTAGATAAAATTTTAAAACTTATTAAAAATTTTAAAAGTTATTGTAAAGCTCTGTAAGGGAATTTGACCGCTTTAATTACACAGAGCTATTTTTTTTTTAATTTTTAAGTTAATATTTGCCAATTCACATTACGTTATGAAATTACTTTGATGATGGATTGATTATTCGATTGACATGAATTTTATTTATCCGAAAGACAATCTTGTGGCATTACATTTTAAATATGATTTCTGGCATATGACCGCCACGGCTGGCGCAGATGTAGTCCAATCTGGACGTCCAATTTTCGATGACTTTTTCCAACATTTGTGGCCGTATATCGGCAATAACACGGCGAATGTCGTCTTCCAAATGGTCAAGCGTTTGTGGCTTATCCGCATAGACCAATGACTTTACATAGCCCCACAGACTTTACATAGCCCCATAGAAAGTAGTCTATCTTGGAGGCCAATTCACAGGTCCAAAACGTGAAATTAGGCAGTCACCAAACGTGTCTTTCAATAAATCTATTGTGGCACGATCTGTGTGACATGTTGCCCCGTCTTGTTGAAACCACATCTCCTGGACATCATGGTTATTCAATTCAGGAAAAAAAAAGTTAGTAATCATGGCTCTATAGCGATCATCATTGTTTGTAACGTTCTGGCTACCATCGTTTTTGAAACAGTACGGACCAATGATTCCACCAGCCCATAAAGCGCACCAAACAGTCAGTTTTTCTGGATGTAACGGTGTTTCGACATACACTTGAGGATTACCTTCACTCCAAATGCGGCAGTTTTGTTTGTTGACGTAGCCATTCAACCAGAAGTGCGCTTCATCGCTAAACAAAATTTGCTTATGAAAATCGGAAACAACGGTAATCTCGTTTTGGGCCCATTTGCAAGCGTTGTTTAGGCGTGAGTCTATTCATGATGAATTGCCAAACCAAACTGAGAATAAATCACTTGACAGCTGTTAAATCGGTCGCCATCTTGAAAAGTAATGCCAACTTAAAATTCTATACCTCTATAAAAAACACCCTTTATTAAAAAATAAATTTCAAGTGTTAAAATTCACTTAGGTAAAATATTAATATTTTTGTGGCTAAATATTCAAACTAAATAAATTTTATTAGAGTTTAATAGTACTTTCCGTAGTACATGAATTTGCCTTTGTTAATCAACTTGAATTAATTTTCTAAATCCATTCTTTCTTTTACAATGTATTACGAACATGCCTTTATTATTTTTAAACCCTTTTTATTTTCATATAAAAATTCAATTTGCACTTCATACAACATCAGTAAACATAGATATAAAACTCATTATAATTTGCTTTATGGATTACATGATTTCCGCCGTAAATAGTTTAACTGCGTCGTAGATACAAAGACGTCTTTACATGCAAGTAAGTTTGTTTAATAAAGAAATAAACTCTTAATATTTTGCAAAAAAAAGTATACCGCAAATGTAACAAATTTTATATCTATAAAACCGATGTTAACAGCCCTTAAAAAATATCATCGAAGTAGTTAATTTTAAGGGACTATGATAAGGATAAGATGTTATAATTCTTTTTAAATTAGTCTGTTTTTATAAATAATGCGTTTTTTCCTTGTTTAATAAAGTTTAGTAAAATAAAACTGGAGTGGCCTGCACTCAATTTAAAATGTTGATTTGGAAATAGATATTTATGGATATTAAATAAAGAATAATAGTTCAAAGTATATTTGGATCGAAAAATTAATTATTTTCGGTTTGGGGTGTTAAGTAAACTACCCCTTGCCCTTCCGGATTACGGCCAAAATTTATGCAGCTCTTCATCTCCATAAACTAAAGACACATACTGGATTTCATTTTGATATGTCATACGGTATGACCTGTAGAGCGTTTACAAAATCTGGTGGTAATGAAACTACCCCTTGCCCTTTCCCGATTATGCCCAAAAAGTATACACCAAAGGCACATCCTAATTTTAATTTTGATATCTCAAACGGTATAACCTATACAAACTCCACAAAAATAGTGGCATACACAACTCACAGACATCATCGCGAAAATAGCAGAATGGATTAAGGAGACCTCAAAACGTATAAATCCGTCGAAATCCTGACCTCAATTTTTTTCATGATTACTATACTTTACCTTATACTACGTACGGTAAAGTAAAAAACTTTTACACATTGTAAATAAAAAAATTATAAACCAGCTTTTGATATAAAGAAACATATAAAAAACCTTTTTTATATGAAAAATCATCAGAAGCTTCTGTGAGTCACGTATTATTTGGATGTATTTCCACTAGTTTAACATACTTCCTTGTTGAAGCGGGGGGTAACAGGCTCCTGATTAGATCTCGTTTCTGCTAACGGGTTATCTAAATTAATTCGGACAAACTCTTGATACCCGTCACCCTTTAGTTGTTAAATATTTTTAAATGAGTAAATAGAAATCTTATCTCCATTATAAGGAATTTTATGAATTATAATTTTGTTAAAATCAAACCGGGCCGTGAGAATCCGACAACGATAGAGATGAAGAAACTTGTCTTCGAAGGAACTTCATTTTCTGTTGATCCGAAAAGATAAACCCGAATATCTCTCGAGAGGTGAACAAATAAATATCTAAAGATACTCCTCTGGCAATAGCCTCTCGGCACAAAGACTTTAACGTTGCTTGGATTCAATTAAGTTATCTTATGCTGGATAGGTCATGAAAACTTCAAGTATCATCTGGTGAATATGAAGATCGAAGGAGATAATACTTGCAAACTGTAACTGAAATGATAGCGCGACTGAAATGTTAGCGCACATTATGAATAAATGTCCAGCACTGGCTAGGATAAGTCTTAGGACCAGGAGAAGACACGGTCACGGAAAATTCAACATAAATTGCACATATGCTAGCCAAGCTGTGATATTCATAAACCCAACACTATGCATTTTAAGTCTAAAAAAATTTTTTAAACTTCAGGACTCTCTTAATATCCCATTATTCTATATTCATTGTTTGGTATT
Organism: Phasia obesa; assembly: GCA_949628195.1. Lineage (NCBI taxonomy): Eukaryota > Metazoa > Arthropoda > Insecta > Diptera > Tachinidae > Phasia > Phasia obesa. The sequence goes on from OX451216.1 coordinate 149,195,478, forward strand.
ACAAGTGATCCTCAAAAAGTTACATTTAAGAGGTCTCCAGTATAAATATTGTATATTTTTTTGGGAAATTTTCATTGAATATAGAGCAACTAGCTATTCATAGATTTAGATAAATTGTAAGATTTCTAAAGTTTGTAGTTAAAACCTTCTCTTGAATTAAACCGAACATATTGGTATTTAAAAACCTCAACTGGTAAACTTTTGTTTTTAGTTCTGTAATTAAAGGGCATGACAGTATAGTAGTCGATTTAAGTTGGTTTTAGTGCCATTGAATTATATTATGGTTATTTTTAGGGCTTGCTTTATTACCATATATCATCATTTATTTGGTTTCAGGTGAGAACGAAGTCCACCACCACCAGCTCTTGTTTTAAGTGTTTTTGAAACCCTTCACCGCAGCAAAAACTAAAGAAATTTTTTTTTGTAAAAAATGTTTTGAAAATTTTTTTGTAAATTTTTTTTTTTAATTTTTTTAAACTTTTTTCTAAAAATTAGGAACTTCCTGTAATATATATTGCGTTAGAATGGTGAGACTAAAGTGAAAATACCGTTAACATTTTTTGTAATTTTTTTTTCTAATATTTTTTTGTAATAATTTTAGCAATAGTTTTCGGAAAATTATTGGAAAATTTTTTGTTAATTTTTTTTGGAATTTATTTTTTTAAAAATAATTTTAAAAATTTAAAAAATTTTTTTTTAATTATTTGTAAACATTTTTTTTTGTAAAAATTGTTTTAAAAATTTTTTTGTAAATATTTTTTTTATAATTTTTTTAAACTTTTGTAGAAATTAGAAACTTCCTGCAATATATATTGCGTTAGAATGGTGAGACTAAAGTGAAAATACCTTTAATATTTTTTGTAATTTTTTTTTTCTAATATTTTTTTGTAATAATTTTTGCAATAGTTTTCGGAAAATTATTGAAACATTTTTTTATTATTTTTTTGGAATTTATTTTTTTGAAAATAATATAAAATTTTTTTTTTAAATTTTTTGTAAACATTTTTTTGTAAAAATTGTTTTCAAGTTTTTTTTGTAAATATTTTTTTTTTTAATTTTTTTAAACTTTTGTAGAAATTAGGAACTTACTGCAATATATATTGCGTTAGAATGGTGAGACTAAAGTGAAAAAACCGTTAACATTTTTTGTAATTTTTTTTCTAATAATTTTTTGTAATAATTTTTGTAATAGTTTTCGAAAATTATTGGAAAATTTTTTTGTTAATTTTTTTTTGGAATTTATTTTTTTGAAAATAATTTAAAAATTTTTTTTTTTAATTTTTTGTAAACATTTTTTTTGTAAAAATTGTTTTCAAATTTTTTTTTGTAAATATTTTTTTTTTTTAATTTTTTTAAACTTTTGTAGAAATTAGGAACTTACTGCAATATATATTGCGTTAGAATGGTGAGACTAAAGTGAAAAAACCGTTAACATTTTTTGTAATTTTTTTTCTAATAATTTTTTGTAATAATTTTTGTAATAGTTTTCGAAAATTATTGGAAAATTTTTTTGTTAATTTTTTTTGGAATTTATTTTTTTGAAAATAATTTAAAAAATTTTTTTTTAAATTTTTTGTAAACATTTTTTTTGTAAAAATTGTTTTCAAATTTTTTTTGTAAATATTTTTTTTTAAATTTTTTTAAACTTTTTTAGAAATTAGGAACTTACTGCAATATATATTGCGTTAGAATGGTGAGACTAAAGTGAAAAAACCGTTAACATTTTTTGTAATTGTTTTTCTAATAATTTTTAGTAATAATTTTTGTAATAGTTTTCGAAAATTATTGGAAAATTTTTTTGTTAATTTTTTTTGGAATTTATTTTTTTGAAAATAATTTTGTAAATTTAAAAAAAATTTTTGTTAATTTTTTGTTAACATTTTTTTATAAAAATTGGGTACTCTGTAATCTATATTGCTTTAGAATGGTCACACTAAAGCAAAAAAAATAATAATACTGGGCCTCTTGACTGCTCCTGGTTACTATTGCAATGATATGATGTTGCTGAATTGCAATCCCAAAATTTTCGAAAGTCCCGAGTTACATTATGCAACTTATGTCGCTGCAATTTTCCATTATTAGGCTAGAGGGGAGAGAGGAATTAAAAAGCCTACACATCACGGTTGCCAAATTTTTTTTCTCTCCCCCTTTAAAATAAAATATTTTTTTTTTTAAATCCCCTAAAATAATTTTTCTTGATTTCATAAATACGTTTTTTTCTGTAATTTACAAAAAATAAAATCCAAATTAATTAAATAAAAAAATCCCCTAAACTAATCCCAATTTTAACCAAAATCCCCCAAAACAAAAATTTCAGGTGTTTAAGTTTTCATTATAATAAAGTATGTATTATAAATATACATATGTATGTGTATATAAGTATACCCAGTGGTAAAAAGAAGGAGTATGAGGGTCTTCTAAAAGGCCTCTTTTACACCTTCTTTTGGAGGTACAAGGCCTTCTGTTTTTTTTCTTATTTTAAGCACTTTTAATTTATTTTTATTTTTAATTGAAGTATTAAAATTGTTTGGAATTCGAACCGCCAACCTCCAGGCTGATAGACCTTCGCACTGCCAATCACTCTATCGAAGCATCTCAATTTCAAGCAGCAATGATGTATATAAATGTAATTCAATGAACTTTTGTGTTTTATAAAGAAGAAATCTAAAAATAGAAAATTATGTATTTGTCATACAAAATGAGTACACATTTCTACATCCCTACTAAGAGAAGCGAAGTAGGAATGTGTACTGGATCTTTTAGAAGAAAGTGTCAAGGCCTTCTAAAAGGATTTCTTTGGAAGGCACACAAAAATGAGGATAGTATCCGAGAGAAGATCTAAGCATGCCTTAGACCTTAGGCCTTCTCACTTCAGGTCTCAGAGAAAGCGTCTTTAATTTTACCACTAGGTTGTTTCTTGTGTTGTTGTTGTAAGAGTATTCTTAAAATTATAGTTCGTTATTTATGTACTAATTTTGTTGTTTTTTCATGACATACTACACGCATAACAAAAAAAATAGCTTTCAGAGACGTTGTTTAAATAGTTTAGAAGAACCTATCAGAATGCCCATTGTTACATATTTTTAATTTATTGTTTACAGAAAATGAGAATAGACCAATTAAGCATCTGGTAAAACATAAAAAATCCCCCAAAAAACACCCTAAATATTTTTTTAATATCCAATTTTTTCCCCCCTCACAATTCTCCCCTAAATGACAAAAAAAAAATTCAATAAATCTAGGGAATAATCCCCTAATCTGGCAACCGTGGTACACATATTCATGTACTCTTGAAATTCGTTTACTACTCTCATTCGTAGTTTTAATTTTGAAGTTTAAAATGTAAACAAATGTATACACATCCATACAAATTGTTGCAATCAAAATTTTAAGATGTAAACACAAATGCAATATTAAAGAAGTTGCATAATGTAATTCGGCACAAACTATTATTAACGAAAATTAATATTGTATGTTTTAATGTTAATATACATATATATTTTTTTATTTTGCTTAATTTTGTATTTAAACATTTTGTATATAAATATATGTATGTATATACATGATATATACATGACCATAAAACAAGCAAGAAATTTATAACATCTTTGTAGTCATCTTTCCTGATAAATCCAATATAAATTGCATTTGGTAAGTACACAGACCCCAAAACGAAGTTAGCTATAAAAGTTGTTTGTTTAGAATTAGAGAGAAGTTAAGATCGAATGTATTTATATGCCTTGCTACAACCTTGTTTAAATAATATAATAAACGTAAGTAAAATTATTGTTCGATTACACAGTGCAACACGGAAAAAAATAACCATATACGGACACCACTACGTGATAAAAGACCAAAAAAAAAGACCCCTGTCTCCCAGTTTTGCCCAAAGTCCTCCAGGTTTTTTTTATGGGCCCTCAAAGATGTGGGGTCTCGATTTCATTTTTGCAAAAAAATTATCATTTACTCAAGCTCATATTTTGCAAACCGTTTGGAATTTTGATATACTCTCTGAGGCAAAGTTGTAGCTCTTGTCATAAAGAACAAAAAATGTTAACATATAAAATCAAAAAACACTTCATCTTTAAGGTCAAAATCGCAAAAACTTTAAAAAATTCAATTTTTTTACCTTTTTTCCCCTGTTCAGGTCCATAAGTAGCAAACCGTTCAAAATTCAAGAAAACAATCAACTACAAAAATGATCCTAAGATCTCAGTAAACAACTTTCTAGAACATATGAACTTCCTAGGAATGATTCTTAACAACGTTTAGGTAGCGCTTAGGTAGCCGCAAAAGTGAAAAACTTTGTTTATTGAGATCTTAGGTTCATTTTTGTAGTTGATTGTTTCCTTGAATTTTTAATGGTTTGCAAAAGTTAAAAACTTTTGCGCTACCTAAACGGTATTAAGAATCATTCCTAGGAAGCTCATATGTTCTAGAAAGTAGTTTATTGAGATTTTAGGTTCATTTTTGTAGTTAATTGTTTTCTTGAATTTTGAACGGTTTGCTATCTGTGGACCTGAACAGGGGAAAAAAGGTAAAACAAATTTAATTTTTTAAAGTTTTTTTTGCGATTTTGACCTTGAAGATGAAGTTTTTTTTTGATTTTATATGTTAACAATTTTTGTTCTTTATGACAAGAGCTACAACTCAGAGAGTAAATCTAAATTTCAAACGGTTTGCAAAATATGAGCTTGAGGAAATTATCATTTTTTTGCAAAAAATGACATCGAGGCCCCACATCTTTGAGGGCCCATAAAAAAATCCCTGGAGGACTTTGGGCAAAACTGGGAGACAGGTGTCTTTTTTCTCTTGGTCTTTTATGACGTAGTAGTGTCCGTATATGGTTATTTTGCCATGACTTAAAAAATTACACAGTGTGTTAGTCTGGTTGGTACCTTTCCCCATTCACCTATTCCAATCGGCTTTTATTTACCCTATTACTTCCTTTATGGCTGTCTTATAACGCCAATCCTTGCTGACAAACGAACACTATTCTTAGAGTAGCCTATTAGAAATTTAGAGTTACTATAATCGTGTTAAGTTAGATTAAGATAAGAGAGCTCACACATAATTATATGTGTGGTGATTAACAAGACCGTTATTGATCCATAGGGACTCATCTGATATGTTCCCTAAGTAGTCGCATTAGCTTTGTAAATTTGACAATTAGCATAGCTTCCACACCCTTCCAGTCCTCCATATTCTGAAGGAAAAAAGAGCTAAAACATTATTTACGACTGTGTGATAATGCAGGGCATTGACAAAAATAGTGAAATGTGGTTAACTCTTTTTCGCCATACTATCTGAAGATATCATCATTTTAAGAAGTATCTGAGATCATTAAGTCCTGTTATAATACCTACATACGAGTACATTCTCCGTTTAGACTTACTCATACGTAACAGCTTATTCCGTTCTCCATTACCTTTTTCCTCCAGCAAGGATTTCGTATGTGTGGATATCAAAGCGTTATTGCACAATTTGTTAGCATCACGTCTATATGTTTCTGTTATCCTCTCACACATATATCGAAAGCAGGCTATATGTTCTCACAACTGACACTTATATCCATATCAGCTCCAGCTCGTGCCAATTCGCCTGCTGCTTAATTATCAACGATGTTGTAATGACCAGGCACCCAGGCACAGTTTCAGTTTGTGTTTTTCGTTCAGAGCTTGAAGCTTTTTGCCACAATGGCTGACTACTTCCGAGTGCTTTTATATGTAGCCGCCTGACTTGTTGAGAATATTAGCTTCGTAGAAAGTAACCTAGTAGCTTCAGACACCAAAAAGATTTCGGCTTGGAAAATACATAAGTTATCCACTCTCGAACTGTGTGTAATACATTTCTACTCCTCTACTTCCTGTACCATTATCCTTTTTTGAACCATTTGTAATGGGTGATTTTTTTGAGGTTAGGATTTTCATGCATTAGTATTTGACAGATCACGTGAGATTTCAGACATGGTGCCAAAGAGAAAGATGCTCAGTATGCTTTGACATTTCATCATGAATAGACTTACTAACGAGCAACGCTTGCAAATCATTGAATTTTATTACCAAAATCAGTGTTCGGTTCGAAATGTGTTTTATCGACAAATTTTGTTCAGCGATGAGGCTCATTTCTGGTTGAATGGCTACGTAAATAAGCAAAATTGCCGCATTTGGAGTGAAGAGCAACCAGAAGCCGTTCAAGAACTGCCCATGCATCCCGAAAAATGCACTGTTTGGTGTGGTTTGTACGCTGGTGGAATCATTGGACCGTATTTTTTCAAAGATGCTGTTGGACGCAACGTTACGGTGAATGGCGATCGCTATCGTTCGATGCTAACAAACTTTTTGTTGCCAAAAATGGAACAACTGAACTTGGTTGACATGTGGTTTCAACAAGATGGCGCTACATGCCACACAGCTCGCGATTCTATGGCCATTTTGAGGGAAAACTTCGGAGAACAATTCATCTCAAGAAATGGACCGGTAAGTTGGCCACCAAGATCATGCGATTTGACGCCTTTAGACTATTTTTTGTGGGGCTACGTCAAGTCTAAAGTCTACAGAAATAAGCCAGCAACTATTCCAGCTTTGGAAGACAACATTTCCGAAGAAATTCGGGCTATTCCGGCCGAAATGCTCGAAAAAGTTGCCCAAAATTGGACTTTCCGAATGGACCACCTAAGACGCAGCCGCGGTCAACATTTAAATGAAATTATCTCCAAAAAGTAAATGTCATGGACCAATCTAACGTTTCAAATAAAGAACCGATGAGATTTTGCAAATTTTATGCGTTTTTTTTTTAAAAAAAGTTCTCAAGCTCTTAAAAAATCACTCGTTATATATATTTCAATTTCTCCAGTGTAATAATCAATCATCTTTTACTTGAATGATTGTAGTAATCTCCTTGTCCCAATAGATTTTAGACGTCAAAGAACCAGTTTCTATGTTCTCTAATTGATATTTTCGTATCAGCGAAGAGTGTACAAAACTTTTAATATTGAATTATTTATTATGTATTAACCTTATCTAATGTGATCATCCGTTACTCTTTCTAGGGTTTGAGGTAGAAAGGACGTCTTACTTATGGATCTGTAGTACTTTGCACCTAATTTTACCAAATTTCGGTATTAAAACCACTATCAGATTAAACCTTAAACTTTTTATTGTATATCGGTCCCGCTAGTTCTATACCGCCATGCTCTTGCTCGAAAACGACGATTAGGATTAGAGTAGGCTATACAACGTTTGGTATCTATCCCCGAGTTTATACTCCCAAAATTATTCACAAAGAGAAGCATCCGTTAATTTTAGAGAGTGTCACTATTTTAGGTCTGGATAAATAGGATAAGTAATAAATTACCAATAAGCGTTTGCTATATAAGAACCTTTATTGGGATCAATACATGTCACACAAAATAAAATTCCATGCTTATCTATACATATAATAAAATAGTAACTCATTTCCGTCTGTCTGTCTCTCTGCTTTTCGTTTGTGTTCGTATCACGTAAAAACTACAGGATGAATTTTAACAAAATTTTGTGAGGAGGTACCTTAGTATCCTGGTCCCAATATATGGTACCTTTTTTCCGCAAAAATATCTTATTTTCAAGAGAAAGTAGAGAAAAAGCAGTGAAAAACGCAATTTTCGGTTCAAAACTGGGATATTTTCAACATGTTTATATTCAACACGGTTATTTTTTCAATTCATCTTTTTATTTTTCAAATTGGGATATTTTAAATATCCCAACAGATGGCGCCAGTTTGAATAAAATTGGTATTTAATTTGTATTTTTACTCTGTGGAATTACATTGTTTTTAAAATATTTTCAGAGGTTTACAATAATTTTTTGAATATTAGAATTTTTTATAAATTTTAGAATTTTATACCGGGATGGGTACCTTTATATAAAGTAAATACATAAACCATAACTGAAGCACTATAAAAGTAAGAGTCTTTCAATTGGTGTGAAATACTTTCAAAGCAAAATCGAGGAAAATATTGTCAGGACGCCCACGACGTGGCGGGCACTGCTAGTTTTTTCATATGAAGAAAAATTTATGTCTAAGATTTTATCCAAGAGCAGAATATCTACAAAAGATTATAATATCGCAATTAGACTTTTGATCAAATAAGCTAATTGCGGCAGGATAGGCTGATCCTACAATGGCTATTGAAAGAGTTGCCAAAATCAAGACGAGAAGATGAAACTTTGCTTCCTTCTAGACTGTAGCTCTCTGAAGATCTACTGCCTTCTAAATTTATGAAATTGGAATTTCAACAACTTGTGGAGCCTTGCTCAAACGGTTATCCCTTTAGTAATCACATGAGCCGCACTTATCTATTTATCCAATTATTCTCTTCTACTACTTTTTTGATGTCATTAATATATTCGTTTTAATTTTTAACAGGACATTCATTTTCAGTCAATTATACTTTTCTCGAAACACATACCTCTTTCTTTTGCCAGCTCCCCATTAGTTGCCTCTTGAACTTTATAAAAAAAAACCCAGAAACATTTAAGAATAATGTTCCCAAGATAGCAGAATGTTTTACAAAATCCAAGAGGACCTTGTTGTTTTGATACACTACACAAAAAGTACTTCTAGTCCTGTTCTCGTTGCTTGTAAATATATGGTAAGTGCAAGTGGATGTTGCAACTTCTTAGAATCAATCCACAAACTAATTATGTTGAGCATGTTGAGTAAATAATTACTAGCAGTATATCGGTATAGTTTGTGTACTTGTAATAAGCGTTACAAATGATGCGGTCGATGTCGTTGTAACACATGAACAAGATGAGTATCATGACAGGCAGATGGTTGCCATTAAAATAAAATGGCAAAAAACTAAATAAGAACGATTACAGTATAATATAAACGACTTTGTAGTTATGAAAAATTAAAGAAAGTAAATGACAGTAGCGGGCGAAAAAAACATTTAAATAATTAATCATGTGTAAACATAAAATACATAAAAACGTTAAAAGGAAATGACAAAAAAAAAAAGAATTGAAAAACAACATGAAATTAAAATAAATTTAAAACGAATTTAAATGTGTTTATAATGACATTTTGCAAAGCATTCAAAAACACATTTTTCTTTTGTAGTTTTATTTAGGTTTTGGCTCTGACAGACAGTAAGAAAACGCAAAAAAAAAAGATTTAAAAGACACAAACCAGCAAAAGAAAGAAATATTTGCAATTCCTTACCCCTTGATACTTTCTTAACACATTCTTCTGTACAACAATTTATACTTTAACGAAATTAATGTGATATGTTGACTTTCTGAATTATTTGGTAACACTTCCCAATAATCGTATTGTAAAAATAAAAAAAAATACAAGTTAGAGTGCTATATTCGGCTGTGCCGAATCTTTTATACCCTTCACTACATTGATTTTATTTATGCATAGAGAACGTACTGATAGCACACTATAACGTATTGGTCCTACACTGAACTCACAACCACGGAACCTTTCTGTCATTTCATGTAGCTACACATCTTTTCCTCATATCTACTCTCCAATCCTGCTCTTACCGTCTCAGGGCCCATAGAAGTTTAGAGAAAACAATCATAAAATGCGTTCAAGGTATATACTTCAACTTGCAAGTGAAGCTACCAATCAAAAACGTGCCCAGAATTTTCTATAAAATCAGTGCATTGTATAGAGTACTGTGAGATATATACCCTACATATATATATTTACATATATCTATAAATGGACGTAGTGATAGATCACTATCAACTATTGGTCCCACACTGGAACTATCAGCCACTAATCTAGCTGTTATTACTTCGGGATGGGGATCATGCAGCTGCACACATTTCCCCCATGCACACTCTAGCTTTGTCAGGGCCCAACGAAGTTTCAAGAAAACAATTCTAAAAATCATTTATTATACACCCAACTTGAAAGTAAAGCTACCAGTCAAAAAACAAAACGCACTCTCTACTACTGGTACCACACTGAAACCACCACCTCGGAACCAATTTTTGTCAGTTTGTGGTCGGTATCCTGATGTTCTATATGTGTTTAATGCATCCAGATGAATTGGTTTTAAAACAGAGATCTCATCTATTAAAAATCAAACGCAATTAAAAAAACATGTTACTCTATATATATTCTCATATGTATTAAAAATATGTTATGTTACACTCATCATTTTCATAGACATATAGAATTTTTCTTTAAAAATATTTCGAAAATCGTTTGTAAAAATTTTTGCAAAAATTTTCTCCAAAAAAATTTTTTTTTTAATTTTTTCCAAAAATTTTTTTTTTAATTTTTTCGAAAAATTTTCTGCACAAATATGTTTTTGAACATGTTTTATTTTTTATTTCTTAAAGTGTTTTGTTTTTGAAATTGTTTTAAACAATTTATTTAAAAGTTTTTTTTTAGTTTTTTTTTACTGCTCGCGTTCTAATATCTATTTAACAAAAAAAAAAGCAAAAGAGAATCATTACAACCGAAAAAATAAAAACAACCTAAAAAAGTGTTTAAAAAATATAGATATGCGTGGTTTTTTGTCCGCTTCCTGCAATTGAGTAGTCTGATGTTGCTGAGTTTCAATAGCGAAATTTTCGAAACTATGCCTGTCAGATTGATGTGCTTAAATTTTCTGTATCTCTTCAGGTGCCTTGGCAAAGTTGATTTCAACCCGAACACAGACGGAGAGGCGGACATCTCTAAATCAACTTCTCTATTTATAAGGATCTAGAATATATTATTTATGAGGTCGGAAATTAGTATTGTAGAAATTACACACGGAATGACAAACCCTTTCCACCTGTGGTTTCGACCTTGCCGAATCTTAAATACCATTCACCATAGTAATCCTAGATATTTTGTTCTTTGAAAACTTTTTTTGAGAATTTTTTAGGTAAAATTTTTTTTGTAAAATTTTTTTTTGGAAAAATTTTTTAAACTTTTTTTTAAAAATTTTTTTTAAATTTTAATTTAAAATTATCAAAATTTTTTTTTTTTCAAAAATTTGTTTGAAATTTGTATGGAAAATTTTTCATAAATATTTTTTGGAAAAATTTTTGTAATTTTTTTTTTTAAATTAATTGGAAAAATTTTTTTGAATACTTTTAAAATTTTTTTTTGCTAGCTCTATAGGATTCTTTCTATAAAAGCCTTTAATACAAAAACTTTACCAACCTAAAAATAAACACGAGATCTGTATGCATTCCTTGTGATCCACCTGTCACGTTCTAATATTTGTTTAACAAAAAAATGCAAAAGAGAATCATTAAAATCGAAAAAAAAACAACGTGAAAAATAATAGGTGGCCGTGGGGTTTTGCGCGCAGCCTAGATTAGATTCGTCTGACAATGCTGAATTGCAATCCTAAAATTTTCGAAACTATGCCTGGTAGATTGGTGGGCTTTAATCCTCTGTACCTCGTCTCATGCCTTGGCAATTCAACCCGAATACGGACAGACAGACAGACAGACAGACGGACATCGCTTAGTCAACTTTTCTATGGGGTCGGAAATGAATATTGCAGAAATTACACAAGTAATGACAAACTTATACATATATATGTATGTATACCTTTTCCACCTGTGGTGAAGGGTATAATAAGTTATTATAGTCCATTACTATCTTGGTTTTAGTACATCACTTTTAAAAGTATATTGGTTTAAAGTATTAACATCCAACATGCTCACTCAAAATTGTCATTGATCAAAAAGTCAGCTTCATACTTAAATATCTTTCAGAAATTGAAAAAAGTGTGACCAGTTTTAATAGTTAAATAAAATCAAATTCACAATCGTTGATCACTTAATCATCTTCACTTATTTTATGTTATCAGTTCACTTGAAACTTGTTTTAATACCTTTCGGTGAAGACTGCAGTCAGTGGCTGTTTGTTAGGTATGGTTGGCGAGCGTTTTTGGTGTGAGAACATTATGAAAATGCATTATTTAACTTCAAATAGAGGCAGTTTGCTCGAACTAAAGGTTTCATATGTTTTAATTAAAAGTTTAAGTACAGTAGTGAATCATGTAACTTTAACAATAATTGATAAAAAATATTGTACAATTTCCTGAGTTGCAACACATTTTTATCTTTTATTTTTTTCAAAATTAACTAAATTAAAATCAATTAATTATGTTGATTTTTTTTTTGTAATATAGGTCAATGCATTACTGTTGAGGCCGAAATTTCGTCGGTAAGCTAGCTAAGGTATCACAAGATATATTGCAAAGATAATCAGTTCTGTACTGACAGCAAGGCTGCGATACACTCCTTATCAGGCGTTTACACAACGTCCAGATTGGTTCGTGAATACCGGAAATCTCTATCTGAGCTGGCGAGACATTCCAACCTGGAACTTTTTTGGATTGCATGGCACGCCGAAGTGCCCGGTAATGAAATTGCGGACGAACTTGCTAGACCTGAAACCTACCTTAGGGATCAGATAGATCAACTATTTGGAATCCCGCTGAGTTGATGTAAAGATAACTTTCAGCAGGATATACTAGGGGCTGCGTAAACCAGACTGTCGAACGAGCCCACCTGCACGGTCTCGAGACTTCTGTGAGGTATCCACGCTAGGAGATTAAATCTTCCGTACAATGACTTCTGTAGAAATTATCAGAAGAGTCGGTGAAGCACCTCCTCTGTCACGGCTCAGCCCTGTCTACTGAAAGGGCGGTGCTGCTTAGCAGCAAGACTGTAAGACCTTGAAGACCTATCGGGTTGCGATTTGAAGAGAATCAACTTATTTATCCGGGTTTTGGGATGGTTTTTGCACTGAACCTAGAGTGTGGATCTGCAGGAATCTTCCTGTCTAACTTCATTGTTCGGTTTAAAACTGGGATATTTTGACAACTATTGCCCAAAATTAGGCGCCAATTGAATAAAGTTTGTATTTGATTTGTATTTTTACTTTGTGGAATTACATTGTCGTCTTACAATTGGTGTGTTATACTTTCAAAGCAAAATCGAGCATAATATTGTCAGGACGCCCACGACGTGGCGGGCACAGCTAGTATATATATATAAAGAAACGCAACTAGAGCAATACACAGCAACTTTGTAGGTCAGCTGGATTATCTGACCGTGCTTTTTCTAGAAAGTTTTGATGTCTTAAGATTGCTGTCAATGGGCTCAAATGGCTAGAGTCGTTTTGTGATTCATGTAAAAATAAATTATTCATATTTTAGTGTGAAGTAATTATTTTATTAGGATTAAGTGTCTCATATTAGACTATTAAGACTTTTTTCGCCTAAACCTATACATTTTTTTCTTGAAACAAAAAATAATATAACCATCACAGAGGATACTGGTATATACCTGAGACCTGTAGAATATGACAAAAACATGCCAGTTTAGAATGTCACCACCACCTAACTTCTTTTGAATCTTCACTCTGAAGATAATTTGCGATATTTAACTGAAAGTATTTTGAAAAGTTAAGTATTGTTTGATGCCAGATTTTATACAAAATTTCACTCTATTTAGTGCATAACAACAGTGAGCATCGATTCGTTATTTTTTAACTCACTTTTCTTTTATCTCTGCCTGCAAACATTAATTCACTTTTTTGTGTGGTGGTGGTGTATGTGTGTCTGTGAATTAACAAGAAAAAAAAAACTTCACCTACGTATAGATATAAACTTTCAAAAGAAAAGTTTTTACATTATTTTTGAAAAAAAAAAGTTTTTTTTTCTTTAACTTAACAGATTTCACTAAGTTGTCAGTTTGAAACAAAAAATGTGGACACATTTGCAGAAGTGTTCATATAAATAGCAATTTAGTATTATGTGATGAATTTTCAGTCATTCAAGAATACAACTTATTTAATTTCAAATATACATATATATTTTTTATTATTGTTTAAACTGTCGTTAAACTGAATTTGTTTATGGACTGAATTTTCAGTTCAGTCTTCCTAACTATACACAAAAAAATCGTTAACTTTTTATACCCTTCACGACAGGTGAAAAAGGGTATACATAAATATGTACATATGTGTAGGTATAAGTTTTTCATTCTGTGTGTAATTTCTACAATATTCATTTCCGGATCCTTATACATTCATTCTGGATCCTTATACATAGAGAAGTTGATTAAGCGATGTCCGTCTGTCCGTCTGTTTGCCAAGGCACCAGAAGAGATACAGAAAATATAAGCCACCAATCTACCAAGCTTAGTTTCGAAAATTTCGCTAATGGAATTCATCAATATCAGACCATTCCATTACAGAATGTGGTCAACAAACCATGGCCACTTATATTTTTCACGTTATTTTCATTTTTGTTCGATTGTAATGATTTTCTTTTGCTTATTTTTTTGGCCGCGACCAGTAGATCACATGGAGTACATACAGATCTTGTTGATATATAACCCCCGAGGGTTAATTTTTGTTTCTTTTTAGGTTGGTAGGGTTTTTCTGCTTTGATTTGTAATAACTTAAGGCCTCTATAGAAAACAATATACGTAGAGGTAGCCGATGAAACCACAGGGTGCCCACTGGGAACCAGGAGTAGTCAATATTCCGAACATTTTAATGCATTATAGATTGCAGTAAGGGGCTAACTTTTACAAAAAAAATACACATTTGTTAAAAAATTTTCGATAAAATATTTACAAAACAATTTCGATATAATTATTGAAAAAAATTTCGATAATATTTAAAAAAAAAACTCGCTGAAGAAAAATATAGCGATCCAGAAAAAATATTAAATTCTGCTAGTATCTCATATTATTTTATATTAATGAACTTAAGTCTAAAAAAACATATTAGTTCATTTATAAAAATAGTTGAAATAAAATAAAACAATATAAATTTTTCAAAAAAAATATTTTTTCTGAAATTATTACACATATCGCACCCTAAATACAAAAAGTTCTCAACTCAAAATGCTAAAATTTTCTAGAGAGACAAAAAACCGTTTATCTGCGGAAGCAACACACAAAATAGACATAACTGTATTTTTCCAGTTAAAGTAGATAGTGATGTGAAATAAATGTTTGCAGTAGTTAGAGATATGTACTCTGAATTAATTTATGGAAATTTTGGGGTGAGGAATCCGCCTCGCTAATGATTTCCACTGGATTTTGCATAAAGAGACATCAGATCGAATAAAACATCTAATTTATTGACCAAATGCTTCTTATATTAAAATTCCTAAACAAATACACATACATACGATAATAAGTAAAGGAACATTACGAACATATAAAACATAAAACTCACTTTTTGGTATGGAAACCACTAGAGTAAAAAAATTATTAAAATTAAGGAAAATCTTCAGGAGTAAAGACGTATCGCCAGCCAACTAAGTACAAAAATTAATAAAATAGAGTTGGGCCTAGCGCGCAAATCCGTTACTCCGAATGGATAAAACCTAATGGGTGATTTTTTTGAGGTTAGGATTTTCATGCATTAGTATTTGACAGATCACGTGAGATTTCAGACATGGTGCCAAAGAGAAAGATGCTCAGTATGCTTTGACATTTCATCATGAATAGACTTACTAACGAGCAACGCTTGCAAATCATTGAATTTTATTACCAAAATCAGTGTTCGGTTCGAAATGTTCAAATGTGACAAATTTTGTTCAGCGATGAGGCTCATTTCTGGTTGAATGGCTACGTAAATAAGCAAAATTGCCGCATTTGGAGTGAAGAGCAACCAGAAGCCGTTCAAGAACTGCCCATGCATTCAGAAAAATGCACTGTTTGGTGTGGTTTGTACGCTGGTGGAATCATTGGACCGTATTTTTTCAAAGATGCTGTTGGACGCAACGTTACGGTGAATGGCGATCGCTATCGTTCGATGCTAACAAACTTTTTGTTGCCAAAAATGGAACAACTGAACTTGGTTGACATGTGGTTTCAACAAGATGGCGCTACATGCCACACAGCTCGCGATTCTATGGCCATTTTGAGGGAAAACTTCGGAGAACAATTCATCTCAAGAAATGGACCGGTAAGTTGGCCACCAAGATCATGCGATTTGACGCCTTTAGACTATTTTTTGTGGGGCTACGTCAAGTCTAAAGTCTACAGAAATAAGCCAGCAACTATTCCAGCTTTGGAAGACAACATTTTCGAAGAAATTCGGGCTATTCCGGCCGAAATGCTCGAAAAAGTTGCCCAAAATTGGACTTTCCGAATGGACCACCTAAGACGCAGCCGCGGTCAACATTTAAATGAAATTATCTTCAAAAAGTAAATGTCATGGACCAATCTAACGTTTCAAATAAAGAACCGATGAGATTTTGCAAATTTTATGCGTTTTTTTAAAAAAAAAATTTCTCAAGCTCTTAAAAAATCACTCGTTACATTTAAAATGTAATAGATTTAAATTAAAATTATGTAATAGAGCTTAGATAATTAAGCGGTTTTGCCAGTGGCGGCAACAGACAGTTTTGGAAAATTTTGAGTTGTGACCCTTTTGTATTTAGGTTGCGATATAACAAGCAGTTCTGATAAACGTGACGCCTGTCAATGTTGCAACAATGCAGTAATTGCTCTTCAATGGTAATGGCAAAATCTACTTCTTTCATGGGTATTTTTGTTTTTTATATTTACTACTTATAAAAAAGGAATTGTGGTTCAAGGGTTATTCAAACAAGCTAAGTCAGCAAAACGGTTTTAGTTGAAAGTAGAGTTGTGATTTTAAATATCTGCAAACAATTTAAAAATTTTTTACTGCAATAAAAAAATCTAAACAAAATATTTCTACTTCCAATATCACTGCTACATTTTCCACTACAACTGTTACTAAGTAAATTTAAATTTTATTTCATTTAAATGGAAACACCAAAAAATACATACATATGTACATAAACAATTCTTTTTACATTCCAAATAACAAACGAAGAAAATGTCTTTCTTGAAATTTACTTTTTTCTTCTGGCATTTTAATTCCCTTATATATGTATGTATGTATGTCTGTAGTAAAACAGAGAAAAGAAAAGAAATTAAATTCTTGCCGAAAGAGTTAAAAGATTAATGTAGTTAACCTAACAAAACAAGTTAAAATTGAAGCCGAAAAAAAGTTTTAATTGCATATAAAATGTGTTTATACACATGAAATATAAATAAAAAATAAGTGACAAAAACCAAAAACAACTAACTTCTCTTCGGAATGGAAAAGAAATGGGTTCAGCAGTTGTTAATTTCTGTGTTAATACTTTTTTAATTTATATAAATAAAACAAATGTTTAAACATAATTAAAAGTCTGATCAAAAATTTTAAACTTTGATTGTTACAGAAAACTTTTGTTGTTATAGAAAAAACAAAATTTCATAAGATTGATATGTAAAATTTTTCACTTATTTTTAACCGACTTCAGAAAAGAAGGAGGTTATCAATTCGTCTGAATGTTGCTTTTTTATGTATGTAAATGCAGAACTCAGCCATTTCTAAACCGATTTTAATTTTTGTTTCTTTATTTGAAAGGTTATGCATTCAGGTTGGTCCCGTTTTAAAAAGTAAAGGGTGTCCCCATACAACATACATGTTTTTTACGTGTATTAAGAACCGTAAAGGGCACCAAATTAAAATTTGAAAAAATTGCGTATCGCTATAGCTCCCAACAGCAGAAAGTAATAAAAAAATAAATTTAAAATTTAAAGGGTGTCCCCATAGGTGACGTAATTTGACCTATTTGGGCCTATCTTTTGAACCGTTATAGACAAAACCT
This sequence comes from Phasia obesa, assembly GCA_949628195.1. Classification (NCBI taxonomy): domain Eukaryota; kingdom Metazoa; phylum Arthropoda; class Insecta; order Diptera; family Tachinidae; genus Phasia; species Phasia obesa. The sequence goes on from OX451216.1 coordinate 149,213,146, forward strand.
TGAAAATTGGACAGAATGTCGATTACTATGACTGTTATAATAAAATGTATAAATATTCAAAATTTTAAATTAAAGGGTGTTCCAATTAATTTGATGTATATGGCCATACTTTTGAACAGTTGTACACAGACCGCTGAAATTTACAATTAACTTGTATTGCTAAGTCCTCTATAACAAAAAGTATAAAAATTGAATTTGGAAATAAAAGGGTGTCCCAGTAGTTAATGTAATTCTATGTATGTGGCCAAACTTTTGAACTGTTATAGACATACAGCTAAAATTTACAAGGAACCTTTATTGCAAAGTCCACTATAGCAAGTATACAATTTGAATTAAGAAATTAAAGGGTGTCCCCATAAATTATGTAATTTGATATATATGGCCCTATCTTTTGAACCGTTAAACAAAAACACTTGAAAATTAGCCAGAATGCCCTTTACTTTCTCTGGTATAATAAAAAGTATAAATATTTGGAATTATAATGTAAAGGGTGTCCCAATAGTTCATGTAATTTGATATCTATGGCCAAACTTTTGAACCGTTATAAACAGATAGTTGAAATTTACAAAGAATCTTTGTGGGCAAGTCCTCTATAACAACAGGTCTTTAATTTTAAATTGTAAATTAAAGGGTGTCCGAATAGGTGATGTTATTTTATCTATGTGACCCTATCTTTGAAACCGTTACAGACAAAGGCTTGAATAGTAAAATACGAAAATACGGATTCTGGTGAAAATAGCTTAACAGTAATAGGGAGAGGCTTGACATTCAGTTAGTCTTTAGATTTTTTCCTCTAATTTTGACGCATCTTTTATTTGGTTTAAATCTAATTCTTACAGATTACTTCTTACATTTTTAGTTTAGAATTGATGCCCTTCTATCTGTTTTGAAGTCGGTTTTTTTTGCAAGAATTATATTATTTTGAAAACACTAACATGTGGAATTTTTAGTATAGTCTCTCCTAGTAACCCCCGATTGAAATTATTATCTATATCTATACATCTATACATATATATAATAAAATCGTAACTCAATTCCGTCTGTCTGTCTGCTTTTTATTTGTGTTCGCATCACTTAAAAACTACTGGATGGATTTTAACAAAATTTTGTAAGGAGGCATCTTAGCATGCTGGTTCCAATATAGGAGAATTTGTTTTCGGAAAAATATCTTATTTCCAAGAGAAAGAGGAGAAAAAGCAGTGAAAAACGCAATTTCCGGTTTAAAAGTACTGAAGTTTTCTGCTTAAAACTGGGTTATTTTCAATACTGTTATATTTTCAATACATTTTTTATTTTTGAGAGTGATTTTTTTAAAAACTATTGCTCAACATTAGGTGCGAATTGAATAAAATATGTATTTGATTTGTATTTTTACTTTGTGGAATTACAAAGGAAAAAAATCATTTTTTTTTTATTCCCGGCAATTGAACTCTAAAAGCTAGATCTGAATTAATAACGCAGGTTGATAGATAATTTAAAATTAGTTATCTCCTGTTTTGTTAATAAATGTTGTTCACAATAGAGTATAATTTTTTAACATTTCACAGCACCAAAATTAAACATTTACATGCAATGTAGATAATTTTGCCAGTTGGTTCTTAAGTAAGAAGCCCCTATTGACACATTTCAAATTTTAATGATATGGTCTTTTGTAAAATTTTATTCCAGCAACCTACTTGCCATTTGACTAGTTTAATATAATTGTATACCGGAAGACAACAGCATTAATATATAACAAATACAAATGAAATTTAATTAAGATTTTCAGACAAATTGCTGACACTATTACAATAAATTCTATTGTAAATCTATTGCATGTTCGAAAGCATACATCAACAAATAAACATGTGGTGTGAGTGTGTGTTTGGGTATGAGAGAGTGTGTGTGTGTGTTTGTGTGCAATATCCATATGAGGCAATAGCAGAAAATTGCCACTTAAGTCCTTACATTAATTTGTCACAGGGCTTTAAGGTATTTCAATACTATTATTACTACTGATGTTATTGTTGCTTGAACTAACGATAACAAACGAATGGACGGTAAATTGCTTCATATAAGGTTAAAGCTAACAAATCATTACAAATTTGCATGTCTTTATAAAAACAAATAATTTGTAGGCTTGGCTTTAAATTATTTTAAAAATAATTAATAATTAATTAATGAATCAACTTAAAAAATATTATACGATACTAAAAAAAAAATTATATTTGATTTCTCTTTTTAATTAGCAATTATTTATTTAGGTTTTAAAACTTGTCTACCTCAATACAGACACTCACTTCATAAATAATTGAATCATTTCTTATGAATTTTATGGTTAAAAAAGAAATTCATATCATCTATTAGATGTTGGCTTTTCAAAGATACTTTTTCGATGACTCTCGCATATGGACTTCTACAAGCATTCAAACAGACCTACATATCTATACATCTCTACATATAATAAAATAGTAACTCATATCCGTCTGTCTGTCTGTCTGTCCTTCATTGTTTGTGTTCGCATCACTTAAAAACTGCTAGATGGATTTTAACAAAATTTTGTGAGGAGGTACCTTAGTATGCTGATCCCAATATAGGGTACCTTTCTTTCCACAAAAATGTTTTATTTCTAAGAGAAAGTGAAGAAAATGCAGTAAAAAACGCAATTTCCGGTTTAAAGGTGCCGAAATTTTCGTTTTAAAACTGGGATATTTTCAATACGCATTTTTCAACACGGTTACATTGTCAACACACTTTTTTTATTTATTTTTATTTTACTATAACGCATCAGATGACGCCAGTAGAATACAATTTGTATTTTTACTTTGTGGAATTACGTTGTTATTAAAATATTTTAAACACCTCTTACAGAGTTTACAATATTTTTAAGAATCTTAGAATTTCTTATAAATTTTAAAATTTTATCCCAGGATGGGTACCTTTATATAAAGAAAAAACATAAACCATAACTGAAGCACTATAAAAGTAAGATTTTTACAATTGGTGTGAAATACTTTCAAAGCTAAATCGAGTAAAATATTGTCAGGACGCCCACGACGTGGCGGGCACAGCTAGTAAATAATAAAATCATTTCTTAAGAATTTTATGGTTATAAAAGAAATTAAAATCAACTATTTTAATGTCGGGTTTTCAAAGATACTTTTCCCATGACTTTCGCATATATAAATGGTGTTTTTTATAGAGATATAGAACTTTAAGTTGCCATAAAACAACGATGGATTATTCGATTGACATGAATTTTATTTATCCGAAAGATAATCTTGTGGCATTACATTTTAAATATGATTTCTGGCATATGACCGCCACGGCTGGCGCGGATGTAGTCCAATCTGGACGTCCAATTTTCGATGACTTCTTCCAACATTTGTGGACGTATATCGGTAATAACACGGCAAATGTTGTCTTCCAAATGGTCAAGCGTTTGTGGCTTATCCGCATAGACCAATGAGTTTACACAGCCCCACAGAAAGTGTGTTAAATCACAAGACCTTGGAGGCTAATTCACAGGTCCAAAACGTGAAATTAGGCGGTCACCAAACGTGTCTTTCAATAAAACTATTGTGGCACGAGCTGTGTGACATGTTGCGCCGTCTTGTTGAAACCACATCTCCTGGAAATCATGGTTATTCAATTCAGGAATGAAAAAGTTAGTAATCATGGCTCTATACCGATCACCATTGACTGTAACACCCTTTACAAGCATTCAAACAGACCTACATATTTAATGTAAATTAAGAATTAGTGTTTGTACAACATCATCTTAAATGTGAGTGCAAAAAAGTAAAGGAAAAATAATAATATTTTTGTTTTGTTGATTTTAAATTGAGTTCCTCTTTAACATTTGCTTATTCTACTCATGCATTGATATACATTTTTATCTGTGTATGCATTTATACCGAAAACAACCACATTCATAACATATCACAATATTTGATCTGTAAATAGAAGATATACATGCTAAATTGTGTTTTACCAAGAGGAAACCAATTAAAATCACATAATACTCATGGCTAAAAATTAAAAGAAAAAAAAAAATCATAGAAGAAAAATAAATGGAAAAATGAACAGACCATAATAAAAGCAACCACAGCATTTGTGCTAAACAAATGTATACAAATTGTAAACGAGTACCATTTTTTTGCATGTATTTGTACTCATATGATCATCATCAGTGGCATAAGTCTCATCATCATTTAAGTCTTTTTTTTTATATACATTTCTTAAAGGTATGAGAAAGATATATTTAAAAATAAATATTTTACAATATTAGTTAAGGGCTGTATAGACAGAATGATATCCTACTTCAAATAAACACACATTTTTTCATATTATTTATTGTATCTTCAATTAACACAGAAAAAATTGTACACCAATCAAAGATTTTAATTAGTTTCAGATACATTCTTAATTAAATTTTTTATTGATTCAATTATTTGTTAAATAAAAATAATGCATAATTCCCTTTTAAGATTTATTTAATAAATATTTTATTAACGAATCATAAAATATTTATTTTCAAAAAATATAGTAATCCACACAGATTACTATGGTGAAAGCATATCCATATAGCTGTATACAAAAAACATAGTAACCAATAAATTAAAGAAAAAAAAGTACAGTTTTTAATTTGTAAAGGTGACTATGTTTTTTATTTAGAAACTTGGATTTTTTCTTGCTATCTAGACTTAATAAACTTCTAATTTGGTTTGTGGAACAAGATTAAAGTGAGTACCTGCCTACTCGGCCTAACCTCACGGTTGTCTTAATTAGGCGTAGACTAGCGCCCCCATTGTGTAGTATAACAACTCTTCACGATTGCCACCAATCGCTTTTTGTGTGTGATACAGTCACAATGAATATATAATATGGTAAGCCTAGATCCACATTATAACCTCTTGCTTAGGGGTTTGGAGACTATCCAAACTCCGTCTGTTGAGAGTGCAACAGCACACTTGATCGACCTTGCACCTTACCTACTTAATCGATCTTAAACCACAACCACCACGTGTACCACCGAAGGGGACCTCACCAATAACCGGTCACAGAGAGGATAGGCTCTCTGTGGGGCCACCGATTCCCGTGGTACCAGTCCTTTGGGCACTGGTCGGGCCTCGAAGAGAACCCGTGATTTTACTCACAGAGCTTATCTTCCAGATTTAGGCTCTAGGAACCCTAGGGTCTGGCGCCCCTATTTTCCCCGAGTGGACCGCGTCAAAGCATTTGCCATATTCCTGCAGTGACAATTGGAACCCCCGGGGGGATCTAATTTGGTTTATTAAATTTTGGGCTTTAGAATCTGGGTTTTTATTCCGAAAGTTTAAAAAATCCACTGCTATCTGGTTAAGCACCAGTGAAATCGCTATATGGATATGCTTTCCCCATAGTAATCTGTTTAGAATACTATATTTTTTGAAAATAAATATTATATGATTCGTTCATAAAATATTTATTTGATAAATTTTAAAAAAGAATTATGCTTTGTTTTAGAAATAAATAATGTTATATGTGACCCGGCCTATGAAAAGGTGGCTTATGACTCAAAAAAAATTTTTCCACTTTTTTTTTTGGTTTCGAGAGTTTTTGCGACGCTCTTTCACGTGGTGAAAACTAGAAAGTCGTAACTTGCTTAGAAGTTATGGTAAATCAAAGTCGACAACGCTGGGTCAGAAACTGGTTTGTGCTTTGCATTGAAAAAAACATCGCTCTTTAAATACACAGACGAACTTATCTCATTTATGCTCTTTTGCATTTTTGGGTTGCCTTTTGGGCATGACTGTTCATAATGCAAAATAAAAACTACTAAGAAATTTTTTTAAATATAATTTAATTAATTTAAAAATGAATTAAAATTGTATCTAAAGCTAATTAAAGCCTTTAATTGGTGCATAGAATTTTTCTAAGTAATAGTATCTTAAGCTTAAAGACCAGTATTTCGTTTAGTTTTTGTATGAAAAAATGTTGCAAAAGTTCTGCTTTGTTTTTACTGTGAAAAAATATTGAAATACTTCTGGCATTATTTATTAAAGCTGTGAAATAAAGCAAATAGGCATTATTTCATGAGAAATTTTACAGATTTTGCTAACATTTCTAAAACAATGTGATACACTTAAAATCAATAAAATCCTAAAATTTTTCCAAATCGCGAGATAGGCACCACATTTTAAATGTCAAATTTTCCTTGTGAAATAATAAATGTTGCTCAACATTTATCACAAATTCGAACAGCGTGCTAGGCTTAAAGAAAAATTAAAATAAGAGAAAATAAAAAATATTTATAGTCCGCGGTTGATATTATCATTTGTGTGTCATCCCTCTGATGTTCGGACAAGACAAAATGTAACCACGATCATTTAGGATGTTACGGGTCAAAGGTTTTGATTATGTTTCAACCTTTTTTAAAAACATATGTTGCTTTTTCGCTGTTTCTGCTTTATTTGATGGCAGGTCTAGGTCTTTGCGAATTTTTGAGTTTTTTATTTAGCAGGTGCAACTGCATTCAATTGCAAAATTTTATTTTGGAGCCTTTGAATATTGTCTGAGTTTAAAGCTGAGGCGGTACCTCATAACTGAATGCAGTAGAACCAAATTCGATTAAGTTTTAAATGGTCAAGTAGAAGGTTGCAATCTAAGCTCAGGGTAGAGTTTCTGCCAATAAGTCTATTGTTGAAAGTTGAAAGAAGTGCAAATATTTCTTTCAACTACATTTGTGTCAATTTTGCTTCTGTGTGACCTTTCCAGGTTAAGCATCCATCAAGACTTATGCATCGATCAAGATTATGCCAAGGTGTTGTGGTACAGTTTGGTTATTTGAATGTGAATGTTATGTGACTACATTTTTGTTCAACATTTATGCAGCCACTACTCCAAAGCAAATATATGGTCTTGTACATATTGGGATGCCACTTGAGGGCTTTCATATGTGCTGAGAATGTTGCAGTGTGTACAGCAAATATAAAATGGGTCCCAAAATAATACCTTGCATCAATAACCCACAAATTCCTAAAAATTCTTAAACGCTCGAAACTTTCTTTTATTTTCAAACATAAATACATACATACATACATATATACATACGTACGATTTTTAACGTTTGACTTTTGGCCGCTTCCATTGGGAGGTAATCGATGTGAATGACTCCAAGTGAATGCAAAAAAATACTCTTACCATGCATGGCCTTGTTGGTCCACCTCCTATGTTGATTCGTACGCAGTAAAAATCGGCCAAAATGTCCTTCACATTGCGGCTAAACATCGCAAAGTACTCCTTTAAAGTCGTCACACTTATAATCGAATATTTTTTTGAATATCTTTTTTGTATCAGCCAGCTCTTGCATTTTTTTTCCGAATGTCCCATATTATGCTGTGAATTTCATCAACTATTTCTGTCCGGAAATATGAACAGGTGACTTTAAGTGGTATATACCCTCTATAGTATTAATAAGGCCCTTCTTTGGTTTTGGTTATGTTTCTTTACGTTAAAAATAATGTTTAATAAAAACACGAAATTCACTCTTTCTATTTTGGCGAAAAGAGGAAAAAGTGAGAGATCGTCTGCCTACAATGGCTGTCAAAAACTTGTTTTAGATGCAGCTTAATGTGTAACAACAACCTTCTTTAACTAACATTACCTTCTGAACTTTTTCCAGCAATAGGGGAATAAATCATAAATAAAAAGTGCAATACACCACGTTTTGCATATACAAGGGTTCTTGTATCTAAGTAATCTATTCAGAAAAATTGCATCAATGCCTTGCGGCAAAATACACATAGATGAAAGATATGTTTGTGTATGTAGATGCAGATGCAAATGTATAAATAAGTATGTTGTGTACGCTAGAATGTTTCGATGAATGAAAACATAACATTCAACATCCAACATTCTTCATTCAATTCAATGAATGTTTTATGCTGCATGAATTCGGTAAAAGGATAAAAAGATATAATACGTCTATTTAAACAAATATTCAGATATATAATCGTAGATGCATACGTAAAACCACATACACACATATGAATAAGCATTTTGTTTATATAGTGTTTGTGCTTTCAAATGTTTTAAAATATGATAAGATTGTTATCAATAGATGTAAATTTGCGCTATTAGCAATGTTTACAATCGTCTAATGTTCATTTAAATTACTTATTAAATATACGAGATAGTTATCTAGAATTTGTTTGTATGTATCTGTGGGATAAATGTGCTGTTTAGTGAATTAAGAAATGTATACGATTTGATATTTTGAGAGCTTTAAAGTGTTAGTGTTGTGTATGTTTTACATTTCATTTAAGAAATCTAAAAATTAAAAATATTTACATTCCATTGCTTAAAGACAATGAAAGAGATTTATTGACTTTGATAAATTTAAACTCTTATGAAAATAATATTAGGACAACATTTATTCTTAGGTGATGAATGAAATGAATCTAATGTCATTTATTTTGACTTTAACTTAAAGCTTCATTGTATATATGTATGTATACATTTTTTTCTTTTATTTTAGCAGAAGGTCAAAAAGTTATGTAAAGGAAGATTATAACATCGTCCATATGTGATACAGATTAACGTCAGTGCCTAGCATGTTACCTTAACTAGACGGTGGTCCTGTTACTATGTAAAAACAATGCTAATTCCATGCTCTTGTTGTGCATAGCGACACAAATTTTTAAAGATGGCTTGCACAACCGTGCTCATACCCCTTGTTTGGGAGTTGTAGACTATCATAACTCCTGACACGTTATTTGTGAATCTTGGAAGTGTAACAGAACACTGGCTTAAATCGCCTTTCCTCTGATTTAGATCCAAGCGACAGCCACTGCCTTACATCCCGAAAGGCCTCATCAATAACCGCTCACAAAGATTTTGCGAAATCTTTGTGGGGCTACCGACTCCCGTGGTACCAATTGTTTTGGACAGTGGTCCAACCCAGAAAGTTCGTATCTTCCAGTTTCAGGCCCCTGCTAGTCTCGGCTACTGGTGCCCTCAGGTGCAATGGTTATGACATCGTACAAATGTGATCAAAATTTACGCCATTACCTCACATGATGCCTGCACCTATGGTCTAACCCCTTGATTGGGAGTTTTGGGGCCATCGAACTATTGACACCTTACACGATCTCACCAAAAACTAGTAGATTGGTGCGCTTAATTTTTTGTATCTCTTCGGGGCCTTAGCAAAGTTGGCATTGCTTAAGCGGACATCACTTAATCAATTTCTCTATTTATTAGGATCCAGAATATATAAACTTTATGGAGTCGGAAATTAATATTCTATTCAAACTTTCCACCTGCGGTGAAGGGTATAAAAATAGCATCTAAAGGTTGTCGCCATATCTGACGAAATTTTGTTGGGACACTAAAAATTACACAGACCCTGAATTGCTTGTATAAAGTGCGTTTTTGTATTTCCGCTAAAACTAAGGGGTGCCCCACACAAGAGGTGACTTGCATGTATATGGACCTATCTCTTGCACCGTAATAAATATCCTCTTGATATTTACATTTTAACTACTAAAATATATAATAAAACAGGAACTTATTTCCTGTCTGTCTTTCTGTCTGTCTGTCTGTCTGTCTGTCTGTCTGTGTTCGCATCACGTAAAAACTATTGGCTGGATTTTAACAACATTTTGTGAGGAGGTACCTAGTATCCTGTAGAAGTGGAAACAAGTACGAAATTTTACCGATTGAAAGGTGCGGCATACTTTAAGGTAACTTTTATTTTTAAAACCGGGATATTTAAAACACGGTTGCACAACAGATGGCGGTGTTTTAAAAAAGTGACAAAAATATGAAATTTTTTGTTTGATTTGTATTTTTACTTTGTGGAATTAAATTGTTATTAAAATATTTTTAAACACCTTTTACAGAGCTAAACAATAATTTTTAGAGTTTAAGAATTTTATATAAATTTTAGAATTTCATACAGGGATGGATACCTCTAATTGCAGTAAATACGTATACGCGAAACACTATAAAAGTAAGCGTCTTAAAATTTGGTGTGGATTATTTTCAAAGCAAAATTGAATAAAATATTGTCAGGACGCACACAACGTGTGTGGGTACAGCTAGTTGAAAATATAATTGAAAATTGGGGTTGTTTCGATATAAGACGTGTAATTTATACATTTGACTTTTAACGTATATGTTTATTATTTTTTTAAAATTACTGTTTACGGGTTGATTCCTTTTAAAAATTTTATTTTTCATTCGATAAAGGTCTGTCTATTTTGTCTGGGTATTTTGCTAGAATTTGTTTATCCTAATGTAAAGTAAAATGTTTGTAAATAATTTTTTTTTTTAATTTTTAAATTAATCTAAATTTCTAAACCTAAAACAATTCACTCATGAGGAAGAAAACTCATCTCAGATTTTACTATTTGAGCACAAAACAAATCATAATTATCAGTATTTATCTTTGAAAGGTAATCGTATGTAATAGATTATGTTTCGAAGCTTTTGAATTTATTGTAAATGAAATTAAAATTTTCTAATAGATTATTGCAGTACTTCCTTTGATATTTGTGGTATTTGCAATAATACAATAAATACATACACACCCACCCACAATCACTCACTACACTCGCAGTCAACGATACAGAATATTGTCTATGTTTATCTCTTCCGCTTCTGGAACACACAGTAATTTGTTAATTTTATTCATACCGCATATTATTCTACGTGACAGATTACAAATACACTTGAATGTGTATGTAATAAATGTGTAAAATATACAGACAACAATACATGCATGGATGGAGTTAGATTGTAGAATAATTTTCTCCAAACAATCAGTAGGCACATTGTACCATTTTCATATGCAAACTAAAAAGGTGGTAAACAAAATTGTGATTTAATATAAATGGAAAACATTAAACATAATTTCCCTTTCTTTCTTCGCGTTCTGCTGCATTAAACAGACACAATAAATTCGAGTCGTCTTTAGTTTTCTTTATACTTATATCTTTTATAACGTTGTCGGGCGCTACAAGTCGTTAGCAAGTCGAGCATCTAGAAATGTGTCTTATTGTGTTATTTATACAACCAATAGGTAAAGAAATATTACACGTTTTACATTAAGGTTTAAGTATTTATTGATAAAAATAAATTGAAAATTGCCTGTCTTAGATTTCAGTAATATTTACGATCAAAAATGTAAACATTTAAATAAGGCCACGAACTGATTTGGTGTAAAGGCGATACGTGTTGCTATTTAAAGTGTTTAAAGAAAAAAAGTTTGATTTTAATGTTAAATTTTTATTGAAATACGACCTAGATTAAGTATCGTTTAAATGTTTAATATAATATTAGATAAAAAATAAAAGAAAATATTTTAGGTTAATGGAAAGAATGTAATTGAAAGTATAAATGAGAACACACGCTAGATGTCTAGGTTCAGATCAGTTCATATAAATTTCACAGGTAATATTAACAAAAACAATTAAGAATGTTATATTCGGCCATGCCGAATCTTATATACCCTTCACCATAGTAATGTTAAATATTACCTTACTCTCTTATGTTTCACAAATTCAGAACAATAAACATTCGTTATTTACTTTTATAATTTTTAACTTCATTATTATCTATATATGTAATAAAATAATATCTCATAACCGTCTGTCTGTCTGATTTTGTTTACGTCCACATCACGTAAAAACTACTAGATGGATTTTAACAAACTTTTGTGAGGAGATACCTATGTATTCTGGTCCCAATATAGGATACTTTTTTCCGCAAAGATATCTTAGAAAGTGGAGAAAAAGCAGTGAAAGTACGCTGTTGAACTTACCTTTTATTAAGTAAAAAATATACATAAACTGATACGTAGCATATCTTAAGGCGGAACTAAAAACGCCGGTATTACCGCATAGCACTAAGTCGCCGGCGAAGTAAAATAATTATAAATTGGCTATGATAGCTTCCAACTAATTCGCCTAAAGAACACCAGAAGCGCTTGCGAAGCCTTACTATCGCACTAACCATCTGTCTTATCTACTACTATCCCTTTCTAAAGGAAGTAACACAGTTTAGGTGGGCAGTAATTGCCTGAGTGTTACTTCTCTTAAAAAAAAATATAAAACTAAAAACGTAAGAGTCGTTGGTGTGGATTGCTTTCAAAGCAAAATCGAAAAAAAAATTGAAGGACGCTGAGGAAGTGGCGGGCACAGCTAGAATTATATAAAGAATAACAAACTTTTATTAAGATTATATAAGAATTAATAAACTAGAAAAATCATTTTAAAACAAATTATTAAAATGAAGTTAATTCCGTAGCAAAAAGACAAAGTTTATTAAAAAAAAAAATTTAACACCTCATATACAACAAAAACATTAAAAAACCTACGGGAAACAGCAATACTCATAAATAGCAGCATTTGCCATTAGTAATCATTCAGCAGACGGCCGAACCTTTTAGAAAATGGGGCCAAGCGGGAAAACATGAATGATACGCTCATTCACGATCTCGTAACAATATCTAATTGGGACCGGGCGAATAGAGTCGACTTTAACGCTCGTAAAACTCAATGTTGTATGCTAACGCACCGGCGTTCGGCCGAAAATGGTGCTACATCTGTAATTATGGGTGGTATAAGTATTAAGGAATCAGAAGCTCTTGATGTTTTTGGAATAAAAATCCAGTGTGACGTTCGATGGACTAAGCACATTTTTCAAGTCTCAAAAGAAGACTTCAAGTATCTCTTTTTTCTCTCCTTATTTTTTATACCACTTCATCCGGCCAAAAATGGAAATTAACTCTCATGTATGAGTCGGTGCTCCAAAGTATGTTATGGAACTACTCGACAGCGTGCAGGAGAAGCTCATAGGTGACAGTAGGGTATCCAACTCTATTGACTCTCTTGAACATCGACGCAATGTGGGTTGTGTTTCGCTCTTTTATCTCTACTACAATGGAATATTCTCTGATGAGATCAGGGAACTCGTTTCCGATATCCGCACGTTTTCGCGCACAACACGCTTTTCATTAAGAGCTCATCTCATATAATCGATTACTCAGGGGATATAATAAATTATATATAAATTAACTAAAAGGAAAGTATAGAGAGATTTATTCTTGCAAAAATTTAATTTTTTTTTTTTTTGGTAATTTTTGGGTGAAAATGTGATTTTTTGACGAAACTTAGATCTTTGAGCGAATTTTTTATTAGTACAAGTAGTTTTTATTTTTTTTTTGTGTGAATTTTCGGTTTTTAATAAAATATAATTGTTGCTCGGTATAAACATTTTTTGGTAAAATTTCTATTTTAATGATAATTTTGCGGGGAAATATCAGTTTTGGTGATATTTCGAACTTTTAGATAACTTTTTAATTATTAATTATTAATAGTTTTTAGTTTTTTTGTTTGAATTTTCGATTTATAATCAAATTTAATTTTTGGTCAAATTTGTTGTTTGGTAATTTTGAAGAGAAACGTGATTTTTTGGTAATACTTAGAACTACAAGAGAATCTTTCATTATTGAGAATTTTTAATTCTTTTTTATGAATTTGAGGTTTTTAATCAAAATTTAAGTTTTGATCGGAATAAAAGTGTGAGGCGAAAAATTCAACTTTAAGGTGAAAGTTTGATGAAAATGTGATGCCTTGGTGAAATTCTGATTTTATGGTAAATTACATTTTTTTCCGAATTTTCGGTTTTCAAAAAACAATAACAAAGTACAGAACAACAACTAAAACATGTGAAACACATACATACATACCTACATAGACAATACGAGACGTTCGCCTTTTTTCCATAGCGTTACAATTGGAATTGGAACATTGGGGCTGAATTGCAAAACAAAATTTTCGAAACTATGTCTGACAGATTGGTGTGTTTAAATTTTTTGTATCTCTTCTGGTGCTTTGGCAATGTTGATTTCAACACGAACACAAGTTCTCTGTGTATTAGGATCCAGAATATATATATTTATGGGGTCGGAAACGAATATTTTTACAAAAACGAATATTTTTACAAAAAAATTTTGAGAAAATTTTTAGAAAAAAAAAATTGTAAAAAAATTTTCTATAAAATTTTAACCAAAAAAAAATGTTCGATAAAATTTTTACCAAAAAATTTTCGATAAAATTTTTACCATCAACAATTTTCGATAAAATTTTTACCAAAAAATTTTCGATATAATTTTTACCAAACAGTTTTCGATAAAATTTTTACCAAACAATTATTGATAAAATTTTTACCAAAAATTTTTCTATAAAATTATTACCAAACATTTCATTTAAATTAAATATACACGATTTATTAAAATAAATCAACTTTAATCAAATCGATTAAATTACTTTTGTTTTGTAAAAATATATTTCAATAAAATCTGTTAACGTAATTAAAAAGACAAAAAAAACATTTTCAATAAAATTTGACAAAAGATTTTCAATAAAACTTTCGATAAAATTTTTTTTCGATAAAATTTTTACCAAAAAATTTTCGATAAAATTTTTACCAAAAAATTTTCGATAAAATTTTTACCAAAAAATTTTCGATAAAATTTTTACCAAAAAATTTTCGATAAAATTTTTACCAAAAAATTTTCGATAAAATTTTTACCAAAAAATTTTCGATAAAATTTTTACCAAAAAATTTTCGATAAAATTTTTACCAAAAAATTTTCGATAAAATTTTTACCAAAAAATTTTCGATAAAATTTTTACCAAAAAATTTTCGATAAAATTTTTACCAAAAAATTTTCGATAAAATTTTTACCAAAAAATTTTCGATAAAATTTTTACCAAAAAATTTTCGATAAAATTTTTACCAAAAAATTTTCGATAAAATTTTTACCAAAAAATTTTCGATAAAATTTTTACCAAAAAATTTTCGATAAAATTTTTACCAAAAAATTTTCGATAAAATTTTTACCAAAAAATTTTCGATAAAATTTTTACCAAAAAATTTTCGATAAAATTTTTACCAAAAAATTTTCGATAAAATTTTTACCAAAAAATTTTCGATAAAATTTTTACCAAAAAATTTTCGATAAAATTTTTACCAAAAAATTTTCGATAAAATTTTTACCAAAAAATTTTCGATAAAATTTTTACCAAAAAATTTTCGATAAAATTTTTACCAAAAAATTTTCGATAAAATTTTTACCAAAAAATTTTCGATAAAATTTTTACCAAAAAATTTTCGATAAAATTTTTACCAAAAAATTTTCGATAAAATTTTTACCAAAAAATTTTCGATAAAATTTTTACCAAAAAATTTTCGATAAAATTTTTACCAAAAAATTTTCGATAAAATTTTTACCAAAAAATTTTCGATAAAATTTTTACCAAAAAATTTTCGATAAAATTTTTACTAAAAAATTTTCGGTAAAATTTTTACTAAAAAATTTTCGGTAAAATTTTTACTAAAAAATTTTCGGTAAAATTTTTACTAAAAAATTTTTGATAAAATTTTTACTAAAAATTTTCGATAAAATTTTTACTAAAAATTTTCGATAAAATTTTTACTAAAAATTTTCGATAAAATTTTTACTAAAAAATCTTCGATAAAATTTTTACTAAAAATTTTCGATAAAATTTTTACTAAGAATTTTCGATAAAATTTTTACTAAAAATTTTCGATAAAATTTTTACTAAAAAATCTTCGATAAAATTTTTACTAAAAAAATTTCGATAAAATTTTTACTAAAAAATTTTTACTAAAAAAATTTCGATAAAATTTTTACTAAAAAAATTTTGATAAAATTTTTACTAAAAAAATTTTGATAAAATTTTTACTAAAAAAATTTTGATAAAATTTTTACTAAAAAAATTTTGATAAAATTTTTACTAAAAAAATTTTGATAAAATTTTTACTAAAAAAATTTTGATAAAATTTTTACTAAAAAAATTTTGATAAAATTTTTACTTAAAAAATTCGATAAAATTTTTACCAAACAATTATTGATAAAATATTTACTAAAAAATTTTCGATAAAACTTTACCAAAAAATTTTCGAAAAAATTTTTACCAAATAAATTTCGACAAAATTTTTACCAAAAATTTTCAACAAAATTTCTACCAAAACATTTTCTATAAAATTTTTACTAACAAATTTTTGATAAACATTTTACAAAAATTTTTCGATAAAATTTTTACAATAAAAAACGTTCTATATCCTTATATTATAGATGTAATCATGAAGTTGCAAAACATAAAAGTAAAAACTGAATGAATATTATTATTAAATTGGGAAACATAACAGAGTAAGGGAATATTTAACATTATTATGATTACTTGTTACTTGTTTTTTAATTTTTTGTATTATGAAAACTTTTATTATATTCGACAACCAATTGTTGCAAATACTAGCCGTCGACATAAAAATATTAACCCAGTAGGGCAGTTATTTGTTGCCAAACTTTGTCACTCAGCCAGCTTATAAAATATTTCTTCACAAAATAGTTTTCGTTGCCTGTAAAATATTAGTTTCATTTATAAAATTCCTATGAAATTCAATAATTTTGCTTTCATAAAAATTGCTTTAGGGCTTAAAATGTCTCTTATTGTTATTAAATATTTTATTAGTTAAAAAATTTCACCTAAAGACATTTCTTTTATATAAAATATTTTATTATTTCTAAAATCATTACAGAGTCCTTGCAAATTTCAACCCTCTACTTACTGAAAAATACTTTTTATTTATATTCAAAAATTCGTTTCTGTTACCTTGTCTTGTCTTATTTTTCCCATAAATTTGTATTTTTAAATTTTAACACTTTATTGTCAACGCTCTGCAAAAAATTAAAATACTTACAAAGTAGGATGCTGTTACTTACTCGTACAACACAACAACACAGTAGTATTTTACCCAACTCCCGCTCTATACATCTTCATAAATATTTGAATAGTTGTCCTTTTAGTCTGTTGTCCTTCTGAAAATTTGCATAAATTTAACATTCATTTTTCTAACACCACGTACTTTGTTGCTAAGCACTGATTTATGTTGTGTGAGAACTACAAAAAGAAAAAAAAAAACAAAAACAAAATTCAAAAAAGAACAACACAAAAACGTTGCATAGAAAATGTTGTCTATAACGAAATAGTTTTTCAATGGATGTTAAGAAAATATAAGGAGACGTTGACTAAAAGTAGTAAATGAAATTAACCAACACCCAAGGCGAATTTAACAAAAGAAAGGCGAAGATCAATCTAAAGGGACAAATTGTTGAGGTTTAGATTTGAAAAAGTAAAAAAAAAAAAATAAAATAAAATGTTGTGGTTTGTTAATGAAAAGAAAGTGTAAATGATGAGGAGTTATGTCAGTATTAAAAACATGCATACAGTTTTCGGCTCTGGAAGTGTTTGCAATTTAATGATGCTGTAGCAAGGAACCGGCTAATAACGGTGCTCTCTTCTTGAAGAAACTTCAGCCTATTATGTTCACATCCCTTTAGGGTGCAGTTAAAGGAAATTATCGAAATGGAATTCAAACGCAAAAGTACGGTTTCTGCGCCTGTGTCAGTGAAGACGAGGAATGCCCTATAATTTTAATACCCTTCACCACAGGTAGAAAGGGTATATATACATACGTTTGTCATTCCGTGTGTAATTTCCTCAATATTTATTTCCGACCCCACAAAGTATATACATTTTGGATCCTTATAAATAGAGAAGTTTATTAAGTGATGTCCGTCTGTCCAAGGCATCAGAAGAGATAAAAAAATGAATCACACCAATCTGTCAGGCATAGTTTTGAAAATATTGGGATTGCAATTCAGCAATATCGGATCATTCCTTTGAAGGCTGCGGGCCAAAAACCACGCCCACCTATTTTTTCAAATTTTTTTAATTTTTCCGGCTTTAATGATTCTCTTTTGCTTTTTTTTTCTTAAATAAATATTAGACCGCGACAAGTAGATCGCAAGGAGTGCATACATATCTTATGGGATCAATAATTTCCTGCGAGGTGCGATTTTTGTTTGTTTTTAGGTTGGTAGGGTGTTTCTGCTTTGATTTGTATTAAAGACCTTTATAGAAAGCAATCGACATGGAGGTAGCCAATGGACCCACAGAGTACCCACTGGTAAATAGGAGCAGTAAAAGGCACTTAGGGGTCAATATGAGTGATTTTTTTAAGAATTTATTTTGCTTTAGTCTGACCATTCTAACTCAATATAGAAAGAAGGTGCTAAATTAAACAAAAAATCCAATAAAATAAAAAAAAAATAAAAAATTTTTTACTAAAAAGTAATTTTTTTTTAATATTTACAAGTTAATTAACAAAAGGTTTTCAAAAAGATACTTTTACTGAAAAATTTTAGAAAAAAATATGTTTAAAAAATATTCCAAAAAGTTTTCGAATACAATTTTACAAAAAAAGTTTACTAAAAAATTTCGAAAAATTAAAAAAAACATTTCAATATTTCTATGAAAATGAAAATCATGTGTGTAACATAACAAATTTTTAATATTAAGAATATACATACATATGTATGTATGTATGTATGTATGTATGTATGTATGTATGTATGTATGTATGTATGTATGTATGTATGTATATAGAGTAACATATTTTTTTAAATGCGTTTGATTTTTAAATAGTTGAGATCTCTGTTTTAAAATCTAGATGCACTATGCACCGACTACAAACTGTCAAAAATATAATTCTTGCAAAAAAAAACCGACTTCAAAACAGACAAACTTAAAAGCATGTTTCTTTAAGACGGTAACTATTGCGACACCCTGTAATTTCCGAATTCAAATTTTATGCTAGTTATAGCGGTCGTAGCAATACAGGTTCGTTGTAAATTTCAACCTTCTGTCTGTAACGGTTTAAAAGTTTGGTCATATACATCAAATTACATAAACTATTGCAACACCCTGTAATTTATAATTTTAAATAATTATACTTATTATAACAGATATAGTAATGGACATTCTGTCTAATTGTTAAGTGTTTATCAATAACTGTTTAAAAGATAGGGTCATATATATCAAATGACGTCACCTATTGGGACACCCTTTAAATTCAAATTTTAATATAAATACTTTTTAAAGAACACTTTGTAATACAGATTCTTTTTAAATTTTAACTTTATGTCCATATACATCAAATTACATCAACTATTGGGACACCCTATAATTTCCAATTTTAAATATTTATACTTGTTGTTATTCGAGACATAGTAGTGAACATTTTGTCTATTTTTCAAGTGTTTGTCTATAACGATTCCAAAGATGAGGACATAATGGTCAAATAACATCAATAATGGGGACACCCTTTATTTTTTGATCCAAGTTTTATACTTGTTTTAATAGCGGACTAAGCAATATAGGTTCTTTGTAAATTTCAACTGTCTATCTATAACAGTTGAAAAGTTTGGCCATATATATTACTTTTACATTAACTATTGGGACACCCTTTAATTTCCAAATTCATATTTTACACTTGTTAGTTTAGCGGACTTAGCAATACAAGTACTTTGTAAATTTCAACTGTCTGTCTATAAAGGTTCAAAAGTTTGGCCATATATATATCAAAATAAACCAACTAATGGGACACCCTTTAATTTCTAATTTTAAATATTTATACTTCTTATAACAGACATAGTAACGAACATTCTGTGCAACTTTCAAGTGTTTGTCTATAACGGTTCAAAAGATAGGAGAATAAAGGTGAAATTAAGTCACCTATGGGGTCAACCTTTAATTTTTAATTTTATTTTTTAATTACTTTTTGTTGTTGGGAGCTACTGTGATACGCACTTTTTTTTAATTTTAAATTGGTGACCTATAATGTTCATAATACACGTAAAAAATATGTATGTTGTATGGGGACACCCTTTAATTTTTAATATTTTGAACTTCTTTTAAAATGGGACCA
Source organism: Phasia obesa (assembly GCA_949628195.1). Lineage (NCBI taxonomy): Eukaryota > Metazoa > Arthropoda > Insecta > Diptera > Tachinidae > Phasia > Phasia obesa. The sequence goes on from OX451216.1 coordinate 149,232,973, forward strand.
ATCTGTAGCCATAACCTTTCTAATAGTGCAAAATTTTTAAAATCGGTTTAGAAATGACTGAGTTCTGCGGGCACAAACATAAAAAAAAAAAGCAACATTCAGACGAATTGATAACCTCCTTCTTTTTTTGAAGTCGGTTAAAAATACACACGTTTATAGGTAAAATATTATTTTGAAGCCAGTATAGCTACTCGATCACCATTGTGGCTGTCGTCAACTTAGGCTAATTTCTACTTTATTCAACAAAAGAAAATGTCACAAAATTGTAAATTACAAATTCATATACAAATAAAAAGTTTTGGAGGAAATATTTATAATTTTTTGAAAAACTTATTTAATTTTATAAAAGCAAGTTTTTCTACAACAATTGCAGAGTTTACGATGTAGCTGTCGGCTTCAATATCATTAATTAGCTGACTACACGGCGACAATTGTAGCCAACGGAATTTGTTTTCTTTAGCTGCGTAGCCACTGTATTTTATTTCTTTAAAGCATGAATAATGAGTTTTTTCTCATAAGACTTATTTTAATTTATGTAAAGAGTCAACAATATGGATAATGTTGTACATGTCTGGCCCAATTTAGCACTCTTACTTGTTTTGAGAACTTGTTGTTATCGTGGCCATGTAATAATTTAATTGTCTTTTGTGTGCTGAATCCAAATCTGTTCACAGATCTATTACATCTAGTTTTTTGAGATATTCTTGGGGTTACTGCGTAATTCGTTTCGAAAAGAAAATCATTTGAATTGTGTGACTTTAAAATTGTGTTTCGAAAAACATTTCTTTCGAATCGAAATACGAATTATTAAAATCAAATAAAAATTATTAAAATTAAAGACAAAAAAAATATTTAATCAAAAATATTTTTTTCTTCGCCAGCAATTTCGAAATAACTCCGAAACAATTAAAATCGAAAAAAAATTATTTTACATTTACTAGCCAAGCTCATAAAAAAAATTTGTACGTGATACGCAAAAACTGAAGGCGGATTTGAATTTAACGAGTTTAGATCACTGTATTCCACATATTTATATTCTGGGAGTAAGTTTTTTTTTTGCAGACTAGTGTAATCAATATTTCGGTTATTTATCAGGCTCAAAATAAAATATCGCCTCCTTAATAAAACAATAGTGTATAATATTTTCGACATTTCGAGATAATGCAGTTAAAAGTTTTTGTTTTATTACACCTCGGGGAAAAGAGTACTATTTCAGAAAATAATCGATGATTTTAAATTGTGGTCATTTAAATATGTGGTGAAATAATTAGGCTACTAGTAGATAACATTTCATTAATTTACAAGGGCTTTAATTGCAAATAAATTAGATTCAAAGTACCATGATGTCAATTAGACTATTTTATTTGTTTTACAATATGTATGAAAATCATTATACACTATTTTATTTGATATGGTATACAGTATTTTATTTGAATTGACTCCAAATTATATATTTTTAAAAAATAGTGTATATCAATATACGATTATATTTTGTTATAAAAATAATAAAAATAATAAAAATAGTTTATTACTAACTATTTTTATTATTTTTATTAATAGTGTATGCTTTTTATACACTATTTTTCTTTGAAATTATATTCAGAGTAACAACTAATTAAAACAGCATACCTGCACTTACACAATTATTAATGAAAAATGAAAAAACACTCAATTATACCCTAATATTTCAATTGATCTTTTGACCCACTTTGTGGAAGTAGAATTTCACCAAATTTTTACCACATTTAGAATCAGTTATGTAGATTCTTATTATGCAATAAAAAATAATGATGTACGTGCGTATACACTATTAATTTATTAAGGGGACAATTAGCGTGTTCAGAAGCTCCTTGTATCTTGTATGTTATTGTATAATTGTATAAAAATACGTCATTGTATGTTTGTTGTTGATAATTTACATGCAAAAGTCCGATACACTCTATAGAATTTTCATTCGTATGTTTATTGAATGTTGTATGCAATTGAAGCATATCATTCACATGTGAATAGTCATTTTTGAAAAGATGAAAGCAATAAACAAACTTTTGAAAAATAAAAATTATTTTCAACACAAAAGAAATGGAATTCTTTAAAGAAAATGAGGTATGTATATCAAATTAAAAAATTTATTATCAAATGTAAATTAAAATTAAAACTATTTTTAGCCAAAAACGAAACATGTTCGCTTAAACCCCGTTAGAAAGTGGTCGTTGGACGAAGAAAGGGCGTTGATTGATTTTTTGCAGGAAAATATAAATTTTGAGGTAAGCTTCTGTCTTTTTCTTGCTACATTCCATTTTAATTTTGTCTTATTTCAGAAACCAACAGCACAAAGTTTTCATAAGCGCTTTTGTTTGGAAAAAAATGTTGCAGTTGAGTGGACGCAAGCCCGGGCCAAAGTACGAAACATGCGAGTTAGTTACAATAAAGCAAAAGTATGGGAGGGATCAACAGGTGCCGAAAGTATGGAAGGAGACACTATCAAAAGTAAGCAAATAACATTATACATGTAAATGTATGTATATCTGAAACTATGGTACTTTTCCAGATAGTCTATTGAAGATGTGTGCTTATTATGAAGAGCTTGATGATATTTTTGGAGGCAGATTGATTGATTGCACTATAATTGAAGGTAGTCTAGACTCTGGAAATGAAATGCTTCTAAACTCAACCGAAATTGTTTTCGACGAATCAACAACAGACGCATCAACACTTGATAGTGCCCCCTCCACCTCCTCAAAGCGCAAGGGAATATATTCTCGGACAGCGGTTTCGGAATTAATGCAAATTTGCACATTTTATACTTGAATCTGCCATCAACATTTGTATTTTGTCATTTTCACAAATAAAAGAAAAAATTTTATCTTTTTCACTTTGAAATTTCATTTTAATTTTTATTTATGACACCTCCAATTTTAAAAAAGTTTGTTCTTCTTCTTTTTATGATTTTTATGACAGCTGATATAATACAACAATACAAATATACAACTTTGCAAAAGTGTGTTCACAACTAAAATTTGTATGTAGTATTTTTTTACACGAAACACGATACAAAAGTCGGTTCTGAATATCGTAAATATGTTTTCTAAAATATACTAATGTTATCAAACCAAACTAATGGAATACAAATAAATCACTCTTTTGTGAACGTATTGCAATATTAATTCATATCCTTTCAAATAAATAACTTTTCTTAAGTAAACTAATTAATAACGATAAAGGCAGAATATTTGAAAAATTTTAATTCTTAAGAAATTTTCAAAGATTTTTTATATTTTAACTAATAGTTTTAAAAACATGCATACAAATAATCATATAAAAATATTTATTTAAAATATTTACTTAAAAATTTTTGCCATGAAAATATAGCCTACACAAAACTATTGCCTAATTTGGTATCCTATTTACGCTCTTTAAAATAAATGCTTTATTTTTATTTTATTTTATGTTTTATTTATTATTTAAGTACTTTTATTTCAACATTGCCTATTTGTTTTTTGGAAACATAAAACATTTAAAATTTTATTAAAACTAATTTGTCTGCTGTGTGTATGTGTAGTTATTTTGGCTTTTCTATGCTGTTATTATGCTTTAGGAATTTTCAGCAAAAACCTTTTGACTTTTGCCAAAAAATAAAACAAAAAAACAAAAAAATAGAAAAACTTGCACCAAATCCTTGTATATTACTGTTTTGGGGGTACAATTATTTTACAAAACATAGTTTAGCTAATGCTTTCAAGTTCTGCCCCTGAACCCTTGTGTCCTTTTCAACAACAGCAATTCAGCAAGTATGACAATTAAATGTTCTGAGTTAGTGTTTGCTGTATGGTTGTTGGATGGTAAATAGCAGTAGTTGCAAGGGTAAACTTTTAATAAAATTGTTATATAACGTAACGACTTTTCTATAAAATCCTTTAGAATACATAATTTTATACAGCGCCTTTCATAAATTTTTTGTATAAAAACAATATATATATAAACAGCAGTAGCAGTAGCACCCATAAACGGTAACAGTAAAAACTGCAACCTTTTTAATAACACAATATACAATATACCTCTATATGTAAGTACATACATATGTATTTGCATGTATGTATTTGTAGGATATATTTATACTTACTACGCTCTCAGAATCATAAAGTAAACAAGATACATTATACATAAGTATTAGCTTAATGCACTTGGAAAAATTAAGTTTTCAAACATTTTTAACGTCTAGAAATCGTCGTGTGACATTTATTCAGCGGATTTAAAAAAAAAACTGGTAGATAGATTGTCTGTCTAACAGCATATTGTTTCCTTCTGAGGTACCTCGCACGGCACAGCGACACTAAGTAAACTTTGTACACTTTTTTCAGATTTATATACCATCACCCTCTCACTTTGCTTTACCACACAGCACTGTTTGTTTTTATCCGTCGAATCATCGACGAGGTTTCCGAACGTCCTAGATTATTCCCGATCATTTCAGCAATATAATTGGTGTCTACTTATAGTATAGTAAATACATTAATCTATACATATTGTTACGAAAGAAGAATTTATTCATTATAGGCTCTGAACCACAATACTCTCGAACAACAACAACATTAATGGTTTGTTTTCTTACAATGATAAAAGAAAGAAACAAACAATAAAGAGTAACGCCTTAAACAAACATTCGCATATGCACACACACATTAAATAAACACTCATCAAGCATAAACAAATAAACAGTCACACATACAGGTATAAAGAAATAAACAGCCACACATACAGGTATAAAGAAATAAACAACCCCACAAACAGAAAACAAGAGCAATAACAATCGAACCTGCCAGATCTGTCTGGAATAGAACATTCTGGTGCTTTTTAATCACCTATATAAGCGAATCGTGCTGGCGAGTAGTATGGCAGTATTAATTTAAAAGTCAAAGAGTTAAGTTGTCGAATTTTAAGAGCGTTTAACAGTTTGCTGTATTTTTGAACAGTGGTATTAAATAAATAAAGTGACTTACAGTAAAAGTAATAACAGTGTGTATTTATTTTGCAATTAAAAGAACCCAACGTAAAGTAAAAACGTAACAATATAATAAAATAATAAATAATTTCCTGTCTGTCTTTCTTTATTTGTGTTCGCATCACGTAAAAACTAATAAATGGATTTTAACAAAATTTTGTGAGGAGGTACCTTAGTATCCTGACTCCGGTATAGGATACTTTTTTCCGAAAATATCTTATTTCCAAGAGAAAGTGAAGAAAGAGCAGCACACAATTTTACCGATTTAGAGGTACTGCATCTTTTATTTGTGTTAGCGGGATATTTTAAACACGATTGGGCAACAGAGGGCGCTGTTTTAAAATAATGGCAAAATATGAAATACTTACTGCCAAATACCCAATTGAATAAAATTTGTTTTTGATTTGTATTTTTACTTTGTAGAATTACATTGTTATTAAAATATTTTAAACACTTTTTACAAAATTTTACAATAATTTTTAGAATTTCATATACATTTTGGAATTTTATACAGGGCTGGGTACCTTTATATAAAGTAAATAAATATACGTAAGGCACTATAAAAATAAAAGTCTTAAAATTTGCTGTGGATTACTTTCAAAGCAAAATCGAAGAAAATACGTATTAGGACCACATAACGTGTATGGGCACAGTTAGTACATAATATACATATACTATATGTATAATAATTATATAATCTTTTCAATGTATTATAAAGTATATAGAACGCCACGAAATTACTATCTGAACACGTGATTAGGAGTGAAGACGTGACAATTTTTCAGTCAAGCTTTAGAGCTGTCTTTACTTTGAATTGTCATAGTATTAAGCCAAAAATGGTAGGAAAGTCAAAAAGTAAAAGCAGAGGTTATGCTAATGAATTGGTGAGGTTACACTCTGCAATAAACTCTGAAATGAGATAGAGATACAAAACCAGTAATAGGTTAATCTTAGAAAAATATGTTTAGAATTGGTGAATTTGAAAGTATTGCACGGTTTTAGGGACCATATGACTCAGATTTGTAGATATGGGCAGAAAAGTTCTTAGGCTCGCCATATATATATATATATGTATTTATTTTCGGTTCATTCGTTAATCAGTAAGAGCTAGAAACTGCAGCGCACATTATCTGTCACTCTTCATTATTGCAAAATCAAAGGCTTTGATGTCTCTATGATGGGTTAGGCTATATCTCAAGAAGTGAGCTTGATGAAGCGGTCAGTTTCATTATGGAAATCGGTTTAATTACAGATGTTGAAGCCTATCTAGGCAATAGTATGTGATAGTTATTTTAGGGAATTCAAACTAAAATCACAATGGAAAAATGTATGTCTAAAGGATCCGAGCCTAACCTATTTACAGTTATTGATGCATGTCAAGTTGCATTGTACTCAACTCTTGCACACGAAGTAATTTTTCTTATAGTTTTAGGTAACCCTAGATGCTAAGAAACTAATGATGGTTTGAGTTCTAATACTTTCTGTAAAAGGAAACTGTTACATTAACATGACGAATTCACTTTTATAGGTTCTATACTTTATTTTAACGTTCTGGTATGGCACAATTTAGTATAATACTAGACTAGATCTGGGTGAATAGTAAATTTTAAACCACTTTTAAATTAGTTACATCATATGACTTCAACTTACAAATCACGATTCACAGCTTATTGTACCACTTCTAATTTTACAAGTTACGGAATGAGTACCACTGAAACAATTAATATAAATTTGATGATATGACGAGTAATTGTGGATTATTTATTCAATAATCAAGGTTTTTGAGTTATGATAGTTTTGTGTGTAGGTGTTGTAGATCTGCATAGTTTAATGTCAAAGATCACCCCTGCGTGACTACTAGCGAAGAAATGAATTTGTTAAATAACCTGTAAATAGCTCTTTGAAAGACAAAGGGTCTAATCGCCGCATTCGATATCGAGTAAAATCAATCGTAATTTTACATTTTGGTATCATGGCACTCGATATCCAATAAAACGTATCGTAATTTCATTCGAAAGGAAATGTTTTTATACCGTGGTTTTTTGTTTTTTTGTTCACTTGTTGACTTATTATTAATCTATTACTATTTGATAAAAATAACATTTAGATACATGTCGAATGTCATAATTATCTTACTCGAATCGTATCGAATTTGGTATTCGATTATTATTCGAAATGTTATTTTGATAAAAATAACATTTAGATACATGTCGAATGTCATAATTATCTTACTCGAATCGTATCGAATTTGGTATTCGATACGATAGTTTACTCCATATCGAATGCGGCGATTAGGCCCCAGCTTATGTCCGCGATGAGTAGTTGACGGGGTTTATGCTGATTAAGCGTAAACATTAGACAAAGATACTTAGAAGAGGAACTCGTTGAGAAGACGTCAATTGGCTCTTCAGTATGATAAATGCGAGTGACGACTACAAAAGCGGAATTGTCATTAAATTGGATTACAGTCGACAAATCTTGAAACTAAATATTTGACAATGAAGCCTGCGGTAAAATTTATTGGGGAATCGAATGAGAGTTGTCCCGGACCTGCTGAACCAAAATTCGTTTAAAAAACTTGGTTTTTCTATATGTAAGTAAGTAAAGTAGAGAAATAAATTCATTAGAATTTTCAAAATATTTAGAAAACTTTGAAGTCTTTCTGTCAACCGTTTTTTACAGTTAAGCAGTACTAGAAGAGGAACTCGTTGAGAAGACATCAATTAGCTTTTCGGTATGATAAATAAGTTGACGACTACAAAAGCGGAATTATCATTAAATTGGATTACAGTCGACAAATCTTGAAACAAAATATTTGACAATGAAGCCTGCGGTAAAATTTTTCTGGAGAATAAAATGGGAGTGGTTTCGGCCCTGCTGAACCAAAATTCGTTTCGAAAATTTAAGTAGGTACGTCTAGTACAGAAATAAATTCATTAGAATTTTCAAAATATTTTGAAAACTTTGAAGTCTTTCAGTTTTTTATAGTTAAGCAATCTTTTTTTAATTTGCGTAAAATTTTTTCGGAACGAAAGTCGCTCCAGAGCCTCCCGAAGTGTTTCTGATGCTGAAAAATTTTATTTTCAGGCTGTAATTTTATATGGTCGGTTCTCCTATAAAATTTATTTTTACTCTTAGGTTCCTGACTACTTCTGCGTGAACATATGTATGGGGGTACGTTTGCATAATAAACTCCACCGCCTAATAGCATAGTAGGAGCTTTAACAGGAAAATATGGTAGAGGGGTATGGAACCCTTCCTACATTAGTCTGAGTCACACTTCGATTACTTATTAGTTTTTTGGTGTAGCTTTAGATAAACCTTAAAATTAATTTTGGCATATTTTTGATAAGCCTTGATTTGGAATTTCGACGATTATTTTATAAAAATTCTTTTAGTGTTAAAACATAAAATCTACGTCTGATGCATACACAGTAATATTGTTTGCACTTTAATTCATAGAATTGTTTTGCATTTTTTGTTACCCTCTTTTAATTCCTATAAGGTTTTTTCTTTTTATAAAAAAAGAAAAAGTAATAATAATAAATAAAACTAAAACGAAAGGTTTCTATGGAAAAAATAAATAAAATAAATAAGTTAAGACTATGTACAAACAAGTTTGTAATCATACATTAAATAATAGAAAACATTTTTTATATTTTTATTTTTTATTATTTTTATGTTTAAGTTAAGCACAAAAGTGTATTTTTAGTCGAAAAGGCTCAGGTGGTATTGTGCAAAATATTGGCTTGTAACTCGATTGTTTATACTTTCAATTTGTTTAAAAATAATGACAATTTAATTAAAATATTATAAATGTGCATATGAGTGGAGTTTTTTGTTGGAATCGCTTTTATAGACCCTAAGGGTGCGTACAGAGTGGCCGCTTGTTGCCGAGCCGAGCCGACTGACGCTTATTGCGAGAGCCAATGCGAGAAAACTGGTACTATACAAATTAGTACAAATAAGCGCGAACAGGTCATAGTGGGCGCCGAGCTGGTCAGAGCGCAAAGCTGATTGAATGCGAGAAAACAGTTCCAATGCGTATTTAAGCGCCGAAAACCTTGTTTATGTTACGTTGTTATGATTTTAACTTGTTTCGAAAACATTTCAAAAAAATTAAAAACAAAAATTTATGAAAAAGTAAATAAAACATGCAATCAAAAAATTAAAAAATAATAATAATTAAAAAGAAAACAAAAAATTAAATAAAAACTAAGCAAAAAAATAAAAATTCAAATAATTAAATAAAATTATAAAAAAAAAAAAAATAAAAAAAACTTATAAAACAAAATTTAAAAAAATGTAATACAAATTTCAAGAATAACTCAATTCACAAACACGAATGAACAAACCCAAATGCATACAAACATACATAAAACACAAATAATAGATAAAATATCAGCACTGATTCTCGCATGCACCCTCAAACTTGTTTCTCGCATGAACAAGTTCTCGCAATAAGCGTCAGTCGGTTCGGCTCGGCAACAAGCGGCCACTCTGTACGCACCCTAATAGTTTTGCTTTCAGTAGGACGGTCAAATAGCGTTTTAAATTATGTTTCTATTTAAGGGATAAACAATGTCTATGAGCGAGTATTTTGTATGCAAATTGTAAATAATACTTAAATAAATAATTTAATATAATAAAAACAATCAGTTAACAATAAAAGTATTGCTGGTAATTCTATTCTCATATTATTTATCGTATATCGAATATAACTAATTTTACTGATCTGTAAGGTCTAAGAAAAAAAAAAGCTTTTTAAGATCAGCCATCTATCTGTAGACAAATAATTTATTTTCATAGTTTTTGTTGGTATCATTTATAATTAATTAGGGTATCGAAGCAGATCGCTTTCTTAAAAGGTCCTTTTCGACCTCCTTTATTTCTTAGTGACAGTGTAAAATCACTTTAGTGATTTCACTTTAGTGATTTTACTCATCACTTTAGTGATTTTACACTGTCGACTGGTAACTGTTGGCCTTGTTAGCATTTACCCAAGGCTTAGACCTCCAATGGTATCGACATAAACCAAGTTACTTCCCATGTTCCTAAGTCGTATGTTAACGTCTCAGCCTCTTTCAGGCACAGTCTACAAGTATTATCTTAGCTAGATGATATTTGAAGTTTTCATGATCTATCAGTAAGCCAATTTTCCAGCATAGTTTTCTTCTATTATATCTGAGCCTTCCTCCACCTTATCATATTTATTCAGTTCAGTCAGGACCTTCGGTCGCATCGAGGCATACCCGTTGACTTTTAAAACACATTTCATCACTAGATAAGAGTAGATTGTCTCATTTGTGTAAAACTGACTGGTTGTCATGTGCAATGAGAATCTTTCTTCTATTTCACTTTCCAGCAGGTGATCCAACGCATGTAGCAACCCAATACTACTTGGTAAAGGGAGACTCACTGCCCCAAACGAAGACTACAGAACAGGATCAGCTCAGCTGAGCATACACCTCCGTCTGCTCTAATGTTCATAACAGAACCATCAGAAAAAATGCTGATGACATTCTCCATACAATCATTGTGTATAACGCCTTGCGCAAGGAGTATCCTATGCAATCTTTCGACTATTTTTCATCTATTCATGCGTTCCATTGGCACTAGAGCTTCCGTCGACCTAATGAATAACTCCAACTGCAGCATTTCCAACATGGCCTCAAAAAAAAAAATGCTTTGCCTACATCGTCAATGCAATGCAAATGAGTTTCATTCAGTTTCATGAGTTGTTTGTGGTTTGTTCACTCTGGCAGAATAGTACAGCAACGTTAATAAAAAAACAACGAGACGGCCAATTGATATCGGGAAACTATGAAACTACGCACGATAAAGTTGTCATGCATAAACTAAGTTTGTTCTCTATATGTTCGAACCTATACGCTAAGAGACACAAGTCATCAGCATATTCAAGGTGATTTCGTTTTGAGAAGGGTCTACTGAATGCTGTTTGGTGATTTGATGTTTGTTTGATCCTTGTATAGCACCTGATTTTAAACGTTGGAGTACATAAGTTATTAATTTTATATTAATTTGAATTAATAGCACGCTATAACATTGAATTTAAATTATAAAAATACTTTAAATCCCCAAAAAATATTACAGTAATTTAGTTTACCATTTTAATATTAAAATTTTCAGAATTTAAATCCATTATTTACTAGTTATCTCTCCATGCATATATGTACTTATAAAGTGATGAAGTATGGTAGCTCACTCCTTGATATTTCATAATTTTACTGAATAGAAAAACAAAAAAAATTTTTATTACAAACAAGGTTTGTTTGGTTTAGTAAACACTTTTTATGCAATTAAAGGGTGATCCACTTCGAGGTAATGTTTTCAATAGCCTTTTTTTGACGTGTGAGTCGTGTCATGCTCTCATGTTATTTTTTTTTATTATTGTTTGGCATTTAATAATGGAAAGACTTACGCCTGAATCGCTTCGCTCTATGGGCTCTTCGAAAATTCCAAGAAGATCCGACGTTTTCGAGGCAAATTTTGTTTAGCCATGAGGCCTATTTCTGGCTCAATGGGTATATAACACATAAAATTGCCGCATTTGGGACGAAGAGCAACCTGAAGAAATTCAAGAGCCGCCACTTAATCCAGAAAAAACAACGGTTTGGTGTGGTTTGTGGGCCGGTAGAATCAATGGTCCATATTTCTTTGAAGCTTATGCCAGTGCGAACGTAACCGTCAATGGCAACCGTTATCGTGCCATGATAACCGACTATTAGATGCCTGACATTGAAGCTAGTGATCTCGGCGACATTTGGTTTCAGCAAGACGGCGCCACTTCCCACACATCGCAACAATCAATGGATTTATGGAGAGAACATTTCGATGAGCACATAATTTCACGTTTTGGACCGGTCAATTGGCCACCAAGATCGTGTGATATCAGACCGTTAGACTTTTTTCTGTGGGGATATGTAAAGTCTAAAGTTTATGCGGACAAACCCGCTTCGATTCAGGCCTTGGAGGAAAACATCACACGTGTCATTCGCCAGTTACCAGTCGAAATGCCGAACGAGTCATCGAAACTTTGGACTCAACGGATGGACCATCTGCGAGATAGCAATGGCCAACATTTAATAGATATAGTCTTCAAAAAATAAATGCCAAAGAATGTTCTTTCAAATGATAATAAATCTTTTCCATTAAATTTGAATTTTCTGTTTTTTTTTTTTCTTTAAAAAATTAGGGAACCTCGAAATGGATCACCCCTTATTTGGTTTTAGTGAAAAGTATATGACGCTCTAATCCGTTATCGAAACCCAATGATTGTATTTTCGCTTTGCTAAGGAATATAAGGGGTGTGTTTCTTAAAACCTCCTATAGAGTATCCTATAATTTTTTTACCTATAATTTTACCCTCACAGCAATAACAGCAAATCGTTTGCATATGCCACCGTTTTTATAACATTAGCATCCAGCCTTCTATCCGGCTTTTTTCTGTTTGTTTTTTTTACATAGCTTTTGATAAATTTGTCTTCCTGTCGGGTCATCTAAATTTTAGTTTTTAATGTGAAATTTTAATTAGAAATTTTTTTGTTTATTAAATTAAATAATAATATCAACATTTATATTTTAATTTCCCTTAAACAAAACAATTAGAAATATTTAATTAAATAAATATCATATTTGTTTTTAGTTCTAACTACAACTAAAGCATTACTGTAAGCTATCTTCTGCATAATATGCTACTACTGTATGCATGGGCACAAGTTTCAACAGTAATTAGGTTTTAATTAGTAAACAAATATTTTGAAAAATTTTGGCAACACACACATCTAATACACCTACATCTGGGGTACACATGGTTGCTCATACATATATGTAAAAATAAATGTGCCTATTTGCTTCAGCTAGTTTTAGTTTGCATTTCTTTTTTTTTTCTTTGCCAAAATAGAGTTAATTAAATTTGTAGAGTAACTTTTCAAAACTCTATTGTGGTCAAATAAATGTGGGAATATGATTTTATAAAAATTATAGAGTGAGAAAACTGCCTGTAATTAAAATTATAGAAAAGACATAATATATAGTCACGCATAAATCATATTTTAATTCCAATTCGTAAAATACAGCTTAAATCGATTTTACTAAATAACTATTCCGATATGGATTATATGTATGGCGATATCAAAACGTTAACAGGAATAGAGATTTGTGCTAAAAAATAATTCTTTAGTCATAGAAAAATAATAGAATTAATTGAATAATTTTTAATAGGCTTTTCTATAAAGAACATTATTCTCAAGTTCCCCAGACTTTAAATAAAATTTTTGCTCCACATCGATGACAATATTTATGATTATTACCTAACCAACTGCAAATGTGGGTTAGATGGGGTGTGAAAAAAATCCACATCCCCTGATATCTCTAGTTGATAACTAAAAAAAATGTGCTACATAAGTGGACTATCTTTTACAGTTTAGCAGACCTTAACCTTAAGACCTTAGCTTTACCTTTCTTAATATACGAATGTTTATAGCATATAGCCGTAAGCGTATATATGCAGATGATTAAAATTTGAACTGAATGTGTACTTGTGTATATTAATGTAGGGGTAATATAGAAGCAGATCACTTCCTTAATGGGTCTCTCTTCGACCCCCTTCCGTCCTCTACGATTACAGGCAACCGAAATGTAATTTACGGCAACTAACCGGTCCGCCAAATAACTTTTTTTTTTTTGAAAATGCAATAAAAATAAAACTACTAAATATTTTCTCAAATTTCTTTTTGATTTGAAAGTAAAATCCTTCCGGTTAATAATGGAAAATAATTTCATTCAAATGGCTGCCACGGCTGGCCATGCAGTAGCCTACTATTGTGTGCAGCTGTATTTCACCAATGGCTTCACGAATATTGTCCTTTAAAGTGTCAATTGTCTCTGGCTTGTCGGCGTAACACTTATCTTTGACGGCACCCCACAAATAATAATCCAACGATGTCAAATCGCAGCTCCGAGCTGGCCAAACGAAATCAGCTCTGCGGCTGATAATGCGATCTTCAAAAACAGGGCGCAAAACATCGAGTGTAGCTTCGGCTGTGTGGCACGCCGTCTGTTAAAACCAAATGTTGCCAATATCCTTCTCTTTAATTTTTGTGAACAAAAATTCGTTCAACATGGCCCGATAATGATCGCCATTGACTGTAACGGGCACTCCTTGCTCATTTTCGAAAAAAAAAAAAAAAATGGCCCAATTATGCCTCTGGACCAAAATCTGCACCAAACAGTGACTCGTTTTGGGTGCATCGGCTTTTCAATGTATCCGTGCGGGTTTTCTGTGCCCCAAATGCAACAATTTTGCTTATTTACATACCCGCCAAGATCAAAATTAACTTCATCTGAAAAGATGATTTTTTTGGCAAAATCGGCATCTTCTGTAAGTCGATCGCAGACCCGTTGTTCAAGCGTATACACAACCATATTCGTTCAGCAGAAGGATAAAACTAATTGTCTGTCAAATCAGACATGAGCTAAGTGTTACCATTCACGAAATAAGCACGAGTTGAAAAAAACGTTACATTGCGGACCCTTTACTTTCATTGAGTCACGTGCTATATGCATTCGTTAATTTTGGCTTTAGTAATTTCAGACTTTGTACTGGTAACTGTCGGTCTTCTTTCTCATCACGCAGTCTCTAGAAATTGCTAATGTTTGTGCAAGGCTCAGGTACCCCATGACATCCACATTTCACCTGCCTCTACCAGTCCTGAGTCAGTGCTGGACATTCACACACAAAGTGCGTGAATGGATTTTCATCTTGGCTAGATGTTCCTTAAAAATAGTTTTTTGTTTAAATTTCTGTTATTGAAGAAATTTCTTCAATATAAATATTTTCTTATCCTTATTTAATAAGGATAAATATTTATTTAAACTAACTAAAATTATTAGTTATTTTTTTATCTTTATAATATATTTCATTATATTTTTTTCTTTTCATACCGTGTTAAATCAAAACCGTGTAAAAAAATACCGTGTAAAAGCAGAATTGGGAGTATGCATATCCGGTTAGTTAAACTGCGTACTTTCAATGCTTTTTCTCCACTTTCTAAGATATTTTTGCCGAAAAAAAGTATCCTATATTGGGACCAGGATACTTTTGTATCTCCTCACAAAATTGTGTTAAAATCCATTTAGTAGTTTTTAAGTGATGCGAGAAAAGCAGACAGACAGACGGATATGAGTTACTATTTTATTATATGTATAGATAGATTAACTAGCTGTGCGCGCCACCTCGTGGGCGTTCTGACAATATTTTGTTTGAGTTTGCTTTGAAATGTTAAAACTCTTACTTTTATAGTGCTTCAGCTTAGATTTTATCCATACCTCGATAAAATTCTAGAATTTATATAAAATTTTAAAAATATTATAGAGTTCTGTAAATAGTGTTTAAAATATCCCGCTGACAAAAATAAAAGGTGCTTTCAATTTTGCAGTACCTTTAAATCGATTATTTCCGCTGCTTTTTCTCCACTTTCTCTTGGAAATAAGATATTTTTGCGGAAAAAATATATCCTATAATTGATTCAGAATTTTAAGGTACCTCCTCACAAAGTTTTCTTAAAATCCATTCAGTAGTTTTTACGTGATGCGAACTGACAGACAAACAGACAGAATAATTCTAAAAATTGCTGTTTTGTATTTCTCTCTGACTAATAACTGCAACAGTAACAAAATTTAAAACAAATATTTCATGTGCTTCACGTATACGTATTTTCTTTATATACAGGTACCCATCCCTGTATAAAATTCTAAAATTTATATAAAATTCCTAAAATCTAGAAATTATTCTAAAGCTCTGTAAAAGGTGTTTAAAGATCTTTCAAAAATAAAAGGCGCTGTAAAGTATGCAGTACTTTTAAAATATCCGGCTTACAAAAATAAAAGGTGCTTTAAGGTATGCACATCGGTAAAATTGCGTACTTTCACTGCTAATTCTCTATTTTTTCTTGGAAGTAACATGTTTGGCAAAAAAAGTATCCTACATTTGAATGAAAATACTAAGACACCTCCTCCAATACTTATCATAGAGTGTCGCATTGGTGTCATAGAAAGAATTAGTCCTTAGCCCTGAAAAACAAGTCACATGACAAGTCAGTGGTAGTTCAGTTTCCCTAGGGTAATTTCTCATTATGTTGCCAATAATTGGCATCTGAAAAGAAGTTTAATAAAAATTATATTTTAATAACAAATAAGAATATTTTTGTGCCATAATTTTAATCATATTGTTGCCACATGAAAGATTTTTATTAAGTTAATATCGGATGGCTTTTTGTAAATATTTTGAAATTATGTGGTTAAACTGCAACAAAATGCAGCGAAAATAATTAAAAGATTTTAAATATTTATATTTAACTTTTGAACAGATGCTATTAGAAAAAGTTTATATTCAACATGTGTTTAAATTAAAAATGAATCGCCCATTTAACAATTAAATTAAAAGATAATATATATAGTCTGGCCTATATGTGCATGGTTTTGGAATTGGCGTCATCGCTTAGTAATTGGATAATCTAATTTTGACAGAGCATCAGGTAATGAAGCTGTATGCAAACAAGCTGTTATTGTTTTTTTTTTTTTGTGTAATAGTGATGTAAAAAGTCTGCTACTTTATGCTTTATTTAGCGATTATACCTATAATCTGGTTTCAACTTTATCAGATTTTATAAAATAAGATAAGTTAGCAATACTGTGCATTCATATATTGAAATCAGGACACTAAGGTACCTCCTTACAAAAGTTTGCTAAAATCCATCCAGTGGTTTTAACGTATTGCAAACACAAATAAAAAGACAGGCAGACAAATAGACAGGCAGACAGATGGACAGAAAATTATATGTAAGATTACAGAAAAAGACAAAATATGTCCTTCTGGTTTTTAAACTTTTATAACGTCTTCTATTGATCGGCAATAAAAAATTTATAAAATTCGAACCGGAACATTGAAAAAAGTCAAATAAAAAAAGCATATAAGAGAAGTATAGAGACTAGCTCTTTCCCCCAACAAATAAATTGCATTTTTATTATAAAACGTTATGGGTAATTAGCATAATATTAAATAATGCATATTTTTTTCTTTTTTTGTGATTATATTCAATACTATTTTTAGTAAATTACAAACATAATTTTCTGTATATAAATACTCAAATTAAACAGAATGATTTAATTGAAATTTCATTGGGGTCAATATTAAAGCAGTTAAACATAAAAAAATAAAGTTTAGTTGAAGTAATTTTTATAAAAATTTGACACAAAATAAATTTAAAGTAAGCTGTAATTTTTATGAATATGGTGAGTACAAATGAGTGTCTGTAGTCTAATAAATCTAACGAATTTAAAAAATTTTAATCCACGGAATTGATGTAACATTTTAATTTGCCAATAGGTACATATAATTTAGAACACCTTTCTGAAATTCAAATAGTGGCTCCCATTATTGATTCCTTTCCCTGATTGCATTTTTTGTGCGAAAGTAAAATTATTATTGGTTCCGTTGCTGTCGTATTTTTCCGTTGCGTTGCGTTTTTATCTCTACAAAGACGGTATTGCTATATTACTAATTCCGCAATGTAGATATTTTTCTTCATTTTGTTTACGTTCAAATTATGACGGAAAGAACAAAAATGTAAGAAAATTTATTTCAGTTTTGGAAAAATATTTTTATAGGAATAAAAGATAAAAATAAACAAATAAATTGCAACTAGAAGCAATGGTTAATTTAATGCAAAAAATCGGGACATTGCTTGTAGGTTTAGCCAAGGTGCCCCTGCATCCACAGGCATTAACACATTTGGAATACGTCATTTTTCAAAGAAAGCCATTTTCGCCATTCTTTCCTCATCTGCATTCATATCCATTTGCTGCACAACCAATTCTCTTACTTGTTTAATACATCAGGCAACACTTTGCAAAACGTTGAATGCGTTATATTACCATCAAAATCCTTACCAACACTATGCTGATAGCTGAATTCTGCCAAAAACCTAAAACAAGCCGAAAGTTTATCTTTTCGAGACAGTGTTCCTTGACGATTACTTCCTGAACTCGTAGACTCAAGCTCAGACAAAATATATTTAAATGCTGCTTTATTTAAATAAATTTTTTTTTTGCAAGCATTCCGCTCTGTTGGTGTCTAAAAATTAATTTTTTTTAATAATATCACCTAATTTGTAATTTAATTTATTCTTTCTTAGAGAGAATAAAAACGAATTTAAGCTTGATTTGAAACTTCATCTGTATGTAAAATAAATAATTCGACTAATAAAAATTGTAAATATTCAATATTAAAAGTAATAAAAAAAAAAAAAAAAGTAGCTTTAATTGTTAACCGAATGTTGGCTGAAGCAACAACAAATATAAGGTGGTAAATATTAAAGTAAAAGTATTCAGCAAAAGGGAAGCTTAAGGCAGTGGTAGACTTCGTTCTCACCAACTGACGATAGATTTTGAATACAGTTTTCTCGTATTTCTTTATCTGAGTTTGGTTGGTTAATTACATGATGCTTACAACTAAACACTACCCAAAGTAGATAGATACGAAGAATGCTGATGACGGACGTAGCTGTCAAGCAAATGCGCATTCCGCTCTGCTGGTGTCAAAAAATTAAATTTTCCTAAGTTTTCTTTAATAATATCACCTAATTTGTAATTTAATTTATTCTTTCTTAGAGAGAATAAAAACGAACATAAGCTTGATTTAAAACTTCA
The DNA here is from genome assembly GCA_949628195.1 of Phasia obesa. Classification (NCBI taxonomy): domain Eukaryota; kingdom Metazoa; phylum Arthropoda; class Insecta; order Diptera; family Tachinidae; genus Phasia; species Phasia obesa. The sequence continues at coordinate 149,251,703 of OX451216.1, forward strand.
TCTGTATGTAATAATTAAAAAAAAAAACATTTTTTACTGGTTGTCAGAAAAAGTTCTAGCACTTCTTTTGACGACTCACAAAAATGTGAGAAAAGTTCGGTTGTCGCATAGTCAAAAAAACGTCTCGAACAGACACGAATAAGCATTTGATGACTCATTTGTTCATATCCACAGATATCGAGAGGGAATATATAGATTTTGAACATATTTATAAATATATACAAAAGGAAAGTATCGTTAATGATGAAGAGAGTGATAAGCTTTGAAAGGATTTTGTTTCTAAAATTAATTGCAATTCATCGTGCGTGAGTAAATTTCTTCTCACCGTGAGTATGCGTGACCGTGAGTGGAAAACAGGCATGTGCACTTCTATACTAATAGGTATTCATAACTTTCATGAAATTCGCATAATTTTTGTAAGATTTATAGAATTTTTTCTATAAAGGACATTTGACAGGATCAAGAGTCTTTTTTTCCAGAGCAATTACGATGGGTTTAACAAACCTATGATTTCACATTTTATTTTTTTGTTAAATAAGTTAGCAAATATAAGAACATTTGCATTTTAGAACTTGGGCGGTAGGCGTGTCTTTGTTCCGATTTTTTCAAAAACCAAAATTTTTCTTCATTACGCTAAATATAACACAGTGCAACACGGAAAAAAGTAACCATATACGGACACCACTACCTGATAAAAGACCAAAAAAAAAAGACCCCTGTCTCCCAGTTTTGCCCAAAGTCCTCCAGGTTTTTTTATGGACCCTCAAAGATGTGGGGCCTCGATGTCATTTTTGCAAAAAAATGATCATTTCCTCAAGCTCATATTTTGCAAACCCTTTAGAATTTTGATATACTCTTTGAGGCAAAGTTGTAGCTCTTGTCATAAAGAACAAAAATTATGAACATATAAAATCAAAACAACTTCATCTTCAAGGTCAAAATCTCAAAAAACTTTAAAAAATTAAATTTTTTTACCTTTTTTCCCCTGTTCAGGTCCATAGGTAGCAAACCGTTCAAAATTCGAGGAAACAATCAACTATAAAAATGAACCTAAAATCTCAATAAACAACTTTTTAGAACATATGAACTTCCTAGGAATGATTCTTAACACCGTTTAGGTAGCGCTTAGGTAGCCGGGAAATTTTTCACTTTTGCGGCTACCTAAGCGCTACCGCAATTTTGACCTTGAAGATGAAGTTTTTTTGATTTTATATATTCACAATTTTTGTTCTTTATGACAAGAGCTACAACTTTGCCTCAGAGGGTATATCCAAACTCCAAACGGTTTGCAAAATATGAGCTTGAGTAAATGATTATTTTTTTGCAAAAATTACATCGAGGCCCCACATCTTTGAGGGCCCATAAAAAAACCTGGAGGACTGTGGGCAAAACTGTGAGACAGGGGTCTTTTTTTTTTGGTCTTTTATGACGTAGTGCTGTGCGTATATGGTTATTTTGCCATGACTTAAAAAATTACACAGTGTGTAAGTGTTCTGTAAAGTGTTCTGTGTCAACTCCTTCTATTTTTGTCCTATCTTTACATGGAAAAAAAGCACCGTGCGTCGTCAGCTTTTTAACAATATATTGTTCGAATTAATTTGTGGTTGTGAAAGTAATCTACACCATATTTTAAGACTCCTACTTTCATAGTGCTTCAGGGATGGTTTATATATATTTACCTTGGGTAGAGGTTACCGTCTTTGCGTAAATACAACACAGTTTTTACATAAAATTCTATTATTGTAGAAATCTGTAATTACTATGTTTACAATGAAGATTATAACAAATTAAAGGGTGTTCGCATAGCTGATGTAAATCGTTGCCTTATCTTTTGAACCGTTATACAGAATTTTGAAATTTATACAGACCATGTATTGCTATGTCTGCCATAAAATTGGAATTTAAATTAAGCCCTCTAGCTAATGAAATTGAATTTATTTGAATTTTTCGTTTAAACCGACTTTACTGTTTCTTGAAACTGACACAAAGTTGTTCGCTCTACACATGTCCTCAATAACAAGATGTGCAACAAATAATAAAAATAAAAGCGAACATGCTCCCCAATTGGTAACGTTTTTTGACTTATAAGATGTTATTAAAGGGTATCCCTGTAAAATATGTAATTTTGGTGCATATAAACTTATGAGGCAGTCGCTTTCTATAAAGTCGCTACAATAAAAAATTTACTAGAAAAAAATAAATAAATAAAAATTTGGTGATCCATATTGTAGGTGTTTTCTACGTATGTATATCAGCCTATCTTTTAGACTATAAAAGCCAAACTTTATTTTCTACAGATTGTGGTATACCTTGTACCGTAAACTGAAATGAAAGAGTGTACCAATAAAAGCCGTAATTTTTGATAATTAATATTCTCTTTTAAACGTTTGGATTAGAATTAATGCACATTTTGTGGCTAGGTTTTTTTTTTCATTATTCCTAAGAATGGAAGGAAGCCTTCTCTGATTACTATGTACAAAGATTAATGAATAAAAATGTCATCATAGAACATTAACACTACGTAGACTCACGCCTGTCTATATGAATAAATAACCAAGTGATACAAACCTGGAGGTTAAATATAATAGGTCGATGAAGGGGTACACCAAGCCCGCTTCATTGATATCTTATATCGAAAAACCACCAGATAATCTCTTCTTGCTCTGAAACGATCTCAGGGTAGCAACTAATTGTGCCCGAAGTAGCTTTATAATTTCTGTAATTTATATCCTAAAATAATAATAATAAAGTATTCATTGTAAACTTATTTACGAGGAATTTGTGAAACAGTCGTATGTTTGTTTTTCCATTTAATGACATTTTGTTTCATAACACCTGGTCCAATTAAAAATTGTTTTAGGTTCCATAACAAAACTTTACCATTTAGCGTAAAAATTAATTTTATTAACTGATAAAGAATAAATAATATTAGTTACGGACTGAGTTATTTAGTTATATATGGCTTGTGAGACTTTTATGAAAGCATTCGTTAACAGAGTTTATTTACGCAACGTTTATTTGGTGCAGCTCATTTAAAAGGAATAATTTAAAATCAAAATGTATTTCTTAAATTCCAAGTGCCTAGCAATTTTAGCTTTAACGCTTCTTCTGGCATCTGCTACACAAGCAGGTCGTTCATATAAAACGTGCATTAACCCACCATGTCCATCTGAGATGCTTTGATGAATTTATCCAGAATAACTTGTTAATTGATTTTGTATAAATAAAAACACAAGTTTTTTTAATTTATGGAATGCAAATTGAAATAAAAATATTTTAAAACAAAATTTTGTTTATGTTATTTCGTGTATCTCAGCCATTCTTTTGTGACGTATGTTACACTTACACAACAGTGCATAATAATTTGAACAAAATTTAATGTTATGAATGAATATAGTATAACTGTCTAATAGATGCTAAGTGATGTTTTTTAAGATAATAAAATTGGGCTGACTTAGGTTTAATAGTTTTTCAGTAGTAACAAATATTGTTTTGCTGTTACGCACGCAGTCTCTAGAAATTGTTAATATTTGTTCAAGGGTCAGGTCCCCCATGGCATCCACATTTCACAAGCTTCTACCAATCCTGAGTCTTATGTTAGCCAGTGCTGGACATTCACACACAAATTCTTAGCCTCTTACAGGCACAGTCAGCAAGTATCATCTTTTTCGATTTTCATCTTGGCTAGATGTTACTTAAAAATATTTTTTTGTTTAAATTTCTTATATTGAAGAAATTTCTTGAATATAAATATATCCTATCATTATTTTATAAGGTGTATGTATGCATGATTAAAATTTAGTTCAGCTAACTAAAATTATTAGTTAATTTTTTTTATCTTTATAAGATATTTCATTATTGGATAAAAATCTTCAACGTAATCTGAAAACAAAATTACTTAATTTTTTATTTTTTATTTTTAATTCATTTAAAAAATTCTTTATTTATAGCGAGCTATTAAACCAAATTGTTTATTTATTTATTAAATGTTACAATACAATTACAAACACCCAGAGGGTAGTGAAACACCCAGAGTCTTTGTTGGGAATCGATCCCACAACCCCCCGACTGATAGAATAGCACACTACCTACTAGTCTACCGGGGCACCCTAAACCAAATTATAAATTCACTTTTATTACAACTATTTTTTAAATGAATTATTAATTATTCTTTATTATAAAGAGATAAATAAAAATTAGACACCAGCAGAATGTATGTAATGCATAATAATTATTAATTCATTTATTATTAACTAGCTGTGCGTGCTTTGAAACTCTTAGGCCCATTATTATAACTTATCGCTCCAACAAAATCCTAACTTCAGCTAGGCAAGTTATAATAATGGGCCTTACTCTTATAGTGCTTCAGTTTAGATTTTATCCACACCTCGATAAAATTTTAGAATTTATATAAAATTTTAAAAATATAATAGAGTTCAGTAAATAGTATTTAAAATATCCCGCTGACAAAAATAAAAGGTGCTTTCAATTTTGCAGCACCTCTAAATCGATTACTTTTGCTGCCTTTTCTCCACTTTCTCTTGGCAATAAGATATTTTTGCGGAAAAAAACTATAATTGACAGACTGACAGACAAACAGACAGACTTATTCTAAAAATTGCTGTTTTGTATTTCTCGCCGACAAATAACTGCACCAGTAACAAAATATAAAAAAAAAAAATTTCATGTGCTTCACCTATACGTATTTTCTTTATATAAAGGTACCCATCCCTGTATATAATTCTAAAATTATATAAAATTCCTAAAATCTAGAAATTATTGTAAAGCTCTGTAAAAGGTGTTTAAAGATATTTCAAAAATAAAAGGCGCTGTAAAGTATGCAGTACTTTTAAAATATCCCGCTTACAAAAATAAAAGGTGCTTTAAGGTATGCACATCGGTAAAATTGCGTACTTTCACTGCTAATTCTCTATTTTTTCTTGGAAGTAACATGTTTGGCAAAAAAAGTATCCTACATTTGAATGAAAATACTAAGACACCTCCTCCAATACTTATCATAGAGTGTCGTATTGGTGTCATAGAAAGAATTAGTCCTTAGCCCTGAAAAACAAGTCACATGACAAGTCAGTGGTAGTTCAGTTTCCCTAGGGTAATTTCTCATTATGTTGCCAATAATTGGCATCTGAAAAGAATAAAAATTATATTTTAATAACAAATAAGAATATTTTTGTGCCATAATTTTAATCATATTGTTGCCACATGAGAGATTTTTATTAAGTTAATATCGGATGGCTTTTTGTAAATATTTTGAAATTATGTGGTTTAACTGCAACAAAATGCAGCGAAAATAATTAAAAGGTTTTAAATATTTATATTTAACTTTTGAACAGATGCTATTAGAAAAAGTTTATATTCAACATGTGTTCAAATTAAAAATGAAATGCCCATTTAACCATTAAATTAAAAGATAATATATATAGTCTGGCCTATATGTGCATGGTTTTGGAATTGGCGTCATCGCTTAGTAATTGGATAATCTAATTTTGACAGAGCATCAGGTAATGAAGCTGTATGCAAACAAGCTGTTATTGTTTTTTTTTTTTTGTGTAATAGTGATGTAAAAAGACTGCTACTTTATGCTTTATTTAGCGATTATACCTATAATTTGTGTTCAACTTTATCAGATTTTATAAAATAAAATAAGTTAGCAATACTGTTCATTCATTCATATATTGGAATCAGGACACTAAGGTACCTCCTTACAAAAGTTTGCTAAAATCCATCCAGTGGTTTTTACGTACTGCAAACACAAATAAAAAGACAGACAGACAGGCAGACAGACGGACAGAAAATGAGTTACTGTTTTATTATATGTAAGATTACAAAAAAAAGAAAAAATATGTCCTTCTGATTTTTGAACTTTTATAACGTCTTCTATTGATCGGCAATAAAAAATTTATAAAATTCGAACCGGAATATTGAAAAAAGTCAAGTAAAAAAAGCATATTTTTTTCTTTTTTTGTGATTATATTCAATACTATTTCTTCGACATTTGGGAATATGGTGTTAAGCCAAAAAAAAATACATTTTCAGTTTTTGATTGGGTTTAACTACATTTTTTTTTCTGTTACGTTTGGTATCAATAACTTAATTCTAGCACAACTGCATCCAATCGTAATCATTTGCTCTTTAGGCAATAAGTCAGAAAAATGCATATTTTGTTTGGTATTAAGGTCTTAAGTTGACTTAAGTCTTTGTGACCGAAGCCTTTGAAACATTTAATATTCTTCTAAGGGCATAAGTTAACTTAAGTCTTTTATACGGAACGGAATAATCAATTGTTGCTATCTCATTTCTATATACGTATAACCACGTCGCTATTCTCTTTGCTCTTTGCTAACCACGTCATTAGTGCCGCTACATCAAAAACCACTCAACAAACGAAACAACAAAGAAAAGAAATCGGTTATTTCATCGCCTGTCTAATCTAGTTACCTAGCGTTTATTCTTCATATGAATCGCTATACTCAATTGAGCGAATGAATTTGTATTTCTCTGAATTGGGTTCACATTATTTAATAACAGTTTACAACAGTTCCATCGCTATTTTCGGCTATGCCAAACATTTTTGATTCCGAAGATAGCGTTATGGATAAGGATTTATTCCCAGAAAAAGAAACCAGTGAAAGCGGAAAAAATGGAGCTGCAACTACTCCATCAGCTCAAGTAAGTGAGGACGTAGCAGTTGATAACATGGGAAATAATGGTAAGTAGTATTCCAGGCGCATAAGGAAAGAAAGAACAAAAAAAATTCATAGCGGCAAAAGTTATGTAAGTGTCAGCGGAAAAGTAATTAAGGCAAGGCAATTACAACATTTAAAACAATGCAGAAAAAAATGCAATTCTTTTCTTAAAGAAGAAATTAGGAAAAATATTTTTGACGAATAAAAATCTAAAAAAATTATCCACTCCAAACAAAATATAAAACTTTGGTCCCGATATCTGAGGAAAAAAAAAGGGATTTGTGTTCTCTTTTAAGCTTGATACCACCTGTGTTCCACAGTTTTTATACAAATTTACCAACTTCCTACACCGCTGTAAATGATGATCCTGATTTGGTAGATGAATAAGAGGAAACAGAGACAACTTAAATTTTTTTTTGGTTTTTATTATTAACTTTATAATTATTAATTATTAAATTACTTTTATTGTTTATTATAACAATTTTTCAAGCTTATGAATAAATCAATTAATCAATTCCTATTTTTAACTAAATAACAACGTTTTATTTCCTGACTTAATTCTTACAAAAAAGCAAAACTTTTAGAAATGATACAAAATTTGTGGATACGAAGGACTGAAGTCATCTAAAAAACGGGAAATACTAACAAATTTTAAAAAATGTGTTAATATTACTATAGGTTATCATATCCATGCTTGTTTCCCATCAGTTTCTTTTCAAACAAATTTTATCCTGATTTGCAAACAATTAAATAAATTTCAATTTAACATTACGAAAAACTACAATTTCTGACTTAAGACCTTATTCCCAAACGTCAAAGATTTTTAGTCAATTACAAAAATAATTTTCTTTATATAAATACTCAAATTAAACAGAATGATTTAAAAATTTCATTGGGGTCAATATTAAATAGTAATGCCCTTATTCAAAAAAAAAATAAAGTTTACTTGAAGTAATTTTTATAAAAAATTTAACATAAAGTAAACTTTAAGTAAGCTTTATATTTTTATGAATATGGTGAGTACAAGTGAGTGTCTGTGGTCTAGTAAATCTAAAGAATATAAAATTTTAATCCACGGAATTGACGTAACATTTTAATTTGCCAATAGGTACATATAATTTAGAACACCTTTTTGATTCCGTTCCTTGATTGCTGAAAGCATTTTTTGTGCGAAAGTAAAATTATTATTGGTTCCGTTGCTGCCGTATTTTTCCGTTGCGTTGCGTTATCATCTCTACAAAGACGGTATTGCCATATTACTAATTCCGCAATGTAGATATTTTTCTTCATTTTGTTTACGTTCAAATTATGACGGAAAGAACAAGAATATAAGAAAATTTGTTTCAGTTTATCTCTCTATTATTTTGGAAAAATATTTTTATAGGAATAAAAGATAAAAATAAACAAATAAATTGCAACTAGAAGCAATGGTTAATTTAATGCAAAAAATCGGGACATTGCTTGTAGGTTTAGCCAACGCGCCCCTGCATCCACAGGCATTAACACATTTGGAATACGCCATTTTTCAAAGAAAGCCATTTTCGCCATTCTTTCCTCATCTGCATTCATATCCATTTGCTGCACAACCAATTCTCTAACTTGTTTAATACATCAGGCAACACTTTGCAAAACGTTGAATGCGTTATATTACCATCAAAATCCTTACCAACACTATGCTGATAGCTGAATTCTGCCAAAAACCTAAAACAAGCCGAAAGTTTATCTTTTCGAGACAGTGTTCCTTGACGATTACTTCCTGAACTCGTAGACTCAAGCTCAGACAAAATATATTTAAATGCTGCTTTATTTAAATAAAATTTATTTTGAAAGCATTCCGCTCTGTTGGTGTCTAAAAATTAAATTTCCCATTTTTTTTTTTTTTTAAATAATATCACCATACATATTTGTAATTTAATTTCTTAGAGAGAATAAAAACGAATTTAAGCTTGATTTGAAACTTCATCTGTATGTAAAATAAATAGTTCGACTAATAAAAATTGCAAATATTCAATATTAAAAGTAATAAAAAAAGTAGCTTTAATTGTTAACCGAAGGTTGGCTGAAGCAACAACAAATATAAGGTGGTAGATATTAAAGTAAAAATATTCAGCAAAAGAGAAGCTTAAGGTAGTGGTAGACTTCGTTCTCACCAACTGACGATATATTTTGAAATCAGTTTTCTAAATAGATGATGCTAACAACTAAACACTACCCAAAGTAAATAGATACGAAGAGTGCTGATGACGGACGTAGCTGTCTAGCAAATGCGCATTCCGCTCTACTGGTGTCAAAAAATTAAATTTTCCTAATTTTTGTTTAGTAATATCACCTAATTTGTAATTTAATTTATTCTTTCTTAGAGAGAATAAAACGAACATAAGTTTGATTTGTATGTAATAATTAAATAAAAAAAAACATTTTTTACTGGTTGTCAGAAAAAGTTCTAGCACTTCTTCTGATGAGTCACAAAAATGTGAGAAAAGTTCGGTTGTCGCATACTCAAAAAACGTCTCGAACAGACACGAATAAGCATTTGATGACTCATTTGTTCATATCCACAGATATCAAGAGGGAGTATATAGATTTCGAACATATTTATAAATATATACAAAAGGAAAGGGTCGTTAATGATGAAGAGAGTGATAAGCTTTGAAAGGATTTTGTTTCTAAAATTAATTGCAAGTGATCGTGCGTGAGTAAAATTATTCTTACCGTGAGTATGCGTGACCGTGAGTGGAAAACAGGCATGTGCACTTCTATACTAATAAGTATTCATAACTTTCATGAAATTCGCATAATTTTTGTAAGATTTATAGAATTTTTTCTATAAAGGACATTTGACAGGATCAAGAGTCTTTTTTTCCAGAGCAATTACGATGGGTTTAACAAACCTATGATTTCACATTTTATTTTTTTGTTAAATAAGTTAGCAAATATAAGAACATTTGCATTTTAGTACTTGGGCGGTAGGCGTGTCTTTGTTCCGATTTTTTCAAAAACCAAAATTTTTCTTCATTACGCTAAACATAACACAGTGCAACACGGAAAAGAGTAACCATATACGGACACCACTACATGATAAAAGACCCCTGTCTCCCAGTTATGCCCAAAGTCCTCCAGGTTTTTTTTATGGGCCCTCAAAGATGTGGGGCCTCGATGTAATTTTTGCAAAAAAATGATCATATACTCAAGCTCATATTTTCCAAACCGTTTGGAATTTTGATATACTCTTTGAGGCAAAGTTGTAGCTCTTGTCACAAAGAACAAAAATTGTGAACATATAAAATCAAAACAACTTCATCATCAAGGTCAAAATCGCAAAAAACTTTAAAAAATTCATTTTTTTTTACCTTTTTTCCCCTGTTCAGGTCCATAGATAGCAAACCGTTCAAAATTCAAGGAAACAATCAACCACAAAAATGAACCTAAGATCTCAATAAACAACTTTCTAGAACATATGAACTTCCTAGGAATGATTCTTAACGCCGTTTAGGTAGCGCTTAGGTAGCCGGAAAATTTTTCACTTTTGCGGTGTTAAGAATCATTCTTAGGAAGTTCATATGTTCTAGTTGTTTATTGAGATTTTAGGTTCATTTTTGTAGTTGATTGTTTCCTTGAATTTTGAACGGTTTGCTACCTATGGACCTGAACAGGGGAAAAAAGGTAAATAAAATTTTTGTAAACAATTTTTGTTCTTTATGACAAGAGCTACAACTTTGCCTCAGAGAGTATATCAAAATTCCAAACGGTTTGCAAAATATGAGCTTGAGGAAATGATCATTTTTTTGCAAAAATGACATGGGAACAAAGCACCGTGCGTCGTCAGCTTTTTAACAATAATTTGTTAGAATTTATTTGTGGTTGCGAAAGTAATCTACACCATATTTTAAGACTCCTCACTTTCATAGTGCTCCAAAGATGGTTTATATATATTTACCTTGGATAGAGGTTACCGTCTTTGCGTAAATACTCAGGATGTTACAACATAGTTTTTACATAAAATTCTATTATTGTAGAAATCTGCAATTACTATGTTTACAATGAAGACTATAACAAATTAAAGGGTGTTCGCATAGCTGATGTAAATCGTTGCCTTATCTGTTGAATCGTTATATACTGAATTTCGAAATTTATACAGACCATGTATTGCTATGTCTGCCATAAAATTGGAATTTAAATGGAGCCCTATAGCTAATGAAATTCAATTTATTTGAATTTTTCATTTAAAGCGACTTGACTGTTTCTTGAAACTGACACAAAGTTATTCGCTCTACACATGTCCTCAATAACATGATGTGCAACAAATAATAAAAGTAGCAGCCAAAATGCACCCCAGTCGCTACAGTAAAAATTTTAGTAGAAAAAAAAAAATAAATAAAAATTTGGTGCCCCATATTGTAGGTGTTTTCTACGTATGTATATCAGCCTATCTTTTAGACTATAAAAGCCAAACTTTATTCTGTACGGTATACCTTGTACCGTAAACTGAAAATGAGAGAGTGTGCTAATAATAGCCGTAAATTTTGATAATTAAAGCTTTCTTTTAAACGTTTAGATTAGAATCAATGCACATTTTGTGGTTAGTTTTTTTTTTTTAAATTACTCCCAAGAATGGAAGGAAAGCTTCTCTGATTACCATGTACAAAGATTAATGAACAAAAATGTCATCATAGAACGTTAACACTACGTAGAGACCCCCGCCTGTCTATATGAATAAATAACCAAGTGATACAAACCTGGAGGTTAAATATAATAGGTCGATGAAGGGGTACACCAAGACCGCTTCATTGATATCTTATATCGAAAAACCAGCAGGTAATCTCTTCTTGCTCTGAAACGATTTCAGGGTAGCAAATAATTGTGTCCTAAATAGCTTCAACATTTTTGTAATTTATATCCTAAAATAATAATGATAACATATTCACTGCACACTTATTTATGAGGAATTTGTTAAACAGTCGTATGTTTGTTTTTCCATTTAATGACATTTTGTTTCATAACATCTTGTGAAATTAAAAATTATTTTAGGTTCCATAACAAAACTTTACCATTTAGCGTAAAAATAAATTTTATTAACTGATAAAGAATAAATAATATTAGTTACGTACTGAGTATTAATTTTACACTTATTTACGAGGAATTTGTAAAACAGTCGAATGTTTGTTTTTCCATTTAATGACATTTTGTTTCATAACACCTGGTGCAATTAAAAATTGTTTTAGGTTCCATAACAAAAATTTAGAATTTAGCGTAAAAATCAATTCTATTAACTGATAAAGAATAAATAATATTAGTTACGGACTGAGTTATTTAGTTATATATGGCTTGTGAGACTTTTATGAAAGCATTCGTTAACAGAGTTTATTTACGCAACGTTTATTTGGTGCAGCTCATTTAAAAGGAATAATTTAAAATCAAAATGTATTTCTTAAATTCCAAGTGCCTAGCAATTTTAGCTTTAACGCTTCTTCTGGCATCTGCTACACAAGCAGGTCGTTCATATAAAACGTGCATTAACCCACCATGTCCATCTGAGATGCTTTGAAGAATTTATTCAGAATAACTTGTTAATTGATTTTGTAGTTATAAATAAAAACACAAGTTTTTTATTTAATGGAATGCAAATTGAAATAAAAATATTTTAAAACAAAATTTTGTTTATGTTATTTCGTGTATCTCAGCCATTCTTTTGTGACGTATGTGACACTTACACAACAGTGCATAATAATTTGAACAAAATTTAATGTTATGAATGAATATATAACTGTCTAATAGATGCTAAGTGATGTTTTTTAAGATAATAAAATTGGGCTGACTTAGGTTTAATAGTTTTTCAGTAGTAACAAATATTGTTTTGCTGTTACGTATGTGACATGAAATTACCACGACTCTAAAATGCTGTGCATTTATTGGAAAAATCTGTTCATTTCATTATTAAAAAATTAAAATATTTATATTATTACATACAATGAAATTTTATAATCAAGCTTAAGTTCGTTTTTATTCTCTCTAAGAAAGAATTAATTAAATTACAAATTAGGTGATAATATTAAGGAAAAATTAGGAAAATTTAATTTTTAGACACCATCACGTGCGGAATGCACATTTTCTAGACAATTTATATTATTTATAAGCACAACCATACACTTGAAAATGTTGCAAAGGCGTATTTAAAAAAATGTTTTGTTGTTACGTAGTATGTGATAGTGTGCTTGTTATGTATGTGACAAGTAAAACAAAAGTGAATAGTAATTTCTTATTTTTCTTAATCAACAGTTTCACAAATACAATCACCAGGATTCGATTTTCATGTTCACCTTCCGCAGGTTTCTCACTACTGTTGTCATCTTCCGATTCTCCAATGTAGACATCTTCGAATTGCAGTCGTGGTTGGGTAGGTTAAACATCTTTAATTTTAGCGCCATTATTTCTTTGCTCTCCACTTGGCAATCCTTTCTTTTGAAGAAGTTGTAGCCATTATCATTTTTCATTAATATCACATCATAAACTAGATGCATATACTAAACACTTGATGTGTCACATACGTAACAGTATTTTCTTTCAGTAATATAGAAATTAAAAAAAAAAATAAATAAAAAATATGTAGTTGATACACATAAGATGATACACATAACCTAACTTTTACCATATGTTATACATGTTAACATTTTTCAAGAGATGTAATTTAAACTTTATTATAATTCTTGTTACGTACGTGATACTTACCACATTTTTTTTTTTTAATTTTTATTCTCAATTTTTTTAACCACCATTCCAAATAAAAACTGTGTTCTTGTAAATATTGGGATACTACTTCGGGGCCTTTATGAATGCTTAGAGAATCAGTGTCGTCAGCAAATGTTAATATGTGGATTCGATTGCTAGGTGGCATATCGGATGTGTACAGCAAATATAATTTGGTTGAGGCGAGCTTCAAAATTATCCTTCTTTAAGTATAAACTTACGACCAGTTAAGTAACTTTTTAACAGCTTGTAAAAATGAATGGGAAGGTTCTGTTTTAACTTGTAAACTAGGTCTTCATGCCATACTTTGTCGAACGCTTAAGAAAAGTCTATGAAAAGCGCTAAACAACATTATTATCTTTCATCGAAACCCTTTTTTACTACATTTACTAATCTGTGCGTTTATTCAATAGTGCTGTGCTATTTTCTGAGACCGAATTTGTGATTTGGAATACATATATCTCTTTTCACTGAAAATTGGCTTCAGCTTAATAATTAATATTTTCTCAAACAGTTTTAAACTATTTTATAATAGACTTATTGGCCTGTATGACTTTACCATTATGTGATCTTTTCCTGTCATAGGTATCATAGTAATAAGAGAAACCTTCCGGTCTGAAGGATACTACTCAAAGCTTAGAATGCCACTACTTGTTACTTGTTTTGTCAAAACTATAGGCTTTCTTGGGGTTTAAACTAGCATTTGCCCTTTCAACTTCTTGTACTGCTTCGACATCTACTCAACTGAAGTTAAAGCTATATTCGGCATAAATTTTTGTGGAACAAGATGAACGTGAGTACCTGCCTACTCAGCCTAACCTCACGGTGGTCTTACCGCCGAGTGAAACTTAGCCGTAGACTAGCGCCCCCATTGTGTAGTATAACAACACTTTACGATTGCCACCAATCGCTTTTTGTGTGTGATACAGTTACAATGAGGAGCAATTTATATAATATGGCAAGCCTTTCCAAGCCTAGATCCACATTATAACCTCTTGCTTAGGGGTTTGGAGACTATCCAAACTCCGTCTGTAGAGAGTGCAACAGCACACTTGTTCGACCTTGCACCTTACCTACATAAATCGATCTTAAACCACAACCACCACGTGTACCCCCAATAACCGGTCACAGAGAGGGGGGGCTACCGATTCCCGTGGTACCAGTCCTTTGGGCACTGGGCGGACCTCGAAGAGGACCCGCGATTTTTATCACAGACCTTTTCTTCCAGATTTAGGCTCTAGGAACCCTAGAGTCTGGTGCCCCTATTTTCCCCGAGTGAACCGCGTCAAAGCATTTGCCATTCCTGCAGTGACAATTGAAACCCCCGGGGGGATTTAATAAATACCGAATTGTTTTCACTTCTTGTATGATAGGCCTTTTAAAGTTTCTTGTTGCAAGTCATAATAAAAAGTCCGATTGGGGGCTAGCGCCAAGGCCTTACAAGTATTTTTGTCGTGATATCATTCTTCAGGATTTTAGTAGCTCTCTTAGCAGTTTCGTAATTTCTTTTAGCCTATTTTTAAGTTGCGGAGGTCTGTGAGACTGCCACTCTTTTCTGTTTTTTGTCAAGATTGTATCATGTTTGTTATCGGGTTATTGTTGGATATTGCACACCTAATTTGCGGTTTTTGTCTAGATCAGTAAGACACAGCTCTAAACTTTTTGGTGTTTTTAAAGGTTTGTTTTATATTTAAGCCAATTAACCCGAGTGTTTGCCTTTGCTAGGAATCCATTAAATGAAATTATATCTTGGAGATTCTATATTGCAACAATAGTAGGTGAATGATCTGACGATAATTTAAGTGATGCGTTAATTTGAAACATGTCTCTTAAAAAACACTTTGCTATGTCGAATTTAATAACATCAGGAATTTTCTGTGGACCTGTAAGCCAATAAGTTGGTTGCCTCTTAGAAATCATATTTAACGGCATTTTTAAAATTGCATCAAACAAAACACGACCCTTGGGAATAATTAGTCTTAACCCCCAGAACATGTAGTTTGCATTTTAATCACCGTCTGCTATAAAACGGAGTCCTAGTAATTTAAAGAAGTTCTGATACTGACTCTCCGATATCGAAAATCTAGGAGAAAAATAAATTTAAAAAAAAAACAATGTTTCGATCAAAGTCTTTGAGGCAGGTGTTGGTTGCTTGCATATAGTCTGCACAAATTCCACATAGTAGATAGTGTTTTAGGCGGACCTGTATTAGTACTGCCGAACCTCCATAATCTCTACCACCAGGGTCTTTAGTATCCTGAAACATGTAGCCGTTTATTAAACAAAAAATAGTTTTTTTTTTTAATAAATGACCAGTGGTTTGATTTCAAGATTTAGGGGAACCTTCCCAGCAAAAAAATGAAAAAAAGTAAACAAGTGTGGAATTAAGCATTTTTGGTGGAAGGACTTTCAAGTGCATTACCAATTTAAATGACACAGTATAAGAGTGAAAAAAATGCATTTGACAGTATAGGTTCGATTCTACGTGTCTAGGCACCTTGCATAGCACTTTCTCTCTTAAAACTGCAGGTTTTTACTAACCTATACATTTCTGGCATTTGAACCGTTTTTGTTGTTGTTGTCTTGTTGTTTTTAAAATAAAATTCTAAGTAAATTTAAGTTTTAAGGTAAAAAGTGATTTTAATGAGAGCTATCACCTAGTATGAATGAGATGTTAGACAAAAACAGATGACACCTTTTTTGAAGAGCGCACTTATTTTCACAATATTTCGAGGAACATAATTAAAAATTGATCACTAAATTCATAAAACTAAGTATAGGGTTTTACTACACTTTGGTAGTGGAATCGAACCTATACTGCAAATCCCAGTATTTCTTGTTGCACTGTATCATTAGTCAAGATAAAAAATTTTGATTATTGCAGTTAAAAATATCAAAAGAGAGTTTATATTGTTTTATTTGATGCTAATAAAAATCTTGTAATATGTAGTAACACAACTTTTAAAAATAATATAAATAAAAGGAAGAAAAAAAATTAAACTTTTAAATTATTTTTGCAATCATAATTTTTACTCCGTCTACTAGCCCGTCTTCGCTTCCCTCTTAAAACATCATCTTATATCTGTAGCAGCTTGAAATTGTTTTCGAGTACTTTTTACCAATGCAGGGCATTTTATAGAAGTTATGAATGTTTTATTTTCTTTAAACAACTTTACGGGAATTTTGCTAAATGTTTGTAAAAGTTTTTACTTTTTTAGTTAAAAAAAAAATATTATTTTTGCTTGTTTTACTTTTTTACTTCTTTAAAACCAAAAGTACAGACAATTTGTTTATTTAACCGAAAAATTCACCAACTGCTGTTTGTTTTTAGCAAAAGAAAAACATTAATAAAAAAATAAAAATAAAAAATTTACAAACAAAATATTTTATTGCTAAAAAATTAATTTTTAAATGTTTAGAAGATGGTGGCCGAAAAGTTTTTATGTCAATAACAAATGACGGCATAATAATAGATGTTCGTTTGTTTTGGTGTTTATTTTTTGGGAATTTATATCAAGAAGGAAAATGATTTTTTTTATTACAAAACAATTTCATCAACATTTAAATTTAAAGACGACTTTTTTCTTGTATCTACTCCCTTACCTTTTTAGCTTTCAAACATTAAATCACTGTCACTGGAGCTGTAATAATAATGACATATAGTGGTGGTTGGTTGGTCTTTGAATAATTTACAACACAGCCATTCATTACTACTATATTCGGCTATCTTTTGCAGGTTCTTTTTTTTTTTGTTTGCTATTTTAATGCTGGTATAAACAGAGGTGGTCTTAAATAGTTGAAATAGGATAGCAAAATTGATTAGGGAAAGCTACTTGAAGGTAAAAGGGTGCAATATTTATCTTTGTCCTTTAGCTAGTGGCATAGGTAAAACCTTTTAAAAATCTAGTTTATCTGCTATTTTATATCAAATTCGAATAAAATAACATAATCTAAAGTAATTTGTAGTATGCAACGGAAATTAAGTTGATAAATTGAGTTTATTTTTTGGTTGGTAAGCAAAATACACACGCAAAGAAAAAAACGTGGTTAATATATGGTCACGGCAATCACACTATGATATTTTTTTTTTGAAAGTTTTCTACAGCACGATTCACCCATTTCGAAAAATTTTCCCGGACCAATAAAGCTGCCAGTACATAAGTAAACAAGTCATATTAATTTTAACATGTAGCAACAATTAAAAATAAAATCTTGGTGTTAAATCGCATATTTTTATTATTTTAACATTTTGGTTATTAAAACATAGATTATATAATATTTGCAAAAAAAAAAACCGACTACAAAACAAATATATGTGCATCAATTCTAAACTAAAAATTAAAAGGTACTTCCTTTTAAATTTTTCTGTAAGAAATAGTACTCAAATCAAATACTTTCATACTTGTTGCTCTAACGGACATAGTAATATAAGTTCCGTACATTGAAATGTCTATCCATAACGGTTAAGCAGATAAAGCCATATACGACAAATTACGTCAGATATGAGGACACCCTTTATTTTTTACACTTATTATTACTTACACAGTAATAAAAAGTAACGGTTCCAAAGATATGGCCATATAGCTTAAACAATATCACCTAGGGGACACTCTTTAATGACAATTTTAAATTAAACACTTATTTTAAAGGACAGATTCTTTGTAAAATTTCAAATGTCTGACTAAAACGGTTCAAAAGTTTGGCCATATGCATCAGTTTACATCAACTATTGAGACACCCTTTAAAATTTTAAATATTTATAAATGTTGTTATACGGGATATAGTAGTGGAGATTCTGTCTAATTTTCAAGTGTTTGTCTATAACGGTTCAAAAGATAGGGCTAGATAGGTAAAAGTATATCAATTATGGGGACACCCTTTAGTTTCCAAATTTAAATTATATACTTGATGTTATAAAGGACTTAGATATACAGGTTCTTTGTAAATTTCAACCGTCTCTCTGTTACGGTTCAAAAGTTTTGCAATATACATCAAATTACATCAACTATTGGGACACCCTTTAACTTCTAATTATAAATATTTAATTTCTGATTATAAATATTGGACATTCTGTCCAATTTTCAAGTGATTGTCTACAATGGTTCAAATGGTTCATATATTTAAATTGACGTCACATATGGGGACACCCTTTAATTTTTAAGTTTTTTTTTATTAATTTCTGTTATTGGCAGCTATAGTAATAAGCAGTTTTTTAAATTTTAAAAGGGTGCCTTTTACGGTTCATAATACACGTAAAAAACACGTTTGTTGTATGGGGACACCCTTTAATTTTCAAAATTCTGAACTTTTTTTAAAATGGGACCAATCTGTAAGCATTTCCTTTTTAATAAAGAAAAAATTTTTAAAATCGATTCAGAAATGAGCGAGTTCTGCGGGCACAAACATAAAAAAAAGCAATATTCGGACGAATTGATAACCTCCTTCTTTTTTTGAAGTCGGTTAAAAACAAAATTACTTCTATTAATGGCTGTTAAAATAGAAAAAAGGTAAAAGAGAATTGCAGTAAAAGAAATATTAAAGCAAAAAAAAAAGCGAATTTCACACATTAGTTCCTGAGATGCGCCTAATAAATGGGAATCCTTTGTTAATTTTCATCGCATGGACACCACTACGTTTGATTACGTACAATTCCAATGGCGTTAGCTATTGTCGTCCAAATGTTTTGCTTTGCATGATTATTTTTATATAAGGTATTGCTCGTTTCGTACATGCATTCTCTTCCGGCCTTTTTCGCGTTCATTATAAGCTTGAGGGCTATTGATCCATTGAACTCCATTTTCACTAAATAATTTCAAATTGAAAAATATTTGTTTATTGATAATCATCACAAACAAAACAAATGCCATAATTTCATACTAAGCAAACACTATATGATGTGGCAACTCAATTCAGCTTTTGTCTGGACATAAATTAAAATTAAACCAAATCAAGCTGAGAGTTGTCTGTAGAAAATCACTTCTCTCACACTTCTCTCACTCTGAGTTTGGTTGATTAAATATATGATGTTTACAATTAAATACTATAGATTAATAAAAAGAATGCTGAAGAAGAATGTAGCAATCTGTTCTGCTAGTAACTGAAATTAAATTTTTCCCATTTTTCTTTATAAATTATTCACCCAATTTAAAAAAATATATACATATATTGTTTCAACTGTATAGTACAGTTCGGGAATAAACAAAGCTAAGCCTTACTTAAAAATTCTTTTTTACATTTCTTTTAGATATAAAAAAAAATCTCTACAAAATTAAAAAATAAAGCAAATTTATTTTTATGCTTAATATTTAACAAAATCTTAAATTGAAAAATTTTTTCATCTTGTAAGACCCTTAAAATATTTTACGACTCTGCTTATTTACAATATTTTTTTTTAATAAAGAAAACACAATGCTCAAACGTTGAAATCAGCGCAGTGATGAAATGTTTAAAAAGAAAATAAATCCCACTTTTGCGAAAACTACAGCAGAAAAAAAAATCAACAGAATGTCAAGTGCAGGTTGCACAAGATAACATTGATTAATCTTCTGTCCACTCTTTGAAATCTCATCATATCTAAACTCTAGTTAACATTATTGCATACGACACTTCAAAAAAACCAAAAAAAATAAAAAAATATTCTTCCTTTACCAGCAACAAACACATAGCAAAAAGGAAGTGATTTTAGCAACAATACACCAGCATTATCATCATCATCATCGTCACCACTACAAGCCACAAGAATGTTCAACAACATCCGATTAAAAGAGAAAAAAAAATAACGTTTGGTTTTGAATATTTGCAGAAACTTCAACGATAAAGTATAAACAACTCCTTTGAGGTATAAGTAATGATGTCTATTATTTGCGTACAAAGCATGAGAATACCGGGTTACTGGTTATTAAATTTCTAAAATCAACAAAATATTAAATTTGCCAACTACGCGTTTTGCCTCTAGAACCATTTTCAATAATTCAATCTTTTTTTTTTTTGGTATTTTCCAATTATTAGAGACAAAAGATCGAAAGTTTAGTTTTCAAAACCAAACTTAATAATTCTTCCAAAAAAAAAAAAAAAACCGACTTCAAAACAGACAAACTCAAAATCATATTTCTTTAAGACGATAACTATTGGGACACCCTGTAATTTCCGAATTCAAATTTTATACTAGTTAATAGAATGGACACTATCTAATTGTTAAGTGTTTATAAATAACTGTTTAAAAGATAGGGTCATATATATCAAATGACGTCACCTATTGGGACACCCATTAAATTCAAATGTTAATATAAATACTTTTTAAAGAGGACTTTGTCATACAGATTCTTTTTAAATTTTAACTTTGTGTCCATATACATCAAATTACATCAACTATTGGGACACCCTTTAATTTCCAATTTTAAATATTTATACTTGTTGTTATACCAGACATAGTAGTGAACATTCTGTCTATTTTTCAAGTGTTTGTCTATAACGGTTGCAAAGATGAGGACATAATGGTCAAATTACATCATTAATGGGGTCACCCTTTAATTTATAGATCTAAATTTTATACTTGTTGTAATAGCGGACTAAGCAATATAGTTTCTTTGTAAATTTCAACTGTCTATCTATAAAAGTTGAAAAGTTTGGTCATATATATTACTTTTACATTAACTATTAGGACACCCTTTAATTTCCAAATTCATATTTTACACTTGTTATTTTAGCGGAATTAGCAATACAAGTTCTTTGTAAATTTCAACTGTCTGTCGATAACGGTTCAAAAGTTTGGCCATATATATATATCAAAATAAACCAAGTAATGGGACACCCTTTAATTTCTAATTTTAATTATTTATACTTATTAAAACAGACATAGTAACGAACATTTTGTGCAACTTTCAAGTGTTTGTCTATAACGGTTCAAAAGATACGAGAATAAAGGTGAAATTACGTCACCTATGGGGTCACCCTTTAAATTATAATTTTATTTTTTAATTACTTTTTGTTCTTGGGAGCTATAGTTATACGCACTTTTTTTAATTTTAAATTGGTGACCTATAAAGTTCATAATACACGTAAAAAACATGTATGTTGTATGGGGACACCCTTTAATTTTTAAAATTTTGAACTTCTTTTAAAATGGGACCAATCTGTAGCCATAGCCTATCTAATAGCGCAAAATTTTTAAAATCGGGTCAGAAATGACCGAGTTCTGAAGGCACAAACATAAAAAAAAGCAACACATAGACGAATTGAATTGACCTCCTTCTTTTTTGAATTCGGTTAAAAATCATTGTCGTTGCAGTTTTTATTCTTTTAGTGCGACGGATTTTGTAGAGCTAAAAGAGGAAAAAACTAAAGAAATACTTTGCAGTTACGTTTGTAAATGTGTTTATCAAACTCTGCTGTTTGTGAAACGTATAAAATACCTCCTTCCTTAATAATACTCATCCCTATTACTTTTCTCAAAAGAAAGTTATAAATTATGTTGGGTCATTGTAACACTAACACAAACACACAAACACACCTATATACACCCTTGCAAATATATTTATTTCGTTGAAAATTTAGTGGTCTCCAAAGGGTAGTTTAAATTGTTGATTTTATTTCATTTTTTAAATGGAAAACAAAATTTTATGTTAAAAAAATCTTTAGCTTGAGAAGAGAATCAGAATCTTTAATTCAAAATGTCTTTTATTCCCTTTGCTAAACAAAATGTGGACACGATAAAAGAAATCAAAATTATAATATAATTATTAAAAGAAAGTTAAAATGATTTTGTGTAGGAGCCCCAAATCAATAAAATGAAATGAAGAGATTGTGATTGAGATTTACAACAGGTGGCAATTCAGCAATATCAGTGGATAGATTGCCTTCGTCTCTATCATTTCTTGCCCAACCTCCACATGAAGTGCAAGAATAGACTGATGGGTAGAGCGCTAGTCTATCAGTCTGGGATTGTGGATTCGATTCCCTTCAAAGACTCTGGGTGTTTTCTGTAGACAAGCAAAAGAGCTTCACAAGTAGTGTTGTCTTAGAAGAAGTTCATAAGCAGTTCATTGGGGCTTACTGTTTAAGGTTTCTACATGAACGCCATAAAGAATAAACCGATTGAGTGCTAGCGTCAAGCTCTTCTAAATATTTTTATAGTGAAGCAATTCTTTCACATTTCAGTAGCTCTCTTAGTGGTTTTGTCCCTTTATTTAGTCTGATGTTATATTGAGTAGATGTGTGTGATTGCCAGTCTCTTCAAGTTCTTCTCTTTTAACTCAAGCGCCGTTGTACTTTTTATTCTCTGTTGTTGCAATTTTAAATATCAGAATATCAGAATATATGAATATATTTTATCAATTAAAATACGTGGCCAAATTTCATCATTTTGTTATAACTCCTTCTATTTTGGGTCACTCGTTATATTAAATCACGACAAAGTGATGACTTGTTTTTATTTATTTTTAACGACTTCAAAAAAGAAGAATGTTATCAATTCGTCTGAATGGTGCTTTTGTTTATGTATGTAACCGCAGAACTCAGGCATTTCTGAACCGATTTTAAAATTTTCTTTATTTGAAAGGTTATGCTTTCAGTTTGGTCCCGTTTTAAAAACAGTTTATTATTCAGGGGGGCGCAAAAATAACCTTCCGATGTTTTTTGGCTGTATTTAAAAAAAAAAAAATTAAAAAGTTTGATTCTTCTTGTGGATTATTTTTATTTGGTCTTTTAATTTTTTTACATCAAGTCGAGAATATGATGTCATGTAATTGGCCGCAATGTCAAAACAGAATTGACATTAGGGGCCAATCCCAATATTTATAGCATTTTCTGATAGGAGGATTACTTTTGCGCCACCCGTTATTAAAAATTAAAGGGTGTCCCCATACAACATACTACATGTTTTTTACGTATATTAAGAACCGTAAAGGGCACCAAATTATAGCTCCCAACAGCAAAAATTAATAAAAAAATAAATTTAAAATTTAAAGGTTGTACCAATAGGTGACGTAATTTGGCCTATATGGGCCTATCTTTTGAATCGTTACAAACAGAACCTTGGAAATTTGACAGAATGTCGATTACTATGACCGTTATAATAAAATGCATAAATATTCAAAATTTTAAATTAAAGGGTGCTCCAATAGTTCATTTAATTTGATGTATAGGGCCATACTTTTGAACAGTTGTACACAGACCGCTGAAATTTACAACGGATCTGTATTGCTAAGTCCGCTATAACAAAATGTATAAAATTTGAAATAAAAGGGTGTCCCAATAGTTAATGTATTTTTATGAAATGTTATAGACAGATAGCTGAAAATTACAAGGAACCTCTATTGCAAAGCAAGTATACAATTTTTATTTAGAAATTAAAGGGTGTCCCCATAAATTATGTAATTTGGTCTGTATGGCCCTATCTTTTGAACAGCTAAACACAAACACTTGAAAATTAGGCAGAATTTCAACTACTTTCTCTGGTATAACAAGTATAAATATTTGGAATTATAATGTAAAGGGTGTCCCAATAATTCATGTAATTTGATATATATGGCCAAACTTTTGAACCGTTATAGAAAGATAGTTGAAATTTATAAAGAATCTTTGTGGCCAAGTCCTCTATAACAACAGCTCTTTAATTTAAAATTGTAAATTAAAAGGTGTCCCAATAGGTGATGTTGACATTTGCATAGTCTGTACTTGTTCCCTCTAACTTTGGCGCATCTTTTATTTGGTTTAAATCTAATTCTTACAGATTACTTCTTACATTTTTAGTTTAGAATTGGTGCTCTTCTATCTGTTTTAAAGTCGGTTTTTTTTTGCAAGAATTATATTGTCACTACTTAGCTACAAAGGCGAGCATAAACGAGTATGGAAAACTGTTGTATTATTAAAACATATGTAAGCTGCTTTCAGGTTTTTTTTTGTATTTATTTTACTTATTTTGTCTATATTTAAATAAAAATTAGAAAAGCTCATAATAGAGCCCCTGTGGTTTTTTTTTATTTTATTCCCAAAGCCTTTATTAAAAATAGTTAAAAATAGATTTAGTTTCGATTAGGCACTCGATATACAACTTGGAAAGCTTCAGCTATAGTTGGCTGAGTTGAGCTTGCAAACTTTCCATAAGCTTATGCAATTTTTTGGGCAAGTTTTGCTTTAATTGGCTAATTCCATGTCAAATCAACAAGATTTTATTGGAAATTCTTTTAGTTTGTAACGACGTTTCTTCGGCTGGGGTAAATTCACCGGTTTCCGAAGGTTCTGTCACAGAAAATTTATTTTCTTTAGACCGTATGGAAGGAAACACCGATCGAAAACGTTTCGTAATGCCTTTATTTACAATTAGGCGTCTTAATAAATTCCACTTAGTGGCAGCAATTATTAATAACTCCTCCACTATGAGCTCTCTCAGCTTTCTAACACGGAGTGCTAATAAGTACTATGAACCTGCGGGTTACCACGGGAACACAGCGTTAGCAAAAAACCCGCCAAATGCGGCTTTACACAGTCTGCTTACGTAGCGAAGTGAACCTGCGGGTTACCACGGGAACACTTATTCAACGCAAATCGGACAAAGGCAGCTCTTACACAGACTGGTTAGGTTGTTGAGTGAACCTGCGGTTTACCACGGGAATACTTTGTTAACTCCGATCACCAATCTACTCTCACGTATTATTAGTGGGGAACCTGCAGGTTACCACGGGAATACCACACTAATAAAGCCTGGTGAGTATTACTAAGCAGAAGAAACAGCAGGTTACCACCAATTTCTCTACTTAGTAATCAGCCAATAGGTGATAAATTATTACAGCGGGTTACCACCAATAATAATGGTTTTACCTTCGCAATCACTGACCCAAATTATATCACTTCCACTGCTTTTATACACAATCTGCAGCCACTAAAACTTAGTTGTATATTTTGGTACTAATTCTTCTTACTAAAAATATCAAAGTGGAAGTGTTAATAATTTACGACCACTATGCGCCACTAGATGGCATATTCTAACGGAAACCTTAATTTCAAATATTTAAACTTGTTGCAATAATACAAGTAATAACAAATCGTAGTAATAAACAAA
The DNA here is from genome assembly GCA_949628195.1 of Phasia obesa. NCBI lineage: Eukaryota > Metazoa > Arthropoda > Insecta > Diptera > Tachinidae > Phasia > Phasia obesa. The sequence continues at coordinate 149,277,209 of OX451216.1, forward strand.
TTATAACACTTTAAACGATACAATAAGAAGAATATAACAAAAATAACATAAATAATTCACTCTAAAATAATATATACATATGTGTAGTGAAAACGAGGCTCCACTGACTTTCATCGTCACAAGTTTTTATTCTTGACTGCCTGAATCCAAATTTATAATATATTATAAGCAATCGTTTTATTTGGTTTTGGATTAAAATAATAAAAAAAAAAAAATCTTTTAATTAATTAATCATAGTTTATGTTAAAACTTACTCTTATTAAACAAAGTAGACATTTAATTAAATTTTAATCTGAATGCAAACAAGAGCTTAAATTTTAATTGTTTTTTTTCTATTTTTTATTTCAGTTTCCCTAATTTATGTTGGCATTAAGTAAATTAGTTTTGCCATGGAAGGGGAAAAATATTTATATTTCATTAAAATTAAATAAGATTTATTTAATTAAATCTTCTTTAAATTCTAATTTCAGTCGCAGCCAATTATAAACAGTAATGTGATTGCATGCATTTCTGAATTACACTTCAAAGCGCATTTAGAGATTTAATTTTAAGCGACAAATTACACACTTGCACGCAAATAAATGACGCTTTAAATTCAATACAGACACACACACACACACACACATTTAATCCCACATACACACACGCATACAAAATGTTCAATTTATATTAAAACGTGCTTATGATAATCCTCTTGTCTGCAATTAAAAAAAAAAAGTCAGAGATTTTAAATGTTATTATTTTTTGCATTTACTAACTCTTTCGTACATGCACTTCAATAAACATATCACTGTCATTTATTATTTGTTCAAGGGAATAGTGAAAATAGTTAAACCGACAGACGGGAATCGTTAATAAAATTAAATTTAAAAGGGATGCTCTCTTAAAGAATAAATTAAAAATTTTTTTAATATTTTGTACAACTCTATTTACTAAAAATGACGCCTCGTATGGATGGGGCACTCTATAAAGCTTAGTTTTATATTTAAATGGCTTGTCGTTTTAGCGGCCATAGCATTACATATTGTGTAAATTTCAAAAGACTAGGCCATGTAAAGAGTGTTTTTTTGTAGAGGTATAGAACTTTAAGTTGGCATTACTTTTCAAGATGGCGACCCATTTAATAGCTGTCAAGTGATTTATTGTGACGCCTGAACAACGCTTGCAAATAGTGCAATTTTATTTCGAAAATAATGGTTCTGTGCGGAAAACGTATCGCGCACTACGTCGATTTTATGGTCGACAAAAACGTCCATCAGAGCAGTTAATTCGATTAACCATGGAACGTTTTCGCACCGCGTTTACTCTTATTGATAAATCGCATCCCCAGAGACGCCGTACGGTGCGTACAGAAGAAGCTATTTCTACTGAAGAGCGTAGCATTGAGGAAGACCCGAATGAGTCCATCCGCCATCGAGCACAGAAATTAGATCTGTGTCCATCCACAAGATGGATGCAAGATTTTGCGGAAGGATTTTGGTTTGCGTGCTTACAAAATCCAACTCGTGCAAGAACTGAAGCCAAACGTAGGCGTAGATTCGTCGAATGGGCCCAAAACGAGTTTACCGTTATTCCCTATTGTGATAAGCGAATTTTGTTTAGCGATGAAGCGCACTTCTGGTTGAATGGCTACGTCAACAAACAAAACTGCCGCATTTGGAGTGAAGGTAATCAATCCTCAAGTGTATGTCGAAACAACGTTATATTCAGAAAAACTGACTGTTTGGTGCGCTTTATGGGCTGGTGGAATCATTGGTTCGTACTTTTTCAAAAACGACGGTGGCCAGAACGTTACAGTCAATGGTGATCGGTATAGAGCCATGATTACTAACTTTTTCATTCCTGAATTCAATAACCATGATGTCCAGGAGATGTGGTTTCAACAAGACGCCGCAACATGTCACACACCCCGTGCCACAATAGATTTATTGAAAGACACGTTTGGTGACCGCCTAGTTTCACGTTTTGGACCTGTGAATTGGCCAGTGTAAAGTCATTGTGTAAAGTCATTGGTCTATGCGGATAAGCCACAAACGCTTGACCATTTGGAAGACAACAGTCGTCATGTTATTGCCGATATACGGCCACAAAGGTTGGAAAAAGTCATCGAAAATTTTACGTCCAGATTTTACTACATCCACGCCAGTCGTGGCGGTCATGTGCCAGAAATCATATTTAAAATGTAATGCCACAAAATTATCTTTCGGGTAAACAAAATTCATGTCAATCGAATAATCCATCGTTGTTTTATTGCAACTTAAAGTTCTATACCTCTAGAAAAACGCTCTTTACATCATAATAACTCCTTCTATGGTTACACCCTTTAATTTTGAATTATTATTTTAGCTGACACAATTTATATACCAAGGAGCAGATGTAAATATACGAAGAATCTTATTTTGGCGCCTTTGAATTTTATCTACGTTGCTAGCTGAGGCAGTGCCCCATAATTAAATGCCATAACACCATATTAGTTTTAGAATTAACTTGTACAATAAAAGTTTGCAATCTAAAGCTAGAGTAGAATTTCCGTCAATTAGCCAGTTTAGTTGGACTGCTTTCAACTTCATTTGTGTTAACTTTGTTTCTCAAACATTCGATATCAGTATTTTCTCTCTTCAAAAGTCTTCTTAATAACATTGACTAACCTGTGAGTTTGTTCCATCGTACTATGTTTTTTTTCTGAATCCGAATTGATGGTTTGGAATACATCCTTTGTCGCTTAGAATAGGGTTAAGCTTAGTTATTAACATCCTCTCAAACAGCTTTGACATATTTGATAAAAGGCTTATAGGTCTGTATGATTCAATTTTTGTGTGGTCTTTTCCTGGTTTAGGAATCATGGTAACCAAGGACACCTTCCACTCTGTACTCAAGACGTAAAATGGCATTAAAAATAAAAAGACCGATTCTGCGAGCTATACGGGGCAACTTGTTACTGGTTTTATCAACGTCAGGGGCTTATTTTTGGTTTTTTTGGTGTTAAAAAGAGGAATTCTGAAACATGCTTTAACTGATACTTAGACACAGGGCAGTTTAAAGTTTATCCAAGAAGATTTGAATTATGTAGCATATAAATAGTAAAAATTTTGAAAATACATGTTAAGTTCGAAATTATTCTCCAACGAACAAATAGGAAGTGAAAAATTGAACATCTTAATGGAAATTAATTTTAGTCGATTTTTCGAATAACCGATATAATTTGTTCGAGTTATTTTTTTACCGAAATTTGCACATTTTTTCCACTGGAACGATTAATCGACTTAAAATTCTACGATTAATGAAATGATAATTGATCGAGTTGATACTCTAGTATATATTTCAATCTAAAATGAAGTCAGTACTTAAGAAGACACATTTTAAATAGCATTCATTCGGAAACATTTTGCAACAACTTGATATAATACAACTTGAAGAATTTTTTATATTTTTATACCTTTCTCGCAATGTTTTCTCATTAAATCATAAATACCAATTACTTAACATTAAAATATGCCAACACACTCCAACGCACTTAGCACTTGCAAGGGGTTTAATTATTTTAAACCGTCACCATACAAGAACAAGTACAAATGTGTTATGTTCTGCCACACTTGTTTAAGTGTTTTTTTTTTTTTTTTTGGTGTGTGTGTTTAAATTAACATAGACACACGACGGATGTGTAATTTCACACATATGTACATTCTGTTACTTGTTCTATTCATTTTCGCTTATAATGTAGATATAATTCGAAAAATGTATAAAATGATTGTTTTCGAAGTTACGCATCCGTTGCCATGTAATGTTTTATTTCTTTGTTAATCGGTGCCATGTTGAAGTTTTTTGCGCTATTAAATATTTTGTATACTTGCAAGTTTATGAGTGTAATGCGTACGTGCTTGTGAGGAAATACAGATGCTGAAATTTTAGAAAATTAAATTTTTCTGGTAATGCATAAGTTGTGCTGAAATGTTTCTGTTTCTGTTTTGGTTTTTGGTATTTGGTGTTTTGTTGTTTTCTGTTTACTTCTAATTGTAGACAGGTTGCTATATTGATTAAAAATATATCATTTGTTTTCAAACATATTTAAAGATGAAATTTGAAAGAAGCAGTTTAAAATAAATAATTAATAATGAATATTTAATTTGAATAGTCGAACAATTTATCACTAGCATAATGTAATGGATTCAGCATTCTTCGCAGCTATCTACTTTGCGTTGTATATAACTCTTAAACAGTGACACTTAAACTTTACGCAGACTTTATTTTACAATATCTACTTTAAAAAATAGTAACAAAAATAAAATTAATAAAAATGAAAGGGTGTTCCCTAAATGTCGCCACTATTTATCTAGTTGGTGCGCAGGGGGTTTTCTTTGATGGATTGCCTGGCGGGGGTTAAAACCACTTAATTTAAAAAAATCGTAAAGAACATGTTTTACCTTTCTGTGCAAGGGATCGAAACCTGGGGAGCTTGGTTTTAGAGACAGGCACTAATTGACTAGACCATGCCGCACAGTGTCGTGATTTCATATAACGAGTGGCCATAAATAGAAAAAGTTATTGTAAAGTGCTGAAATTTGGCACCTATATTTAGGTTGGCAAAGCGTAACAAAATTTAAAAAAATTCGAAGCAAGGATTCGTGTCCTTCCCGTATATCCTGAAATTTATAAGTGTCATAAAAGTTAGACAAATTGCTAACTGTATGAAATTTTTTTTATAGTAATTGGATGTGAAATTTTTTTATGATTTGACCAAATTTAATTCAATTCAAATAAGGCCCACGTTAGGCTAAATAAAATATATTTTTACAAAAAATTAAAAAAAAAATTAAAAGTTAAATAAATTTTTTTAAATTAATTTCGAAGATAAGACACTTATATTTTTTCAATTAGATGAATGGGCGCCCTCACCTTCAATATATCCTTAAACTTAAGTATACACATATTTTTTTCCTATTTTTTCGGGTCCATCGAAGCTGTCATTTTTTTTTTTAAAGTACATATTTTGGCTAAAAACTTCACAATTTTTTTTTACAGTGTTGTTATAAATATTTGAATTTTAGGATTTTTACATTGTTTCTGCTACATTTCTAAATAAAACAAATATAATTGCATGCATTTTTATTGAAAAATGAATTCGTGATATTTAGTTTTCCAAACTCATTTTTTGTTACTTAAAAATTGTGAAAAAATTATCAAAATAATTCGACTTTAAAGCCGTGTAACTTTTTATAGGTATAACACACATGAAAAACCAAACCACCTCTGGAATCGTGGGAATCACAGCTTTCATCCCATATATATTTTATTTTAAATTTGAAAGTTTTTGTTTATTTTCCACTAGACAGTTTACTTTGCTACACTAAAAAATAGCAATAATTTAAATTGGCGCACTTAAGCGCAGCTAAATTTTTATTTTTATAAATTAACATACTTTTTGTTATAAAATGAAAGAAAAAATATCCCGGTAGTACTTGAAAATTTTTTTTCTTCACTATGATATGTTTGCTTATCACAACAAGTTTTGTTTTGTTTTATTAATATGATTCTTATAATGATGCATACACTGTTATCGACATATGTATTTAAAAATACCGTTTATATACTTAATACATAATACAACAACTAATCTAGTACAAATTTGGGTTATTTGCCAACTAAATTCAACTATTTAACCCTACGAAGTACATGCTCATTTTAATTCCTTTTTTATACAAAATTGTATTTATTTCAAACCATAATTTTGAAGAGCCATATCTTTAGAAAAAATTATTATTTTAATCTAATTTGTTTTACGCTTATTAGTAAAAGTGTCTTTTATTAAATGCCATTAGCCATTTTTTTAATTTCCATAATTGGATTTTTCTATATATGGCCACACTCACAACACTGTGTGCCGTCTCCATAAAATAGACATCACTAAATTAAATTTAACAAAAATTATACAAAATCTTCAATATTAAGATTACATTTACTACATGTAGCCATGATGTTAAAGAAAACAATAGTTATAATTTGTATATAATGGTTTAATATCATTGGCATTAAAATAACACAATTTAGTTAATTTTTCTCTGAGTATTTTTCATAGCATTTTGAATGAAAGATTTTACTTTAAAATTATTCCAAATCAAATTTTAAGACATTGACTGTAATAGCTGAAGCACTATTACAGTCAATGTCTTAAAATTTGGTTTATTTATCTACTTTATATAAAGGTACCCATCCCTGGCTAATTTATTTATATTTATAATATAAAATTCTAACATTTATATAATATTGTAAAATTATTGTAGAGTTGTGTAAAGAGTGTTTATAATTTCGCGCTGACAAAAATAAAAGGTGCTGGCAAGTTTGCATTACCATTGGTAAAATTGCGTTCTTTCACTATTTTTTTGTATTTTCTTTTATAAATGAGATATGTTTCGCGAAAAAAGTATAGTATATTTGAACCGCGAAACTAACAGACCTACTCACTATATTTTATTAGAATTCATCTAGTAGTTTTTACGTGATACAAACACAGACAGACAAAAAAATTTCAAAAATTTGTTACTTGTTCGATTGATATCTGCACCAGCAGCAAAATTTTCAAAAAATATTTTATGCACAAAATTGATCCTGGTTTTTAGTTTTTAGTTTTTTTTTTTTTTTAAGAGAAGTCACACTCAGGCATTTAATGCCTATATTAACTGTGTTACTTCCTTTGGAAAGGGATAGTAGTAGATAAGAAAGATGGTTAGTTCGATAGTAAAGCTTCGCGTTTTCTTTAGGCGAATTAGTTTGAGGCTAGTATAGCCAATTAATAATTATTTCACTTCGCCGGCGATTTAGTGCTATATGGTAATAACGACGTTTTCAGTATTGCCTTAAGATCCCAGCAAAAAAAATTGGGTTTTTGGAAGCAGTAAAATCTTTTCCTGCCATACAAAATCTCTTAATAGTAAGCACATATATTTTGCCTAAATAAATGTAATTTTGTATGATATAAAATGTTATGTTTTCAAAAAAAAAAAAAAAAAAAACAACTGTAAGGCAGAGATAAACAAATTTCGAATTTACGAGGAGTTACTGCGCTGCATTGAGCACTTAAAAGAAAATGCTACTAAGTGGGACGTCGCAAACAAATATCATCTCATACGTAAGAAGTTTCGTAAGCGATAACAACTCGTCTTTCCTTTACAAACCTGCATACGACGAAGCAGTATTTTTTGCTGGGATATGCTACGTATCAGTTTGTATTTTTGTATTTTTTTACTTTATAATAAGTAAAGTATTCATATCCGGTTAGTTCAACTGCGTAAACTAAAGTATCCTATATTGGCACCAGGATACTTAGGTATATCCTCACAAAATTTTGTTAAAATCCATCTAGTAGTTTGTACGTGATGCGAACGTAAACAAAAGCAGACAGACAGGCAGACGGATATGAGTTACTATTTTATTATATGTATTGATAACATAAACTTTCTGGAGCGTTCGTACACTTAATTGCAATGGTAAAAAATGTTTTATTAAATTCTGTCGGGGGTATATGTGTTAGGTGGACATTCAGTTCCCAAATAAAAGCGTCATATCACACAAATCAACGATATGATCTGTCTACGATATTACATATTGATTAGGATCAGCGAATGAAAATGTGTTAGGTAGCTAACGCTGTATACGCAAAGAAAAAACATGGTTGAGGTAACCATAATCTAAGAGCAACATGTTATGGTTGAATTATATGGTTATATTCAAACATAATTATTTTAAACCATAATAATAATAATAATAATAATAATAATAATAATAATAATAATAATAATAATAATAATATTGTTATCATTGAAACATATCATTGTCTTACATAGAAATAAAAAATGCAATCATAATTATGTTTATAATATAAACATACTATAATATAATATGAAAAATGTAAATGGTTAAATGTGACAACGTATGAATATATTTATAAATAAAAAAAAACAAATACACGAATATTTACATTTAGACTTACATACATATTTTGATATTTTCTGCCTTTTACCTTTTTATATGTTTGTTTAATTTAAAACTATCATTTGTAATAATATACAAATTTATTTGTTGACAACAAATATATATTTTTACGGATTTAGATGAACCGATAGCTTACACACATGTGTATTTCTGAACTGAAAAAAGTCGAAAACCAAAATATGTATTTTTAAAACAACCAATCATTACTTGTTTATTTTTAGTCATACTTAACGTACTATGTTAAGTATTAATATTATATGATTAAAAATATAATTTTATTTTTAAATTTAAAAAAAAAATTGGTTGTTGGTTGAATTTTAATATGGTTCAATTTAACCATGTTGCTTTTTTGGTGCGTTTAACCATTGAATGATTAACTGTTAATAAAAACTTGTTTATCGGGATTAAAGTATTGTTAAAATAGCTATAATTTGTTCACAGCAAACATGTATTCTTACAGATAACATAGTATGGTTATCGTGTCCATGTTTTTTCTTTGCGTGTAGGTATTTTAACTCGATAATAATTATTTGTACTTTGTGTGTGAGGTACCACTCCTTCTATCGTAATCCAATCTCTACTTTGCTAGATTGTGCTAATTTCCAAGAATATACATATTATGGTTCTCTAGGTTTTTAATAATATTTTCTTTACTTTCTGTGGGAACTATCATGCCCACTTCTCAAATTCACTCTGTATTTTTTTAGAGTATGCATATTATTATGAGGGTTACCTTTTCACTTTGTATAGGAGGTGCCAAGCCCACTCTTACAATCCAGTCTGTGTTTTGTAAGACTATGTAGAGTAGTCTATTGTAGTCCTCTAGGTGAACTACAACAATTTTTGGCTTTGTATGAGAGATACCACGCCCACTCTCCCAATCCAGTCTGTTTTTTGTTAGACCATGCACAGTCTGCGATTTGGTAATTCTGCAAAGTTCTAAGACTCTGCAGTTCTTTGGATACACGATAATAATTTTTTACTTTGTATGGGAGGTTTCACACCCACTAATCTAATCCAGCCTATGTTTCGCTAAACTATGTATAATAATAAGGGGGTTACTGGTGCAGAGTTCCAAAGATCTACCTATTATAGATTTTTAGCTACTTAAAAAGTGGTTGTACGGTGGTTTCCTTAAAAACCTCAGTTGGGTTATGATGAGGATTTAAAAAACAACTGGGAAAATCGGTGCAGCCGTTCTTAAGTGATGCGATTACCACTGAACGAAATTTGATTTTATTTATATATATACGTCAAAATTCGGTGATGAAAAAAAGAAGGTTACCATTTCTGTACAAATTCATTTTCTTTTTTTTTGTGTTCAAGGTAACAATTCGAATAATTTAAAATTATACAGCTTGTCATTATTTCCGTAGTAAATGCATGTTTTTTAATACTTGTTTAAACAAATTTTATTACAAGAATTATTTTTTAATATTTGCATAAAATCTTGAAATAGGGTTACCTAGACAATACTAGATTAATTTATATATACTAATAGCAGTGTCTGTCGTCAGCATCAGACAATTTTTGTTTGCATTAATGTTTTTTTTTTTTTTTAAGACTTAAGATATGAGTACTTATGTTAGTTCATATACATTGAATATGCAATAAATAATAGGTAAAAAATTATAAAAGAGTAAAAATAAAATCATATAATACAAGACTGAATATGGTAGTTATAATAGCCAAAACATTCTGGTTAAAGGATTACAATTAAGCATTTTAATACTGTATTTTTATTTATTTATTTTTTTCGTTTTGTCAAGAAACAATTTATCTAATTTTTGTGAAATTTACATAAACCACAAAATACAAGTTGTAGCTGCTGTACCTAAAATAACAAATATTTGTTTTATAATTCTCCATAGCCTAACCATAACCATAACCATCAAGTTCATTACTCATGGAAATATCCAATAACAAATCACGTTTAATACATTGTATTCGACTATGAATACAGTTTGTCTTAAATCTAATTGTATTAATCACAATCTTAAGGCTTTAATGCGTTTCTACCATCTGCAATGAATAATTAATTATGCTGCCTTTGTAGGTTTATTCGCTACTGGCAGTGCCCGCCATGTCGTGGGCGTCCTGACAATATTTTGCTCAATTTTTTCTTTGAAAGTATTCCTCATCAATTGTAAGAATCTTAATTTTATAGTGCTTCAGTTATGGCACTATGTATTTACTTGATATAAAGGTACCCCTGGATAAAATTCTAAAATTTACAAAAAATTCTAAAATTCAAAAAATTATTGTAAACCTCTGCAAAAGGTGTTTAAAATATTTCAATAACAATGTAATTCCACAAAGTAAAAATACAAATTAAATACAAATTTTATTCAACTGGCGCCATCTGTTGCCCAGTGGTTTTTTAAAGTATCCCACTTTTAAAAACAAAAAGTTGAGTTGAAAAATTAACCGTGTTGAAAAGAAATCTGTGTTGTAAATTCAACCGTGTAGAAAAATCCTAGTTTTAAACCGAAAATATCAGTACCTTTAAACCGGCAATTGCGTTTTTCACTGGTTTTTCTCCACTTTCTCTTGCAAATAAGATATTTTTGCGGAAAAAAGGTATCCTATATTGGGATCAGGATACTTAGGTACCTCCTAACGAAATTGTGTGAAAATCCATGTAGTAGTTTTAACGTGATGCGAACACAAATGAAAAGCAGACCGAAAGACAGAGGGAAATAAGTTACTATTTTATTATATGTATAGATTTATTTATTTACAAAGCTATTGAAGATATTACAATAACGATAGTGGTGGTACAATCATGGTTGCCTTAATATTTGGTACCAATTATTTGATGTAGTTTTTGGCAGTGGTGGTAGTTATTCAGAAATAGAACAGCAAATGAGTTTTACATTTTCTGGGACTTTTAAAAGCTGGTAAAGAATGAAAACAATAATTTTGCGGGTTTCAGTATTCAACAATTAGGCAAATAAAATTATAACGAATTTATAATCAACTTTATTTCTATAATAAATACTTTATTTTTGCTGTTTACTTTAGAAAGAAGGTTTATCGAAGAAATATAAGGGATGTAAGTTAATATCTTACAAGGTAGTATGATGTATTACAGATACAAGTATTGTGTTCATCGTGGTAAAATATGAATAACTGTAGCAGTCGAAGCCTAATTTCAATTTCGCTGGTTTTATGTAACATTTTCTACGTTTCTGTTAAATGTAATATTTCATGTAATTTTATAATTTTCAGAAGGCAGCTAAGTTGCTGTTGTAACATATAAAAAAAATGTCATTTGAGGTTGCTTAATCTATAACGAGCATTGCGATTTATGAGTAGGGGTAATGTACTTGACACTATGTTTAAAATTAATTTAATTTAAAATATAGGAAACAAAAAAGGCGATAAGGAAGAAATATTTTTGTTTTATCATTCCTTTCATTTCTTATTTTTTTTTTTGTAATTTCTATTTAAAATTTATTATTTTTAATTGCAATTCCCAACAGACTGTAAATGAATAACTAAATGTTAAAATTATATTTTTTAAATCAACTAGCTGTGCTTGCCACTTAGTGAGCGTCCTTCCATATTTTGTTCGATTTTGCTTTGAAAGCAAAGACCACACACCAAAGACCTTTACGTTTTTAGTTTTTTTTTTTTTTTTTTTTTTTTTTTTTTAAGAGAAGTAACACTCAGGCAATTAATGGCTACATTAACTGTGTTACTTCCTTTAGAAAGGGATAGTAGTAGATAAGACTAATCGTTAGTGTGATAGTAAAGCTTCGCAAGCGCTTCTGGTGTTCTTTAGGCGAATTAGTTTGAAGCTAGCATAGCCAATTAATAATTATTTTACTTCGCCGGCGATTTAGTGCTTTTTTAGTGCCCCCTTAAGATATGCTACGTATCAGTTTATGTATTTTTTAACTTTATAAAAAGTAAAGTATTCACATCCGGTTAGTTCAACTGCGTACTTTCACTGCTTTTTCTCCACTTTCTAAGATGCTTTTGCAGAAAAAAATATCCTATATTAGGACCAGGACACTTAGGTACCTCCTCACAAAATTTTGTTAAAATCCATGTTGTACTTTTTACGTGATGCGAACGTAAAATAAAAGCATACAGACAGGCAGACAGATAGACAGACGGATATGAGTTACTATTTTATTATATGTATAAATTTCGATGTAAGTCTTAAGTTCGTTTTATTCTCTCGCAGTGGAAAGTATGTATATTTTAAAAAAAAATCAGTTGAATATTTTTTTAGTAAAATCGAAATATTTAATTTTAGACACTAGCAGGTGTATTTTCTTGATCTCTACACCCTTCTTCCGCATACTTCGTATCTGCTTTGATTAGTATTTAGTTATAAACATCATCTTTTTAATCAATTCAGTTGTATTCATTGTGTATCGTTAGTTGGTGAAAACGAAGTCTACCACTCCTTATCAACACTCGCCCTGTCTTATTAATTTATACTAAACGCAAGTAAATGGTTTATGTAAAGGCCAAATTAATCTTAGTTATAATTTTATGCATGTCGATATACTAATAATTAACCACATTCTAAATTTGGTCCAGCTCAAAACATTTGATGTGGGGAATTTTATAATTGGGTATTTTTATCCTTAATGTGGTTTGTGTACAAATTGATTTTTTTAAACAAAAGTTATTTATAATTACACAAGTGTCTTTTCTACAATAATGAAATAATGAATACAAGTCATGTAGTTTTAAACAGGGTTCTTAGAAAATTTAATAAATATTGTTCGCCATTTGTTTAAAATGTGTTCAAAATATCCCACTTTCGATTCATAATGTGGCATTATTTTAAAATAGTGCCAAACGGTGCTTAAAAAATCTCGCTTTTTTTTAAAAAAAAAAACCCTTAAATTATGCAGTACCTTTAAATCGGTAAAAAAAAAAATTTTGCGTACTTTAATTGCTTCTTATCAACTTTCTCTTGGAAATAAAATATTTTTCCAGACAAAAATATCCTATATTGGAATCAAGATACTAAAGTACTAAGATACTATTTTAATATCCATCCAGTATTTTTACGTGATGCGAACACAGACAAAAAGAAAGGAAATGAGTTACTGTTTTATTATACATATGTATAGATATTGTGTGTGAAAGAGAACTAAACGGATTTTCCAGTAATTGATTTTATATACTTTTGTAGGGATTTGTAATTTGATTATGGATAACTTCTTAAGGGACTTTGGTCTTAGAAAGCTTTCACTTATACATACATTAGCGTGCGCATAAATTGATCATTATATATTATAATTTTACAGAATTGGTTTCACATGCATTAAATGTTATTATTAACCAGCACTCCACATGTTTAAAAACTATTATTTGAAGCTTAAAATGATTTATCTTTTACGTTTTGTCTAGGTTAAATTTTCTAGAAAAATTATACTTCAGGAATTGCAAATAAGTACGTATGAGCAATATGGAATTCGTAATATTACTTATTCAGCACAGTTTTAAAACAAATCAATACATATCGTCGCGTTAATTCTTAAACCACGTTATGCGCCAAGAAGTCGTTTTTCAGAAAACGAAAAAAACTTAATAACTTCTTTAATATGGGTATCAAAATAATTTTTTTTTTTTGCAAAACATGGCTGTGCGACTCTCTGGAGGATAACTTTTTTTTTAATTTGTTACTTACAATTAATTGTAGCCAAATCTGTCGCTTACGTGGTTTTGGCACAAAAAGCAAATTGCAAATTTCTGTGTGTAAATAAACATTTATTTTTGTATTTATCAAAAAAAAAACTTTTAACTTTACTAAAAATGCTCCAATTGGCATGCAACTTTCACGATTTTTTTAATCTTAAATACAAAAAACTTAGGGGTTGGGACTTTAACATTTCCAACTTGAAATATAAAGACCATTATCAAAGACCATTGTTATGTCATTTCTATCGCGCTTACGAGGTTTTGAAAATGGATTTATTTATTCATACAAACTTGTTAAGATGAGAATGTAGTCTATTTGCAGATGTTATTTTCTACCATAAAAAAAGTCAATTCCGAAAAAATGTCGCTTACGGGGTTTAAAAAGAAACGCGACGATATGTAGTATGTATCAGAGAATGACAAAAGTATCATTTTTAGTACTTATTATGTATTTGAGGCGAAACATGTATAAATGTGTATAGCTACAGCTCAAACAACTTATCACACATACTCATATCAAGTTCAACTTAAATAACTACAAGTATAGGCAGAGAATAAGTGTTCGCATACTTGTTCATTATTTTTCGCATTACAACAAAGTATAAGTAAAAGTTGGATAAAGTATTGGCGATACCCATACTTGTAAATACAGAGTAGGAATAAGTACAAGTATGTAAATACTCTATGTAAATACTCTAAGTATACTTAGGGTATTTTATAAATATATGTAACTATATGTATTAATTACTTTACAATTTAAAAATACGTTTATTCATTCCTTCATCCTAATATAAAAATTATTTTGTTTCTCCACACTTAACCAAGGTTCGGTTCGGTTATTTCCAAACACCATCCAACTTTTTATACGCAAAATTCCTAAAAGTAGTTGTTTTACTTATATATCTACTTATAGTATTATAAGTACTTTTCCATACTTGTAAGTATTAGGTAGTTATACGTATGGGTATGACAGATACCCATCACATCATCTACCTACAACCGGTTGTACTCATGCATGCGTTACTTATACATTTTTAAGTTCGTTGTATATAAATAATGTTTGTTATAAGTATTGAGTACACCGATACTTATTTCACTGCAAATATGTATGTGTAGGTATTTTCTGTGTTATAAGTATAGGTATAACTAATACCCAAAAATATGTGTAAATACTTGACTACATTTATTTTATAAGTACTTTTTGTCAGTCTCTGGTATGTATAATAAAATTGTAACTCCCCTACAAGCAAAATGGTAGTCAACTACGGAAATAACACAGGTTTTACAATATAAATGTAAAACCTCCCCAAAATCCAAAATGAAATAAAATTATTTTTGACAATTTTATGTTAAATATTTTTCATTTGTTTTTTTAAATTAAAAAATGAAAATTTGTGTCACATCCCTTTCGTTTTTTTGTGTGTTTAAACTATGATTATAATTTAATCTTATTTGATAGCAAGTATCTTACTTACCATTTAGCATTTCATGTATTAATATTTTTAATGAAGATGAAAAGGCATCAATCAAAAACAAATTTTATTGATGCAGGATATTATAAACAGGGAAAAATTGTACTGTATATTTTTATAAAGTCTCTTTATAGCTATCTGATATATATTTAGTGATATATATTTAGAATTCAGCTTAAAGTTAGTCAGCTTAAAATTGACTAACTTTAAGCTGAATTCTGAGTAGTCTGTGAGACAACCTATTTCACCCTAGCACATCACAATGTTAAAACGGTCAGTTATCTATGCATATATCCGTCATATCCGTATGTCTGTCTGCTTTTGTTTACGTTCTCATTACGTACTAGTTGGATTTTAACTAAATTTTGTGAGGATATACTAAGTATCCTGTTCCCAATATAGGATACTTTTTGTCCGCAAAAATATCTTAGAAAGTGGAGAAAAAGCAGTGAAAGTACGCAGTTGAACTAACCGGATATGAATAGTTTACTTTTTATAAAGTAAAAAAATACATAAACTGTTACGTAGCATAACTTAAGGCGGAACTAAAAACTCCGGTATTACCACATCCAGCACCACCACCAGCACTTAATCGCCGGCTATGCTAGCTTCAAACTAATTCGCCTAAAGAACACCAGAAGCGCTTGCGAAGCTTTACTATCGCACTAACCATCTGTCTTATCTGCTATTTTCCTTAAAGAAAGTAATACCGTTACTATAGGCATTAATTGCCTGAGTGTTACTTCTCTTAAAAAAAAAAAAAAACTAAAAATGAAGGGTCCTTGGTGTGGATTGCTTTCAAAACAAAATCGAACAAAATATTAAAGGACGTTGACGAAGTTACGGGTACAGCTAGTTTTTAATAAAAATAATCCAAGTATCAACTACCTCTTGTTGTAAAGTAGTTAGTTGAAAGTGCATTAAAAAGTTAGTTGAGTTGCTTATAGGGTCATATCCGTCTGTGTGTCTGTCAGCTTTTCTTTTGCATCCGCATCACGTAAAAACCACTTAATGGATTTTAACAAAATTTTGTGAGGAGATACCTTCGTATCCTCATCCCAATATAGAATACTTTTTTTTCTGCAAAAATATATTATTTCCAAGAGAATGTGGAAAAAAGCAGGGAAAAACGCAATGTCCAGTTTAAAGGTACTGAAATTTTCGGTTTAAAACTGGGATATTTTTAACTCGGTTATATTTTCAACACGTTTATTTTTTCAAAACACCTTTTTATTATTGAAATTGGGATATTTTAAAAACTACTACGCAACAGATGGCGCCAGTTGAATAAAATTTGTATTTAATTTATTTTTTTTTTTAACTTGTGGAATTACATTGTTATTAAATTATTTTAAACACCTCTTACAGAGGTTAACAAAAATATTTTGAATTTTTGAATTTTTTATACATTTTAGAATTTTATTCAGGGATGGGTACCTTTATATAAAATAAGCGCTATATTTTCAATTAGTGTGAAATACTTTTACAGCAAAATCGAGCAAAATATTGTCAGGGCGACAACGGCTAGTTAAAAATAAAGTTATTATAGCAAAGAGTATTTTAAACTACAAAGTTTTTATTTTGCGAAAAAAATGCTATTTTGGAACGAAGTTTCTATAGCTCATGATGCGGCATAGGACTTAAAATGACAGACTGTATACGAAATTTTTAAGCTGGCAGTAACAGAATGCATTATATTCTGTTGTTTAAGAATGGGTGTTAAATTCTAGTTTTATCATTAAAGAACTAGTCACTTAGCAGGTCAATTGTTAGTTCCCTTTACAATGAAAATTTTACAACTTTTTTTTATTTCGATTCGAATATCGACTTTTATAAGTGTTTTTTCGTATTATACAACAAGCTTTTCTTACTGATTTTGGGTATCAATTTATTCTTGGGTTAAAATTTTCCTAACTTATTAATTAAAGAACCCCTTCTTAAAATATTAAGTATCAAAATAAGACAATTTCGAGCATGCAACAGCAGATAAAGCATTGCAAACATTTTAACATAAAAGTATTTTTCTTTGCACTTAGAACACGAAAATAGTTAAGTTGCTTTAGTTGTGTAAACATATTTGTACATTTGTGTATTTAAGATTATACTTCAAGAGCAGTTACGTTTTAATATTGCGTTTATACTTAGAGTAAAATATACATTGAAACACCTGTGAATTTAGTGGAAAATTATGTTAACTGCATGCTGTAATTTACCACAACATTCCATATATTTTGTTAGCACACAGATGTTGTTATACTCGTAGGTAGTTATTTTTATGTATGCAGGTGTTTTCTTGTGTCTGTTAGTGTTTTTGTAAGAATACTAGTAACACAACTTCAAATATTTACTACAACTAGAAATGTAACTATTCTTAATGTGAGCCTCATACATGCATGCAAGTTTATATACAAAAATACACTCACAGAAAATAAAAAGTTAAAAAAATCTGTTTCTGTAGCGACAGTAAATCCTCAAACATGACGGCCTTCCAGTATAACATGTGTGTCTGGCACATCCTTGAACGTGGTGGCGGAAAATTCAACATTCATCTTTGGTAACTGTGTTGGGGATGAATTGACAAGTGCAATAACATTTACTGTGGAATACTGGACATTCGGGCCCAGTTCAAATAGTCGACCAAACTGACTTCTTTGACTGCAAGGAAAATCTGGCCCTTAATAGATCGAAAAGTACAATCACAGAAAATAAAAGTTAAAAAATAAAATTACAAATCTGTTTCTGTACCGACAGTATAGCCGCGATCATGCCGAAATTCCTGAAAAACATGTACATATATTTGCCACATCCTTGAATGTAGTGGCGGAAAATTTAACATTCATTCTTAAATGGGTGTATGGACATGGGACTAACCTTGGCAAAATAAAGGTGACAAAGAAAGTTACAATGCCTTATGTTACTGCCATTGACATTTTTTATGGCATTCCAAGCATTCTGGCTCAGGTTAGAAAGTCGATGAAGCCGACTTGTTCCACCGCAAGGATATTTTGCTCCTTAATAGATCGGCTTTATTATTACGGATGACGAAAATGCAATTACGTGACTTGGTAGCTAAAGCCACTGGGTATTTGCTATTTGTTACCCATCTAAGAAGGATGGTGCAAAAGTTATTGTAGGAGACAATGACTTTTGCAAAAACTGCCATGATGAAGAAGAGGAGGGGAAAGCGTCCTGCACAGGAATACCGTATTTATACCTTAGAACTAACTGAAGTCTCATCATTAGAATTAAGTAGGATAAATTCGTTTTTGAGGAGTTACGGTTGGTTTTTTAACCTTCTCTAGGTTGGGAAGACATAGCTATATGAATGATTGTACGTCCCATACAATGAGCCCTTTATAGCCGTTCCTACTTTAAAATTTTTGCTGTTTTCTTTTACTTTTTAACCGACTTCAAAAAAAGAAGGAGGTTATCAATTAGTCTGAATGCTGCTTTTTTATGTTTGTGCCCCCAGAACACAGTCATTTCTGAACCGATTTAAAAAATTATTTCCTTATTTGAAAGGTTATGCTTACAGTTTAAACAGTTTATATTTTAAAAATTAAAGGGTGTCCCCATACAACAGACATGTTTTTTTCTTGCATTAAGAACCGTAAAGTGCACCAATTTAAATTTAAAAAAAATTGCATATCACTATAGCTCCCAACAACAAAAAGTAAAAAAAAAAAATTTAAATTAAAGGGTGTCCCCATAGGCGACGTAATTTGACCTTTATTGGCCTATCTTTTGAACCGTTAAAGACAAAACCTGGAAAGTTTGACAGAATGACGATTACTATGACCTTTATAATAAAAAGGATAAATATTCAAAATTATAAATGAAAGGGTGCTCCAATAGTTAAATAAATTTGATCTATATGCCCATACTTTTGAACAGTTGTACACCGACCTTTAAATTTACAAAGAACCTGTATTACTAAGTTCGCTGTAACAAAAAGTATAAAATTTGAATTTGGAAATAAAAGGGTGTCCCAATAGTTAATGTAAGTTTATGTATGTGGCCAAACTTTTGAACCGTTATAGACAGACAGCTGAAATTTACAAAGAAACTGTATTGCTAAGTCAGCTATAACAGGTATGTAATTTGAATTTAGAAATTAAAGGATGGATAATTGACGTAATTTGAGGGTGCTGTAGCTTAAGTCGTTAGCACGTTGACTACTAAGCAATGGTCACGAGTTCAAATCTCAGCCGTGGCAACATCAATTTTTCTGATATGTATTAATTTTTCTTCATAATGATACATATCACAGCGCCCTCCTTCGCCGGTATTACCACATAGCACTAAATCGCCGGCGAAGTAAAATAATTTTAAATTGGCTATGCTAGCTTCGAACTAATTCGCCTAAATAACACCAGAGGCGCTGCAATACTGTTCTAAAAATAATCATAACGTGCAATTGCAGTGTTGCCAGAATTGAAGCTTTACTATCACTAACCATCTGTCTTATCTACTACTATTCGTTTCCAAAGGAAGTACCACAGTTTATGTAGGCATTAACTGCCTGAGTGGTACTTCTCTTTAAAAAAAAAAAAAAATTTACCTTTGTGGTCCTATCTTTTGAACCGTTATAGACTAACTCTTGAAAGTTAATGACTAAACCTTTGAACCGTTATAGACACACAGTTGAAATTTACAAAAAATCTTTGTGGAGAAGTCCTTTATAAGAATAAGTCTTTAATTTAAAATTGTAAATTAAAGGGTATCCCAATAGGTGATGTTATTTGATTTATGATGCCCTATCTTTGAAACCGTAATAGACAGATATTTGATATTTACGCAGAACATATATTACTATGTCCGCTATAGTAAAAAGTATAAAGTTGGAAATTAAAGGGTGTACCTAAAGTTTATGATATTTGATCTATGTTACCTTATCTTTTGAGCGCTCATAGATAAACTTTTGAAATTTTAACAAAGCTGATACCACTATGTCCACAATAAAAAGTACACAAAACCTAAAGGATATCCTCATAGCTGGCGTAATTTGACTCATAGGGACTAGTCTTTTGAACCGTTACAGATAGAGACTTATGGAAATGAGAGAGTGTCCCTATAGTTAATGAAATTTGATGTATGCCTTATCTTTTGAGCCGTTTTTGATAGAGAACTGAAATTTACACATAATGTGTATTACTATGGTCGCTATTTTAGCTATAAAAATTTAAAATTAAATGCTGTCCGAATAAAAGATGGATGGATGTTGGTGAAAATAGCTTAACTTTTAAACAGTAATAAGGAGATGCTTGAATTTCACGTAGTCTTTACTTCTTTTTCTGCTAATTTTGGCGCATTTTATTTATCTTTTATTTGGTTTATATATAAAATTCTTAAATTTTTAGTTTAGAACTGGTACCCAACTATCTGCTTTGAAGTCGGTTTTTTTGCAAGAATTATTCTCTCTTTAACTCTCTTTATTCAAAGCTCTTCTCTCCATTTATTTTTTTATATTTTCTTTCCTCTATTCTGCAGGTAATACAAGGGTACCAGTATATTGAACAAACATGAACTCTGAAATCACAGATGTCTGGCTAACCTAATGTACACCTTAATAATCTAAAAAATTTTAGAAAAAAAAAAATAAGAAGAAAATGTTGTTTCCGACTGTAAAACATTTTTTTTTTATATTTTTTCTTTAAGTGTAATATTTTAAGAATTCTCTAAAACACGGAACTATGTATAGATGTATGCAAGTATCTTAAAATGTACGTTATATTTACCGATTCGTCTGCGTGTATGAATATTTAGTTGTTTTTCTTTAAAGCAAATAACAATTCAAAATAGTATAAAAACTTCTGGGAGGTGGCAATACAATTTAAAAGAGTTGTTAAGGAAATCAAATAGTGCTGAACATTATTTACCCAAAAAAACAAAAAGAACAAAATTGAATGCGTGGAAGTAATAAATATTTATTAAGAGTAATAAACGAATTTGGTAAGAGGTTTTCACAATTGTTTTGTACAATTGTAATGAATGCAATTATAATTTATGTACACACTTAACTGAATTGTGTTGTATTTGTATATAAGAAAACATTCTTTTAATTTTCGGAATATAAAATTAAGTGATTAAGTTATTTATATTAAAAAGATAATAATGTAGTGGACTAAAAATACAGCAATAATAAATTTTTATAATTTATATTTTGGGCGTTCCTTTTGATTTTATACATACTTAAGCAAACGGAAAAAAAATATTTTATTTATTTATTTATTTATTAAATGTTACAATACAATTAAAAATTATATTCTAACTTAATTATTGAGCATAGTAACAAAGACCTTCACTCGTTGTAGTGAAACACCCAGAGTCTTTGGTGGGAATCGAACCCACAACCCCCAGACTGATAGACTAGCACACTACCCACTAGCCTACCGGGGCACGAAAAAAAATATTTTATAAATTCGGAAAAAAATTATTCTAAAAACCTTTTAAATTTATGCAAGAACTAAACTTCGAGGAAAGTCGGTCTGAAATTTTATACGCAAAGAAAAAAAAAAATGGTTGAGGTAACCATAATCTAAAGGCAATTCATTATGATTAAATTATATGACTGTAGTCAAACCATGTTGTTACTAAACATTATAATATGAACAAATTATGATTAAATTAAACGATTATAGTATGATTAAACACTATAAAATGAGACAGGGGTAAATTTTTGTTAATAAAATTTGTTTATTTTTTATTATATTAATTAAGGATATCCTATAAAATACATGACGATTTCTTTGATACATTCAAAAAAAAAAAATAATATTCTTTTTATATTATAAATAATAATAAAATATAATTATTATTATTATTATTATTATTATTATTATTATTATTTTTAGCACAAATCAGTCAATTTCTATGAATATAAAGAAACATTATATAGCTACATACGAATAAACTTAAAATGTTTTGTTTATTATTGATATATTATGAATAAGAATAATATATTATTGAAAAAATATATTATTGAAAAATTTGTAAAACTATGGTTATGGGTTGAAATTTACTAAAATAGTTATCTATTTAATTATTAGAAAAATTTTTGGGAATTTAAATATTATTTATTGATTATTATGCTAATTACCCATACCGTTTTATAATAAAAATTCAATTTATTTGTTGGGGGAAAAGAGCTAGTCCCTATACGTATTTCACTGGTTGCTCAGGCCAGATCATCAGGAAACCTTTTGCCTAATTTTAGAGAAGCCTCTAGAGAAGCAACCAGTGAAATACGTATAGGGACTAGCTCTTTTCCCCCAACAAATAAATTGCATTTTTATTATAAAACGTTATGGGTAATTAGCATAATATTAAATAATTAAGTTATTTACTTATTTTAAAAATTAACTTGCAATTACAAATAATATAATTCTTGCAAAAAAAACCGACTTCAAAACAGATAGAAGGGCACCAATTCTAAACTAAAAATGTAAGAAGTAATCTGTAAGATTTAGATTTTAACCAAAATTAGAGGGAAAATAAGTAAACACTATGTGAATGTCAAGCCTCTCTCTATTACTGTTCAAAAGTTAAGTTATTTTCACTAGCATCCTCCGTCTTTTATGGGGACACCATTCAAGCCTCTGTGTATAAAGGTTTCAAAGATAAGGTCACATAGATCCAATAACATCTCATATTTGGACACCCTTTAATTTACAATTTTAAATTAAAGACCTGTTGTCATAAAGGACTTGATCACAAGGATTCTTTGTAAATTTCAATTGTCTGTCTATTACGGTTCAAAAGTTTGGCCATATATATCAAATTACATGAACTATTGGGACACCATTTACATTATAATTCCAAATATTTATACTTGTTATTATACCGGAGAAAGTAGTGGACATTCTGCCTAATTTTCAAGTGTTTGTTTTTTACGGTTCAAGAGATAGGGCCATATAGATCAAATTACATAATTTATGGGGACACCCTTTAATTTCTAAATTCAAATTGTATATCTACTATAGTGGACTATGGAATACAGGTTCCTTGAAAATTTCAGCTGTCTGTCTATAACAGTTAAAAAGTTTAGCCACATACATAGAATTACATTAACTATTGGAACACCCTTTTATTTCCAAATTCAAATTTTATATTTTTTGTTATAGCTGACTTAGCATTACAGGTTCTTTGTAAATTTCAGCGGTCTGTGTACAACTGTTCAAAAGTATGGCCATATATATCAAATTAAATGAACTATTGGAGCACCCTTTAATTTAAAATTTTGAATATTTATACATTTTATTATAAATGCATTTTATACATTTTATTATACCTGTAAAATTTTCAAGTGTTTGTCTATAACGGTTCAAGAGATAGGCCCAAATAGGTCAAATTACGTCACCTATGGGGACATCCTTTAAATTTTAAATTTAATTTTTTATTACTTTCTGCTGTTGGGAGCTATAGCGATACGCAATTTTTTCAAATTTTAATTTGGTGCCCTTTACGGTTCTTAATACACGTAAAAAACATTTATGTTGTATGGGGACACCCTTTAATTTTTAATATAATGAACTGTTTTTAAAACGGGACCAACCTGAAAGCATAACCTTTCAAATAATAAAAAAAATTTTAAAATCGGTTCAGAAATGGCTGAGTTCTGCGGTTACATACATAAAAAAAGCAACATTCAGACGAATTGATAACCTCCTTCTTTCTTGAAGTCGGTTATTATGGGTTAATAGGATTGGAGCAAAAGCTACTGTAGCCTTCGCACTTGAATAGTTTCTTAAATTAGTTATAATAGATAAATTTTATCTAAATTAAATTATAACTGTTGGCTATTTTTAGAAACTGAATTATAGTGCAGTATTGTTAAATCCAACCATATTGTATTTTTTATTTTTTTTTTTGTACAGATACAGGTGAGGATTTTTTTAGTTTTCGCAGGCTGGGTGATTTGATCCTGATTTGATCTTGATTACATTTGTCCATTTGTATGCCTACGCTTTACATAGCTCGATCTCTTTAACCACACCAGTTAGATTTTTTTAATTTTTACCGCTTTTATAATATTTAAGATAAATTTTAAATATTTAGATAAATTAATGTTGAAAATTAAATAGAACAAACAAAGCTTAAGAAAACCACAATAGAGTCTTTACTATTATTATAAGAGACACTATCAACAATATATATACTGAAAATTCAAGGGATATAGCTTAGAGCAGGCGAGGTAGAATGAAGTGGATGTATGAAGTATTTGTAAGAACCTCTACACTGCAAGGTAGAAATATGAACACATGTATATATACATATATATTTCCGCAATTAAACTAAAACTTCTGTGTATTCAGTCAGGCAATAAAAAGATTAAAGTTTTCGAATAACAAACGAATGGTTCTGTATAGACATTTTTATAATTTTTTTGCCTTGAACCATTAATATTTTGATTTAAATTCTTTTTTTATTTCTGTATTTGTCGTTTCCAGTCAGTATAACAAAAGAAAAATATTTTATTGAAATTAATTAAATGCATAGCAAAATTTCAGAAGCAAAAAAAAAACACATATTATTGAAAAGATTTAATTTTCAGAAAATTGTTTATAAAAAATTTCGCTGTAAACACATTTAAAAACAATAATATTATTGCATATATACAGAGCACAGATCTCAGCCAGAAACACAAAAATAATTGATAAGCGGCGCGATTAAATGGTTAGGGTTATGAGGTTCTCTTAAATATTTCACAAAATAAAAGAAAAGTATGAATGCACATGATAATGTTTGGCTTTAAACTACTATTAGCACAATTTTGTTTGGTTGCCAAACAATGCAATGAGAGATGTATGAAAAAAAAAATATAAAATAAAATAAACCCACTCGTAAGCCTAGGAAAGCGTAGGGAATATATTACAACATACAAATATTGCAAAAAATTTGTGATAAAAATTAAAATGGAGTAACAAATGCCACCCAAAGGAACTGGTTGCTCTTTCTGAATTATACCTACATATGTTTTGTATGTAAAAACAATTTTTTCCATTATTTTTTATTCTTCATTTTTTCAACCATAATTCCAAATGATATAATCTTATAAATACTGGGATGCTAATTAAGGACTTTCAGAAATACTTAAAAAACAGAGTCTTCAACAAATGTTGATCTCTGGGCTAGTTGACATATCCGAAGAATATGAGTCCCAAAAAACTACCTTTGTGAACTCCGACTTTAATTGACCCAACTAAAGTGGTTCTCATGCTCTATTATCAATTGGCTGTGCAAAAGGGT
Organism: Phasia obesa; assembly: GCA_949628195.1. Lineage (NCBI taxonomy): Eukaryota > Metazoa > Arthropoda > Insecta > Diptera > Tachinidae > Phasia > Phasia obesa. Next base: position 149,302,585 of record OX451216.1, read on the forward strand.
TTTTATTTCCCCATATTAACAATATATTTATAAATCACAAAAATACCCGTTTAAAAGAAATAAATTTGTTTAATTTCCTAGTAAAAAAAAATAGAAGTTGTTCTTAAATCATATTTTTCATTGCATATCAATATACTTTTTCAGAAATTCATATTCTACTTTAGCAACATCTGAAATTTCATAAAAATATTATCTATATATGTGACACGGCCTATCAAAAAGGTGGCTTATGACTCAAAAAAAATTTTTCTTTAACAGGTAATTTTTCGAAATATTGTTTTGGAGTCAAAAGCCACCTTTTCATATACCGGGTCACATATGTATATATATAAAGCACAAAATGTGTTTGTTTGTATGTTTGTCGGCAAGCTATAGCTGCCTACAACAGTAAATCGATCTTTCTGAAATTAACAAAGTTTGTTGTTAGATATACGGTTGGTAAAATACGGTACTTATTTTCTTGACACCTGATGTGGGCGTGACATCTCCCGCACAAATTAAATAATTATGATCAATCATGTAGCTTGGTAACAGTAATAGTTAGCGCGTTGATATTTTGCACCCGTAACCTCTATGTTAACATACATAGTGCGTGGTATCTCCCATACAAAGTGAAAAAATATTATCCTGTATCTAGAGAACTGAATTAAGTAGCACGTTGGAATTTAAAAATTTTTTTCTTCAGAAAAATTTTAAAAATATATTTTTATGTAAAAAAAAATCAAAAATAAAACAAAAATTTTTTCTTTAGTCTTTTTTTAGTACAATATTTTTCTGCAGATAATAACTTATGCAACAAATTATTTTTGATGAATACCTTAGAGTTCAGATAAGAAAACTTTTCTGTTGAAAAATTTTAAATAATAATCATAGATTTTCAAAAATATCTTTAAACAGGATCAAAAATATTCGAAACATATTCTTTAAAAAACTTTTAGTTCATTAATTTTTACAGTACTGAAAATTAAATACTTAATGTTCGAAATATTGTTTTAACTATGAGCCATTTTTAATGTTCGAAAAAACTTGTATAAAAAAACTAATGTTCGAAAAATGACATGGTAAACTTCTTTTAAATATAAAATTTTTCTATAAATATAATTTTTATCATTGAAAAAGTTTTCTGGATTTGTTTTGTGACCTACTGTACCTGCTAAATATAATTAATTTATATTTCCTTCTGTATTTTAAATATAGAATGATGTCATCTTGTTTTAATTTCTCAATTTAATTACGCTTTAGATTCATTGCAGTTTTTTTTTTTGTTGATTAGCAAACCACATATTAAAGTAATTATTTTAATTAAATATAAAATTAATGTTATTCAGCTCTATAAAATTTGGTTTAATTAAAATTTTTTTTTAGTTTTAGTTAAATAATTTGTAAGCTTTTTAGTCTTTATCTCAGTTTTAATTTTTTTCGTATATTTTTTATTTCTTCAGCTATTTGTAATAATTCTTTTGTTAGAGTTTATAGCAGATTTTTTTGTTGTCATCTGCATTTACTTCAATTACAAGTATTAATATATTTATCTATTCTAGTCATTAGTTGTAGCATGTCATGGCTCCTTCCGCTTTAGAAGAACAATTGCAAGAATTAAAAGAAACTTCTTTCTAAGGGCTCCTTCTTTAGACTATAAAGTCAAGAAAAACACAGGCTGAATTGAAATGGTGGGCGTGATACCTCCCATACAATGTGAAAATTCTGATTGTTCTCTTAAATCTATTTTTTTTTTTTTTTTTTTTGATTTCATATTTATTTATTGTATCTTCAATATGTTTGAACTAACAATAATTACTCATATCTTAAGTCTAAAATAAAATATACTTTTTAAGTCCAGCCAGTGCTAGACACAAAATAATGTACGTTCCTGGATTTTTGAAATCATTTGCGGGTCATCCCTCTACTGTACGGCCAAGAAAAGCAATATCTCTTCTTTTTAGTCGAATGTAATCAGGCGCATTAAGAATGTTACGCGCCAATGGATTTGGATGAGTTTCAAGCTTTTTCAAATACGTTACCGCATGTTTCGCTATTTCTGATTTAAGTTAAGAGTTTTTGATATACCAGGGAGCAACTGTGATCATTCGAAGAATCTTATTTTGGCCCCTTTGATTTTTTTCAACATTGCTAGCTGAGGCAGTGCCCCATAATTGAATCCCATAGCACCAAATTGGTTTAAGTATCGACTTGTACAGTAGTAATTTGCAATCTAAGCCGAGGGTAGAGGTTCTGCCAATAAGCCAGTTTAGTTGGACTGCTTTTAACTTCATTTGTGTTAACTTGGATTCTATGTGGCTTTTCCAAGGAAGGCGACGGTCAAGATGTATACCCAGATATTTAACGTCTGAAAGCTGTGGTATCATTTGGTTATTTATGCGAACAGGAGGGCATGAGTCCCTAGGCAGTGTGAAAGTTATGTGAGTACATTTTTGCTCATTCACTTTTATTCTCCATTTTTCTAGCCAATTTTCCAAATTGGGTATGTGGTCTTGTAAAAGTTTTGATGCTTCTTGGGCACTTTCATGAATACTTAAAAAAACTGTGTCATCAGCAAATGTTGATGTGTGCACTTGATTGCTAGTTGGCATATCGGATATGTACAGCAAATATAAAATGGGTCCCAAAATACTACCCTGTGGAACTCCGGCTTTAATAAGCTGAGGCGAGCTGAAGAAATCTCCTTCTTTTAGTATGAACTTTCGATCAGTTAAATAATTTTTTATAAGCTTATAGAAGTTTTTGGGCAAATTCAGCTTTAACTTGTATATAAGGCCTTCGTGCCATACTTTTTCAAATGCTTGAGAAATATCGATAAAAAGTGCAGAACAGTATTTTTTTCTTCAAAGGTCTTTTTAATTGCATTTACTAATCTGTGTGTTTGTTGGATCGTACTATGTTGTTTTCTGAAGCCAAATTGATGGTTCGGAATACATCCTTTGGCGCTCAGAATTGGGTTCAACTTAATTATTAAGATTTTTTCAAACAGCTTTGATATATATGATAATAGGCTTATAGGTTGTATTATTCAACTTTGTTATTGTCTTTTCCAGGCTTAGGTATCATAGTAATCAAAGAAATTTTCCACTTTGTAGGAAAGTACTCAAGACGTAAAATGGCATTAAAAACAAAAAGGATGATTTTTTTGGGCTATACGGGGCAATTCAAATAACATTTTGTTACTGATTTTATCAATACCAGGAGCTTTATTAGAGTTTAAATCAGTTACTGCCTTTTCAATATCTCTCTTTAATCTATTACAATATTATCGTCCTCGCTGTGTGACAAAGAAATCCATAATAAGGCTAAATCAGCCTCGTGTTCCTGGCAAACTACAATAGACAGAGCTTTGATGCTTTGCACGAGTAAATTTATTGCAAGTGTGAGTGGGCATGGTAACTCTCATACAAAGTGAAACATTATTATCTTGTCTCTAGAGAACTGTAATAGGTTGCGCCTTGGAGTTTCGCAACAGTAACCATCATATTAACGTACATAGTTTAGCTAAACACAGCCGGAATTGGAATAGTGGGCGTGGTACCTTCCATACAAAGTGAAAAATTATTATCGTGTTTCTAGCGAACTATAATATATCGCGCCTTGAAACTTTTCATAAGTACCCCCTGTGATAATGCCTAAGACCTACTAACATAAATAAGTAATTTTGACAGTGAGCGTGGTACATCCCAAACAAGGTGAAAAATTTATATAGTTGACATAAATTACTTTGATGGTCTTAAAAGTTGGTAGAAGTAACCCTCATACCCATGCTAATTCTCTAGAAAAACATGAGCTGAATTGGGATATACAATGTAAAAAATTATTATCGTGTTTATAGAGAACTGAATTACCTTGGAATTTTGCACCAGTAACGCCCATTTTAACGTACATGGTCAAGCTAAACACAGGCTAAATTAGAATAGCGGACGTTGTACTACCCATACAAAGTTAAAAATTATTATCGTGTTCCTGGCGAGCTACAATACCTGGAGAACTACAATAGGTAGAGTCTTGAAGTTTTGTCCAAGTAACCCTCAAAGTAATGTGCATTGTCTAGCAAAATATAGACTGGATTAGGATAGTGGGAGTGGTACGTCCCATAAAAATTAAAAAATTATTAAGGTGTTAACACGTATAGTCTAGCAAAAAAAAAGATTAGATGAAAGTAGGCGTGGTACCCTGCATATATACTAAAACCTTTTTGATGTGAGAATACCTTGCGTTTTCAAGTTAAAGGTTGGCCATACTTTTTTTTTCAAAAGTTTGTTATATTTTTTTGTGGATATGTGTAGCGAAGCGCACCGGGGATAAATAGAACTAACTAGCTATCCCCGGTAAGCTTAGTTCCATCCATCCACATATAATACAATAAATACTTGGAAGAAACGTATGGTCAAAGGTGGGCGTGGTCAGTTTTTATTTCCATAAAAACCTGTGGATTATGATGAAAATTAAAAAAAAAAATTTGTCCAAATAGGTGCAGCCGTTCCTAAGTGATGCGATTACCAAAGAACGACATTTGATTTTTTTATAGAGAAGAAGATTAATCATTGCTAACACATGTGCTGCAGATATGACTCACACATGAATAACGAAAATAAATGCAATTATATTGTAACAAAAGTTAAACAAAATCCAACCATAAGAAAAAGCAATAGTCAGTAGATAGTATAGATTTCTTCTAAAGTAATTACTATTCGGGTATTTGAATCACTCCCGTCCTACAATAACCACATGCTAGATTCATTGATCCCAACACATAATAATTTTTGTCAGCAGTATATTATTTTCCTGCCATACAAAAGATATATTTGTATGTATGTTGCACAAATAAATGCAATTTTGTATGACAGAAAATGTTAAGTTTACTTTTGTTAGTATTGCATACTGAGAAGTAAAGCTGCAAGGCAGAGATAAAAAAATTCAATTCACGAGGAGTTACGACGAGTCACGATCTTAATACTATATTATGTTAGGACGTCTATGCTGCACTGATATAATCGCTTAATTAAGCGGGATTTCGGGACTAAATATCATGTCATATGTAAGCAGGTTTGTAAGCGATAACAATTCAATATTCTCTTACTTGGCGAAACTGTATTTTTAATCTTCCTCAATGAATTTGCTAATGAGGATACATACCTTTTTTGCTGGGCTAATTTAAGTTTCTATAGGTTCTTAAGAATAAATAATTATTGTAGTTTTTGACCTTTTTATATTTTTGAATTCTATTTTTTAATAAGCACTAGGTCTTTTTATAAAAATGTTATAATAATTTTTATTTTCTCAATATTTCGCTACACCATTGGATAGCATCTTCAGGAAATAAAAATAATAATAGTTTTAAAAAATTTAAATGATTGAATAAAATTCAAATGAATGAAAAAATTTGTTGTCAATCAATTTAAAAAATTCTAACATTTCAATACATTCAACCCTGCAGAAAATGTCAATAGTGAATCTGTACTGACTTACTATTGACACAGTCACCAGTACTAGTGTCATTATACCCCAGACAATGCTATTTACTATAGACATTTAACATGTGCATGTCATTGAAAATCCACTACTGACATTGGAGCTATTTACTAGGTAGTTCTTTTGGGACCATATGTAAACATTGGAGCTAGTGATTCACTAGTACATTTTAGTAATTCTAGCCTACACTTTTTGTACTTTTCTGAAATAGATTGGATAATGAAAATGCATATTTTCTTAACTTTTGTGGGTTAAATAAATGACTAAAAAGTACTAATTCATAACAGTTTTCTAACATAAAATCTAAAATTTGAATTTTTCGTATGTTAATATCAACAATTCAAGACTATGATTAAAAAATTTAAGTTAAAAAAGTTAAAATTAATTATTACGAACAATTCAATAAGATTGTTAAGAGAATAATTATAAATAATTTCAGTTAAAAAAATGTTACAAAATAAATCTTTGTTTGAAGTGTCTTCATCCATTTGTTTTCCGTTTGATTTTGCTTTGTCTCGACCTTTTTGTTTAAAAAGTTTCCTTTTTTGCCGCTGAAATGCTGCTCGAAGCGTTTTATCCAAAAATTCACTAAAAGTTGAAATAACATCTAAATATTATGAAAAAAAATAATTGTCAAAATATTACAAAACTTAAAACAAACAACAAACTGTTTACCTATTAAAACTTGAAACACATATGGATAATCACGCAATATCTTTTTTTTTTATAATGGCTAAAATAGCGTCCATTTCTCTTAATTTTTACTCACTCCTACTTGGGAAAAATAAGGTTTGTAGCCACCATATTTTACTTAACAATTCTGTCTAGCTAAACTTTATACTCCGCCAGACTGTCCAGTAAGGTGTTATGCCGTTTTGATAATTTATATTGATTTTTGGAATATTTAAAATAAACATATTTTTTTCAAATATAAAAATGTAGACGATTTGTTGTCAATGTCGCCAAAGAGTCAACATAATAGTTGACAAAAGTGGTGACATGGGCGCAATTGCCCCAAATTTCCTTCAGGGAAGTAACAACATTTCAAAAACAAATAAAAATTAAAATAGAAAAAATTCTTACATATACATATACAGAAACTTTTGATATTCAAAAACATATAAACATTATAAGAGAAAACACAATAAATTTTTAAATTCATATACATAAATTTAACCGGAAATGTTACAAAAAATTAATGTTTCTTTTATAAAAATTTGATTCAAATTCATGTTATTTTTTTTATGCACTAAATGCCTATAATTTTGTGCAACATTTTCTGTATCTGCTTTAAAATTTATTCTTTTTTCAAGTGGAATTTTAATTATTTGTAGCATTTCTAGCATATAACGACGTTTATAATTATTTTCCAAATTTAAAATTGATACATTTTCAAAGTTAGGATAATGATTACTTTTCGAACAGTGTGAAGATAAAGCCGTTTTTTTTGCAAACTGATATTGTCTCTGTATCTCTGGTCTGATTTATGTCCAGCTATTCTGACTTTTAATTTATTCTTTGTAGTACCATTACAATTCTCGTTGTCATTACCCTTACAAGGTATTTTGTAAACTAAATTAGACATATCTAACTTTTTTATCTTATCTTTTGGTTTGCTAAATAATCTATTTAATGTATTATATGTTTTGTGTGCCATCCTATATTTATCTGTATCAAATATTTTTGATTTTTCTAACCGTTCTGATAAATCTGGTACATAAGTAATTGATTTATAAATTTTTGGTTCCGTATCATTTTTTCTATTTGGTTTTCTATTATTTTTATGATGATTTATTAATTTATTAATCAGTTGAATTGGAAAATTATTTTCGCTTAATATATTTTTTATCTTATCTATATTCTTTTTGTGAAACTCCTTGTCACTAATGGTTAGTACTTTTTCTATTAAATTTCTGGCTGTATTTATAATTATATGTTTATTTTGTTTAGAAAAATAATTAATAATTCTACCCGAAGCTGTGGGTTTTTGGTACCAATCCATTAACAATTTGTTACCTTTTCTAATTACTAAAGTATCTAAATAAGGAAGTTTTGAATCGCATTCTTTCTCTATTGTAAATTTGATGGAATTATCAAATTCATTTAATGTTTTTAACATATCGTTAACTGCTGAATCGGAAATAACACAGAACAAATCATCTACATATTTGGTTATTACACTTGGTTTTATATTTAATTTTTCAATACAAGTATCTAGCAATTTCTCCATAACTATACAACAACAATATTTATTTATTTATTTTCATTTCCTGTACAACAAGATCTAGTCTTATAATTACAGTACAGGAACGCATAGAGTTATAACAATTTTTATGACAATATTTAACTTAGTAAAAATTAAAAATAGAAAAAAAAGAAAATAATATAAAATAAAAATAATATAAAATTATAACAAAAAAAAATCAAAATGAAACAAAATAAAAAAAAGTATGAATTTTATTGGGAAAGAAAAAAAAATAATAAAATAAAAAGTTATGTAAAAGATTTAAATAAAAAAATTTTAAAACTATTAGCATTGCTATTAAGTTGTTGGATTAGTGGAAGATTGTTCCAAAGTCGAGAGGCATGTATAAAGAACTGCCATTCAGAGACTAGGCATTGGTGTCGAGGTATTACCAGGTTATGACTACGTTGTGATTGAAGAAAACGAAGTTGATTAAATAGATATGTTGGATTTTCAGTATTAATGATTTTATGCAAAAAAATTAGAGTGCGAATTTTTAGCAGGTTATCAAACGACACTCCATAAAGATTATTGGAGACGGTGGACACATGACCATACCTTCTCAATTTATAGACGTATCTTACGATGTTGTTGTATAAGACGTTTAACTTTCTTTTGCTGACTGAGTCACAGCTTGAAAATATTTCACAACCATATAGCAGGGAAGGAATCAAGTAAGTTTTGGCAAGCAAGATACTTACTTTTATTGGAATAAAATATTGTGAAGACCAGGGAGCCCTTAGCTTAATATAAGTTTGACCAACCAGAGAATTAATGTGATCATTCCATGTCAACTTGTTATTAAAAATAATGCCAAGATTTTTTGCTGAATTCACGACTTCGATTTTCTCGCCATTTAAAAGAATATCATCGTTAATGTTGGGAACGGTTCTTTTTTTACAAATTATGATGCATTTAGATTTGGCTGGGTTTAAACAAAGCCCATTAGTACTAGCCCACAAATTTATTTTATTTAAATCGCTGTTTAAATGAAATATACCTGAAGAAATATCTTCTATTGGACAACTTAATGTAAGCTGTACATCATCTACATACAAATGGATTTTGCATGTCGAAAGTTGCTTTGGGAGATCATTTGAATACATGGAAAATAAAAGTGGGCCTAAAGTTGAACCCTGAGGCACGCCTCTATTAACCAACAAGCTGTCTGACCAAATATCATTCGCGAATACCGATTGGGTACGATTTGCTAAATATGACGATATCAAATTTGTTGACATGTTCGTAAAATTAAAAAAATGTTTCAGTTTTTTAGTGAGTATATTATGGTCTACCGTATCAAAAACCTTAGAATGATCTCAGAGCACCAAAAAGTTAATATGTCCGTTTTCTATACCCTGCCGTATATTTTCACAAACTTCCACGAGAGCTGTAATACAGCTGTGATTTTCGCGAAAACCAGATTGTTTACCAGTGATCAAATTGTGAGTATTGACATATGTAATAATCTGCTTATAGAGTAACTTTTCTAAAATCTTTGACAAAAAACATAAAATGGCAATGGGTCTATATTCCCCATTGGCCTTAGGCAAAGGAACAATTTTGGCATGTTTCCAGTTAGATGGATAAGTACCCGATATAATAGCAGAATTGAACAAATGCGTAATATATGGGAGAATCAGGGGCAATAGTAGTCGTATAAATTTCGGATGCATATTATCGCTTCCCACTGCGTTCGATCTTAGAGAAGAGCACATTGAAATAACATCATGTTGTGTAACGCAAGAAAATTGAAAGTGTTCACGTATTGTTTCACCTTCAGCATTTCTGCATTCAAAATTATAATAATTGGGATTTGGTTGAATAACTGGAATATTGGTAAATGTATTATTAATCATATTTAAATCCATATGGCAGTCAACACTATTGCTTGCATTACCAATTCCTATCTCTCGAATAGTGTTCCATGTCTGTTTAGAATTAATGGCATTACTATTTCCGCTACAATGGGAGAAGCAGGTGATCCCATTGGAAGTCCCTTTTGCTGTATGTATATTTTCTCATTATATTGAAAATATCTATTATCTTCTAAACAAAACTTAAGAATTCTTAAAAATAAGGATTTTTCTATTTTTGTAAAATTTCCTATAATATCCCATTTTTCTTCTATTTTATTAATTGCTAAGTCCACAGGTATACTTGGAAATAGTGATACTACATCAAATGATATTAATTTTTCGTTATCTTTTATATGTATATTACCTATTTTGTTTTTAAATTCAAGTGAGTCTCTTATATTATATCTCGAATGTTCAGTAATCCTTTTTAATATATTCGTCAAATATTTACATAAATCATAAGACGGAGAATTAACGAAAGAACAAATTGGTCGTAAGGGAAAATCTTCTTTGTGAATTAAGAATTTTAACAAATTATCTTAATTAACCCTTTCAGACCTGTACCTTATATTGCGTATAAATTTCTTTGAATCAGCAATATCAACGAAATTCTTTCACATTTAGGCATAAATTTGCATATTAAAAGGTCCTTTTTTATAAACAGGACATCGCACAATTGTGTGGTCTCGGTCATAACATGTAAAATAATTTCTCAAAAAAACTAAGCATTTTATGTTTGTTTTATTTGTTAATGTTCTTTTTTTTCTTAAAAATATTCAGGTAAAGTTTCAGGTATTCAAATATTTATCATATAAAAAATATTAAATAAAAAGCAATTGGTTTATTTAAATGATATATTTTTGAATGATATTTCTCAAATCAGTCTTTATTTTTCGCTAAGCAAAGTGTTACTATACATTTTTGGCATCTTGCTCTGGATCGACTACCACAATGGATCATCGGAGAATTCCGGCCAATGGTCGTATCGATCAAATCTGATATCGTCCGGTGCGTCATGTGGACGATATTTCGTACCATAAAAACCTTTGGAAAGCTGAAATTTTTCAATATGCATAGGAACTTCAAAAGAAGACGCTAATACTGTACCTAGCTCCATTTTGAAAGTTAGGAACGACTTTACCTTTGCTTTAGGTAATCCGACAAGCTTGCATTCTTTTCTATACTCCATCCAAGAATTATATATTGCAAGATCTAGAAAGTGGAAAAACACTTTGACAGTCCATTTTTTAGTTTTCATTTTAATTCTATAATATTCTAGCATTTGGTCAGACAAATCAACCCCACCCATAAATGCGTTATACTTTTTAATAACTGCGGGTAGTTGGACAGGACAACGGCGTTTAAGATTTTTGTTCCATCTTTCGATTTCACCTACGGGATCTTTTCCACACATATTAGAGGCAGCTATAACCGCTCTTGTGTCCTTCCACTTAACAACGGCTACATTTTCATTGACAAATTGGCAAATATCACCCCGGTTCATTTCTTTGTCTAATGGAAATTTTAGACTTTTTGGTATTCTGTTGGCCATAATTGTGCCTACTGCTGGATAACCCATATGATATAATGATTCTAAAAGCGGAATGGTTGTAAAAAACCTGTCGAAATATATATGGCTGTTCTTTGGCAAATTTTTAGTTAGTCTTATTACTATAGACGGTCCATGTCGAAGACCACAATCTTTAAATGTCCCAGCTCCCTGAAAGACTTCAAAGTCAACTACCATACCATCAGAAGTTGCGCACACCAGATTTTTCAGTCCAACAGGTCGTGGCTTTGACCTGATTACTTGTCGTGCAGGGCATCTACCCGTAAATGAAATCATCTGTTCGTCAATTGAATAATTTGTGACTTCAGTTGCCAATTCGTTGCACCGTTCTTTAACCATATTAATGACAGATTGAATTCTCCATAGTGCGGAATAGTCTAAAAAGTGTATGTCCGATCGAAGTTCCAGGAATTTATCGCGGGACATGGAATTGAATATAGCCGGAATTTTACATTCATGAGACCAGTACATCCTTATAGCCGGGTAACCAAGACATCCCATTACGATCGCACATCCGTAAAATCGTTTTATATCTGAGGGTACGTAACGCACTTCCTGACCACGCTTACTCATTACATACATTTTAGTATACTTAACAACATCTTCGTAATGGGTTTCTGGAAAATATCTCTTAAAATATTCCAATTGAGATTTGATGACGATATTTTGCTGGCAACCCAATGTTGTCGGAAGTTCGGTATTTGGAAATGAAATACTTTTCCATATGTCTCGCCTAATTCGTTCTTTATATTGGCAAATCGATGATTGCAGTGTTGTAGCTGGTGACCCAGTGGAGTTTGATAGTTCAGTCGCTCTGGTTGGCTCCTCATTAGTAGACTCAAAATCATCATTATCAATGCTCTCATTGCTTTCTTCTCCACCTGAATTTACATCCAGAGGGATCCAGGTTTCGTCAGCAGCATTGTCGTCATCACTAAAGTCAGCATCAGATTGGTCTAAGAGCTCTAAAACTGCTTCAACATCATCATCATTGTTCAAATTAAAATATTTTCCTATAAAATTTAATGATAACACAAACGTGAGCATACAATAAAATGTTGCATTGTGTCTGATCAACACAATTGTGATATCTGTATTTCTTTGCACCCAAAATAATTGTTACTATGCAAAAAATTAACGGTAAGCAGCCAAATGGTTTCACATATTCGTTATACAGTTACCACAAGCTAGATCAAACAATTTTTTTTATTATTATTCAACAACAACACTTACCGCTCGGACGCTTATCTGCAAGTGTTGAACGACACAATCAAACTGAGAATATTTTTTACTATTGCAATTTTTTTTTACTTTTTACATTTTATTTAGCAAATCACACAACGCACAATGACTGCTTTCAGGTTAATTGACGAAAAAATATTTTTTCATATAATTTAATATAGATTAAGGCAGATCTCACAATCGATTAAGCTAGGTCTGAAAGGGTTAACTAAAGCAATTTTTAGTATTATTTAAAGAGTCAAAAAATACCCTTTTTTAATTTATAACTTTAACTAACTTTATTTTTTTTTTTATTTTCAAGGTAATGTTCACATTAACGTAAAGTTAAAAAAAAAATATATAAAACGTTTTAACGCTTGTTTACCTTTTTGCCATTAACATTAAATATAAAAATGTTAAGAAAAAAAATTTAATTTTATGCCAGAAGTACCTACTCACCCATAATGATATCCGAAGTTCATAAAAAATTTACATAAATATTAAAGCACTTCAATAAAAAATATATTTTTTCTGTAGAGTTTTAAAAAGCAGAAATTTAAACTCTTTGTATTTTGTGAAAATCGTTTAAAGGTATAAATGTTTGTTAAAAAGTGTGAATAAAAAAAATTTATTGAAAACTGTTAAGAGGCATTTAAAAGATGGTAGATAATTTTTAAAGCTCACAATGTTAATTTGTTGTAAAATCCTACTGAATACCTACGTGAGAGCGAGCATTTTTTTTGTCCCAAACTAATCAGAAAACTTAACAAAACATTTAGATTTTAGATAAAATCCAAGCTTTAATATTTTCCATTTCATTTTTATTATCGGTATTTTCTTCTAGTTTGGTAAAATTAAACGTTGCTTTTACATGTTATGCATGTCTGTGTGGTATAATGATAGGGGAAGTTGCCCTACGGGCAGAAACCTTTAAAAGAAATTAATATTTTCTTTCTTTGTTATTTACCACAGTGAAAGGCAGTGAAAATAGTTAACTTGTAGGCCAAATATTATCTTTAACCCTAGAATACTAACACTATTTAATATTACGTTAATACTAACGCCACGTAAATTTTACGTACTGTGGAATTTTTTCAATAAATGTGGTTATTTCAGCATAAAAATTAAATAATAATTCATATTAAAGTAAAGAAAACCAATTTTAATGGCAAAGTAAAACTACATGTTTGCGATCAAATCAAAGTTGAAATAAAATAAATGTTCATATGGTTAATACATTCTTTGCCTACTTTTATTTCATGATCCCTAAATACTGCCACGCTTTTACAAATGTGATAATATGTGTGTGTCATATGCTTCTTTTGTTAGTGACAAAACTTGCTACCCCTTTTCTCGAGAAAGTTTGAAAACCAGGTCGATTTTGTTCATACTTTCTTATAATTTTTTTTACAAGCTGGAAGTGCTATATTCTAAGCATCTGCCAATTACTTTTCGATGTAATTGTTATCTGTTGCAGGGGGCACCAATTCTTATCAGCGAAACTGTCATGGCTCTCAAAATCCTTCTCCTCCTCTTTAACACTAACGTAGCTGAGTCTCTAAAGTCACTGGAAGTTAGTAATGCCGCAACATTTTCACAGTTGAGACCACGTTTGGAATTTTTCGGTTTTTAATTGCCTTTATCATTTATTACATAAAACACATCTACAAATTTATACCCTTATCACTAACGCCACGTATAATTGACGTACGTAAATTATACGCTTACCACTAACACCTCGTATATTTTACGTGCAGACTTTACGTATAGCCTTGGATGCTTGTCTAGCAACAATAATAAAAACACCACACGTAAAATTTACGTAGGTTAGTATTCTAGGGTTAAGATTATTTGATGGACTGAGAGGACTCAAAATATTTTTGTAAAATTCGTAACCATTGATGGCGTGATGTTTTTTTTTTGAGTCTTAGGCTCATCATGAGTCAGTCTGTGTCATGTTATTGTTACTGAAAAATAACAATGGTATCGCACATCGTCTGATTGGTGGTATTGGGAGCTTAGCTGCCACATAAGTTTTATTTAAGGTCTTCCAGTATAAGCTTAATACTTTGTAGATCCAGACTAAAAACGTTTTTTACCCTTTGGTTACGGAACCCTAATAATAGCGCGTGAATAAAATTGCCCTGAATAAGACAACGGAATTGGCTCATGTTTAGTTCACAATAGATTACAATTTTTTTACCAAACAAATTTATTGAGGCTTATTTTTGGGACTTTTTAAAAATAAATATCAAATAAAGGGTGTTTTTTATAGAGGTATAGAACTTTAAGTTGCAATAAAATAACGATGGATTATTCGATTGACATGAGTTTTATTTATCCGAACGATAATCTTGTGGCATTACATTTCAAATATGATTTCTGGCATATGACCGCCACGGCTGGCGCGGATGTAGTCCAATCTGGACGTCCAGTTTTCGATGACATTTTCCAACATTTGTGGCCGTATATCGGCAATAACACGGCGAATGTTGCCTTCCAAATGGTCAAGCGTTTGTGGCTTATCCGCATAGACCAATGACTTTACATAGCCCCACAGAAAGTAGTCTAGCGGTGTTAAATCACAAGATCTTGGAGGCCAATTCACAATAGATTTCAATAAATCTATTGTGGCACGAACTGTGTGACATGTTGCGCCGTCTTCTTGAAACCACATCTCCTGGACATCATGGTTATTCAATTAAGGAATGAAGAAGTTAGTAATCATGGCTCTTTACCGATCACCATTGACTGTAACGTTCTGGCCACCATCGTTTTTAAAAAAGTACGGACAAATGATTCCACCAGCTCATAAAGCGCACCAAACAGTCAAGTTTTCTGGATATAACGGTGTTTCGACATACACTTGAGGATAACCTTCACTCCAAATGCGGCAGTTTTGTTTGTTGACGTAGTCATTCTACCAAAAGTGCGCTTAATCGCTAAACAAAATTTGCTTATGAAAATCGGGAGCAACGGTAATCTCGTTTTGGGCCCAAATTGCACTATTTGCAAGCGTTGTTCAGGCGTGAGTCTATTCATGATGAATTGCCAAACCAAACTGAGAATAAATCACTTGACAGCTGTTAAATCGGTGGCCATCTTGAAAAGTAATGCCAACTTAAAGTTCTATACCTCTATAAATAAATTAGTCAAGTGCGAGTTAGACACACACACGTAGGGTTCCGTACTATCTTTAGTACAACTTTAAAAATTCAAGTTGCTAATTTTTTCATGTCTTATGGTCACCCCTTAATTTTAAAATTAAAGTCATAATTGCATCACTGTTGGAACACTCTTTAAATTTTAGCAATTTTTGTTATAGCAGCCATGGTAATACACTATCTATAAAAATATACATGCGTCTACCTATTGCGGTTCAAAAAATAAGGTAATATACGTGAAAATCATGTCACTGATGGAACACCCTTTAGATATTAGTAATTGTTACAGCGACCGAAGTACAACATCTACTGTAAACATTTAAAGGGTTTATATCTGTCGGAACACCCTTAAATTTTATTATTTGCTATGACCGCCATGCCAATTCTCTTGCAATGAATATATCAAGAGTATACCTAGTACTATTAAAAAAATAAGTTACTACACCTGAAAAACATATCACTGTCAGAAAACCCTTTAATTTTTAGTAATTGTCATAACAGCCATGGCAACACATCTTCTATACAAATTGGAAGAGTCTACTTATTACAGTTCAAAAAATATGTCGTTTTACGTCACTGTCGGAAAACCCTATAAATTTTTATTTTTTACAGAGTCTATCTATCATGATTAAAAAATTAGTCAATGTTTATACAAATCACGTCACTGTCAGCACACCCTTTAATTTTTACTATTTGTTATAGTGGCCATGGTAATACACCTCCTTTAAAAACTTCAAGAGTCTACCTGTTATCGTTCAAAACTTAGGCCATATACCTACATGCAAATCACGTCACTATCGGAACACCCGCGAACATAGATTAAATTACTGTCTGCAAATTTTAAGTAGTTGCCTCCTATAGCTCAAAAAATAAAGACATAAAGGCAAATAACACGTTACTTTAGGAACACCCTATAAGTTTTAGTATTTGTTGCTATAGTGGCTACAGTTACACATCTTCTGTGAAAATTTCAAGACTCTACCTATTATGGTTCAAAACTTAGGCCTTATACATGCATTTCACCACTATCGGGACACCCTTTAATTTTTAAGTTTATTTTTTAGACTTGTTTATATAGCGTACTAAGTTTTAATTACTGCTTGCATATTATTAGTGTATTCTTCCTTCAGTTGAAGAAAAAAGCACATATTCGTAAATAACACCTCACTATCGGAACACCCTATAATATTAAGTATTTGCTACTATAGCGGCCACAGCTATCCACCTTCTGTGAAAATTTCAAGAGTCTACCTATTATTGTTCAAAACTTAGGCCTTATACATGCAAATCACACCACTATCGGAACACCCTTTAATTTTTAGTTTTATTTTTTTATAGTTGTTTATATAGTGAACTAAGTTTTAATTACTATTTGTAAATTTCAAGTGTATCCCACCTACAGTTCACGAAAAAGTCGCAGACAGACGGACAGACATTGTAGCGAAAACAATAGGGTTACGTTTTTACACTTTGTGTACGGAACCCTAAAAACACTATTTAGTAATATCAACGGTATTGCTGTCTGGTCAAAAAATACGAATCTGTTTTAAAAATTGAAAAAACTCTAGCTGGCGGGAAATGAGCTCGAAACTTCTTCGATTTACACTACTTTTACATCTCACCAATCGACACACCACAAAGTAAAATGTGTTAAAACGACACTTTAGGGCTTCTTTCTCCTTCAAGTGGATGTATGTATGTGCATGTGGACAAATATGTCCAATATCTGTTTTTTGGTTTGCTGTTGTTTTTGTACTTTGTCATAAGAATTAAAGTCTTTATACTTTTAACTTTGGCACGCACTCACTAACTTTGTCCTGGTTGTTTTTTTTTCTTGGTTTATTTTGTCGTTCGTTTATTGCTTTGCAATTTCTCGCGCAAAAACTGTCACTATAAATTATTATCAAAGATTATAAAGTCGACTGTCAATGAGTTAAATGGGAAATAAATCGAAATTCCTCTTTATTGTGTAAGTGTGTGTCTATTAATGTGTTTATGTGTTGACTTTAAATGGCTGTGAGTGCAAAAAGTGTGATACGAGTAGCATTAGTGTTAGTGTTTATTATTTCTTTAAGTTTGTTTTTACTTAAAAGTATAAGTGGTTTTGTTAGGGAAGTCAATTTGTGCGTGAGTGCGTTTTATGTCTGATCCTTAATCATGGAAAACGAGAACTTTATTAAACCAATTTTATTTTATTTTTTTTTTTTATTGGATGGCAGATTAAAATTGTAACATATCAAGATTTTCTATTTAGAGCAGTGACTAAGAGTGAGCAATATTTTTGTAACATTTGTAATTTAGGTGACTCTGAAATTCCATTTTTGTGTAACTTTATATTGTGTTGTGGTTATCGGTTTTAGATTTATGACCTACAAAATTTTAAGGATAAGCATTTTCACAATTTGAGTTTTGGCATAAACTTTTTATGAACTTGTCAGAGATATAGATTTATAGATAATTCTTACAACGCACCGATAAAAAAAGCTATAAGCAAATGCCAAATAGTATTTAAATAATATTCCTGCATCATAATTCTTATCAAGTGTTTCTCAGAAAAAAATTTATTATGGCTATGATTAGCAAATCTGTGTTTTTCAAACCACATTTCACTTAAATATTTTTTTAATTTTTATTCGAGCTTTAAAACAGATGAAAATATATTCATAATATTCTTAATGGGTTTAGTTTTTCTGGCATCTGCTGGTAGTTTAAAGGTGACGTAGCAACTAAATGGCTACTTTCGTAATTATTAAAGTCTCTATTCAACTGTCTTCGTTTCTCAATGATTTCAGGCAAACTACTAATAATTTACAACTAGCAGATTTCCGTTGAGTCTAGTGCAAATGCCTGCCTTTACTCTCAACTATAGATATTGTGTGGTTAAATTTTAAGGACCGATGTTGAATGTGAACCACGCCTAAACGTCAAGGTTTTTTCTACATTTAATTTGACATTTCTCAATTTCAGACTAATGCAATTTGAACCATGGAAAACGTTGCTCGATTGTGTATCTGTTGCGCGAAAAATTCAATGGCCGTGTTATATCACGAGGTGGCGATGTCAAATGGCCGCCAAGATCATGTGATTTGACATCGTTGGACTTATTTCTTTGGGGTTATTTGAAAGACAAGGTGAACGTCGATAAGCCAGCAACAATTCAAGAGCTAAAGGATGAATAATTCGGCACATTAACCGCATAGAATCTCAATTATGCCTCAGCGTCATCGAAAATTTGGAGCGTTGGATGGTGGTGTGCCGCCGAGGTCGCAGCGGCCATTTGGCCAAAATTTTGTTCCATTTATAATTGAACCATACCAATATTATTAAAATAAAAAGAAATGACAATAATTTTCTAAATAATTTGTGTTTTATTCAAAATCAACATCGGACCTTAAAGTTTTTTTTAGACTTCATACTGATAATTGTCTACCATTTCCTCATCGCAGGGTCTTTTGATATTGCTAGCACGATCATTTATCGTGTATCCATCCAAAATTCTCAGATTTAGGCCAGCACTACCATCTCAGCGTCATCTAGGGTGGTCAATCTGTAATAATCGCCTTCTTTGATTTTTATCTTGGCCATATGTTTTCTTGAAATTTCCTAGACCTGTCGAGTAGTTCACAAAATCTATGCGTTACCTGTTTAATATTGATAGTATCGAAGAGAACAATATCCAATAAGCCATCTCATTAGTAACTTTAGGTCACCCCTATTGAGTGACAGTAGCCTTTGGGATGTATCCCGAGACATCGTATTAAAACGCTTTGCCTGCCTGACTGAAATTTTTCATGACGAGAAAACTTTGATTTGTTCCGGAAACTAGTGTTCTCGTTAGCCAGAATAGTTCTCGCCCTACAAATCTGCCAGCAGGCCTTAAGTTAGCTAGATGGTCAGCCCGCTCAGTATCAGCATGACTCATATGACTAGTACTGCAACATAACTTTAGCTTAGGGTAAATACCAAATCCATAGCATTGGTATCGGTAGCCATTCAGAGTGTTACCAGACTTAGCTTACATAAAGTTCAGATTGGCTAATCGACATAAGATTCAGTTTTATAGCTTTTATTTTTCTCCTCAAACATTTCAGATGAGGATAAACACTACTTTTGTCATAAAGATCGTTCCATATTTATCCATATCATAACAATATCTATAATAAAACAGTAATTTATTTCCTGTCTGTCTATCATTCTGTCAGTCTGCGTTCGCATCACGTAAAAACAAATTTTTAACAAAATGTTGTGAGGAGGAACCTTAGTATCTCGATTCAAATATAGTTTGCTTTTTTCCGCAAAAATATCTTATTTTCAAGACAAAGTGGGGAAAAAGCAGTGAAAGTACGCAATTTTACCGACTTAAAGGTATTGAATACTTTAAAGCACCTTTTATTTTTCGAAGCGAGATATATTAACACTGGTTCCGCAATAGATGGCGCTGTTTTAAAATAATAACAAAATAGGAATTACTTACTGCCAAAGAGGCAATTTAATAAAATTTGTATTTGATTTGTTTTTACTTTGTGGAATTACATTGTTATTAAAATATTTGAAACACCTTTTACAGATCATCACAAAAAAATTTGGAATTTAATCCAGGGATAGGTACCTGAGAAAATACGTATACGCGAAGCACTATAAAAGTAAGAGTCTTAAAATAAATTACTTAAAAAAAAATTAAAAGACACTATCTTCAAGATTTTTATAAAACTCTTTTTTAAATTAAAGAAAAAATTTTTTAAAAATTTTTTTTAAAATTATGTTTGGATTCAGAGATTCAAAGAATAATTATAAATAAATAAGTCAAGTGCGAGTTAGACTCACACACTTAGGCTTCCGTACTCTGTTTAGTACGACTTTAAAAATTCAAGTTGTTAATTTTTTCATGTCTTATGAGTCACCCTTTAATTTTAAAATTAAATACATAATTGCAGCACTGTTGGAACATCCTTTAAATTTTTGTAATTTTTGTTATAGCGGCCATGGTAATACACTATCAATAGAAATATATACATGAGCCTACCTATTGCGGTTTAAGAAATAAGGTAACATAAGTGAAAAACATGTCACTGATGGAACACCCTTTAGATATTAGTAATTGTTACAGCGGCCGAAGTACAACATCTAGTGTAAACATTTAAAGAGTCTACCTATTACGGTTCAAAAAATAAGGCTATTTACGTACAAATCATGTCTCTGTCGGAACACCATTTAATTTTGTTATTTGCTATGGCGGCTATGGCAATTCTCTTTGTATGAATGTATCAAGAGTCTACCTATTACTATTAAAAAAGCAATTTACTATAAGTGAAAAACATGTCACTGTCAGAACACCCTTTAATTTTTAGTAATTCTCATAACGGCCATGGCAACACATCCTCTATACAAACTGGAAGAGTCTACTTATTACGGTTCAAAAAATATGTCGTTATACATGCAAATCGTAAAACTCTTAAAATTTTTATTGTTTTTATAGGGGTCATAGTAATACACCATTTGTGAAAATTTCAAGAGACTATCTATTATGGTTAAAAAATGAGTCAATGTGCATGCAAATCACGTCACTGTCGGCACACCCTTTATTTTTTACTATTTCTTATAGTGGCCATAGTAATACACATCCTGTAAAAACTTCAAGAGTCTACCTATTATCGTTTAAAACCTATGCCATATACATACAAATTACGTCACTAACGGAACATGCCTTAATTTTTAGGTTTAATATTGTATACTTGCTTAAAACGCGAACATAGTTTAAATCACTGCCAATTTTAAGTGGTTGCTTCCTATATCTTAAGAAATAAAGATATAAAGGCAAATAACACGTCACTTTCGGAACACCTTATAAGTTTTAGTATTTGTTGCTATAGTGGCCACAGTTATACGCCTTCTGTGAAAATTTTAAGAGAAATTATTAAGAAGAAATTTATGGTTCAAAACTTAGGCCTAATATATGCAAATCACACCACTATCGGAGCACCCTTTAATTTTTAGGTTTATTTTTTTAGACTTGTTTATAAAGCGAAATAAGTTTTAATTACTGTTTGTAATTTTTTTGTGTATGCCTCCTACAGTTCAAGATATAAACACATATTCGTGAATAACACCTCTATGTGGGAACACCATATAAGTTTTAATTTTTGTTGCTATAGCGGCCACAGCTATACACATTCTGTGAAAGTTTCAAGAGTCTACCTATTATAGTTCAAAACTTAGGCCTTATACGAGCAAATCACACCACTATCGGAACACCCTTTAATTTTTAGTTTTATTTTTTTATAGCTGTTTATATAGTGAACTAAGTTTTAATTACTCTTTGTAAATTTCAAGTGTATCCCTCCTACAGTTCAAGAAATAAACACATTTTCGTGAATGACACCTCTCTATTGGAACACCCTATAAGTTTTTGTATTTTTTGCTATAGCGGCAACAGCTGTACATCATCTTTGAAAATTTCAAGGGTACCTATTACGGTTCCAGAGATAAAAGGCGCTGACAGACGGACAGACATTGTAGCGAAAACAATAGGGTTACGTTTTTACACTTTGTGTACGGATCAATAAAATCTGAAGTCATTTTGAGTGCCTTGTTGATTTGACGTGGAATTAGCCATATATTGAAGTTTCCTTGTTTATACCTTTTGGGAATACTATTAATATTTTCTATGTGCAATAATATTCAATAATATTTAGCTTTAAATTAAAGTGATCAGTTTATTTTTTTATAAACTGATAAACCCAGAAGTAGCGCCTTTTTTCCAAGATAAATGACGCATTAAAATGATCTAATTTATCAAAACAAAAAGTTTTTTAATATTTCGAAATAAATAAACCATTTATTTTAAATTTAAATTCCTCTAACTAAAAGCTTGTTCGTATTTACATATGTAAATTCATTCAAATTTAAATTGAAACACATGATGAAAACCTGTCAAATATTTTTTACTTCATATAAATTAATAGAAACTTCTTTACAGAAGAATTGGACACACTAATAAACGAGCAAATAACAAACACACGCACACACACTAACAATTAAGGCAAACAATATTATTCGACAGGAAACAAGATTAAATATTGTAGCTGTAATTTACCTGTTCCTGAGTATATAAATACATATTCATCAGTTTCTATGAAATAAAATTTATTACATATAAAATTGTTTCATTATTTTCATTACCTGAACACTAAATCAACTGTCAGTTTTGAAGCAAATGAAATTATGTAAATTTTTGTTAATAAGACTTGTGACAGCTTTATAAAGTGTATGAAATATATGCTGTGTCTTTATCTAAATATAAATATAGAACAACAAATTGATGTAATGTATGTAATTGGTCCTTTTTGTATTTCATTCCTTTTTTCATATCTCTAGACGACTATTTGCATAATAAGACAGTAATAAAATTTCATTTATATTTTCTATTTTAAGAAATCATATTCAAAAATTTAAGGGATAATAATAAATATCTGTTATTTCTATTTTATATATTTTATAAGGGGTGGTATTAAGTAAACACTTACTTGTAGCAAATTATAGGTGTGAAGTAATTATTCTTAACAATCTTAAACTCAACAAAACAGTGCAAAATACAAGCTTTTGCAAACTAATTTTTTTACTAAACTTTTTTAGAAGCGTACCATTTTTTATATTATTTAAAAGCAGTGCCCGGCACGTTGTTTGTGTCCTGACAACATTTTTTTTCTCTTATGCTTTTAAAATAATCCACACGAAATTCTCTTACTTTTACAGTTAGGGTTTATGGATTGAATTTATATAAAGGTATCCATCCGTAGACAATTTACTCAGGATGTTGCAACATAGCCTTTGTATAAAATTTTAAAATTATTTCAAAAAATAAAAGATGCTGCCAAGTTTTTAGAACAAACATATCGGTAAAACTATGTACTTTCAGATAGTTTTTCGGGAAAAAATATCCTATTTTTGAATCGAGGTACAATTTTATTAAAAATTAACCAGTAGTTTTTACATGACAGACAGCCAGACAAAAATTCTAAAAATTGGTGTTTTCTAATCTATATCGATAACTATCTCTTATTATCTGCAGTTCATTCATTTTATCCCCCCCGGAGACATATTGTCTTGTTAACTTCTAACACCTTTACGCCAATGCTTCCGATGCTTGCACTGCACCTAAAATCGGAAGACAAGAACCCTTGAGCACTGACCAGTGTTCAAACGACAGATACCCGGAGAAACCCGGTGACTAGTTATTGGTGAGGTCCTTCGGGAAGTACCGTGATGGCAAAAAAGGGGATTTAGTAAAATGTTATATTGACTTTTGAGTATTGTGGCATGAGTCTTTTCACAATGTTGATGTTTTGTGAAAAAAAATTTTTGTTTAGTGCCAAAAAATAAATGGTTATGAATATATCGGGATGTTACTAAGAAGTTTTCGTGAATGGTAAAAAAGCACTGTCATCAGACAATGTCAATAAGTGGCTCGGTTGCTAATTGGCATATCCTAACTATACATCAAGTATAACATAGGTTCCAAAAGGCTACCGATCTTAATTCATAAAGGGGAAGACCGAGTTTAATTAGCGATCACCTTCTTTAAGTATAATTCTTTTTTTTTTTTGTCGTACAGTGTTCAGTAGTCGACGATGACTTATTTTCATTAATAACTGTTGTATAAAAAAGACAACTTTGTTGAGTTGTATTAAACAGGTTTTATTGTATCTGTTTCTTAATTTTTAACATTTAAGTAATATTCCTAATTAAAGAAATAATTGAATCAATTAATTTTTATACCCTTCACCCCAGGTAAGAAAGAGTATATACCAGTTTGTAATTCCGTGTGTAATTTCTACAATGTTCATTTCCGACCCCATAAAGCATATATATACTCTGAATTTATATTCATTCTGAGCAGTTGAATCTGATATTCTGAGCAGTTGAAATTTTGTTGCTTTTGCAAAACTTAAAAATTTAGATGATTAGCTGTTACAAATGTTCTTCAACTAACCTCCTTAATTAACTCTCCTTTTATTGAAAAAAAAAAAAACAAACTGATGCTGTATATACAGATTTTAGCAAAGCATTTGATAAGGTCAATCACAAGCTTCTTCTGATGAAACTAAACATTCTTGGTGTTACCCGCATTAGCCTTAATTGGTTGCAGTCGTATTTAATATGTCGTAGTCAAACTGTTCGTTTTAATAATCGTTCATCAAAATGTATTGCTTTTTTGTCCGGTGTTCCCCAGGGAAGTCACCTGCGACCTATTCTTTTTTCCATTTTTATTAATGAGCTTCCCAGTGTTATAAACTCCTCACATGTATTAATGTATGCTGATGATGTCAAAATCTTTTATAGCTTCAAGCATTATACAGATCATATAAATTTGCAAAGTGACCTCAACAATCTTGTTTTATGGTGTAGACATAACATGATGGTTTTAATTATTAAAAAATGTAAATGCATGAGATTTTCAAGGAGTGTTAACTACTGTTAACTACTTCTTAGGAGAACATGAGTTGGAGGTAGTTGATTAATTTTTGCACCTTGGAATTTTGCTGGATCCTAAACTTAATTTTATATCTCATATTACAATGACTGTCAACAAGGCTCGAGGTGTTATTGCATTTATTAAGCGCTGGTCAAAAGAATTTTCCGACCCTTACATCACAAAACAGTTATTTGTGGATCTGGTTAGACCTATCCTGGAATATGGGTCAGTAATATGGGATCCTTATTATAACGTACATTGCCAACTTCTTGAATCTGTTCAAAAACATTTTTTGCTGTTCTGCTTACGTGGTTTAAATTGGCGTGACAATGTGAGGTTTCCTTCATATACTAGTAGGCTTGCTTTAATTAAACTTCCTACTCTAAAAAGTCGTCGTATTATGTTAAATGTTTCTTTTATGTTAAGTACTATCAATGGTAATACTTGTTGTGAATTTCTGTTGGCCAATATTAAATTTAATGTTCCATGTCGTAATATGCGTAACTTTATGCCTCTTTTTGTACAAAATTGTAGTACGAATTACGCTATGGCTGATCCTCTTGTGCGATTATGCAATCAATTCAATAATTTTTGTAAAAATATTGATTTCTCTTTAAATTTAAATATAATTAAAAGAAATTTAATTGTAAGTTTATTTAAACATGTCTAATATAATAAAATCTCTACTAATTTAAGTTTTTATGTAATAGTCTGTAAGGATAACATCCATTGACTACAATAAATAAATAAATAAATAAATATGCTTCGCTAAACCCATTCACTAATAATATAATACACTTGGAAGAAAAGTATCCCTAACCTTTCAGTTTATATGCAAGGTACGATGTCCACTGCTTCCATTCAATCAGTTTTTTGCTAGACTATGCATATTGACACGATTATAATATTTTACTTTTTATAGTAGGTACCACTCCCACTATCCTATGCCAGTCTGTATTTTGCTAGATTATGCATATTATTATAAGGGTTACTAGTGAAAATGTTCAAGATTCTACATATTGTAATTCTCTAGACTAAAAATAATAATATTTCAGTTTGTATGGGTACTGCCACGGCCACTGTACCAATCTCGTGTAAATTTTGGGAGACTCTGGACATTAGTATGAGCATTACTTGTGCGGAGTTTCAAGATTCTACCTATTGTAGTTCTGTGGGTACGCGATAATATTTTTCCACTTTGTATGGAAGGTACCACACAACAGTGTGTGTGAGCATGGCCATATATAGAAAAATCCAATTATGGAAATGAAAAAAATCGCCAATGGCATTTAATAAAAGACACTAATAAGCGTAAAAAAAATTAGATTAAAATAATAATTTTTTCTAAAGATATTGCTCTTCAAAATTGTGGTTTGAAATAACTACAATTTTGTATAATAATTCTTGCAAAAAAAAAAACCGACTTCAAAACAGATACTACTTTCACCAACATCCGTCTTTTATGGGGACACCATTTAATTATAAACTTTTATAATTATGTAATAGCTACCATACTAATACACATTATGTGTAAATTTCAGCTGTATATCAAAAACGGCTCAAAAGATAAGGCATACATCAAATTTCATTAACTATAGGGACATCCTTTTATTTTCAATTTTATAATTCTTATAGCGGACATAACAATACACTCACTATGTAAATATCAAGTCTCAATCTATAACGGTTAAAAATACTAGTCCATATAAGTCAAATTACGTCAGCTATGAGGACACCCTTTTTATTGTAGACGTAGTGATTTTCGCTTTGGCAAAATTTCAAATGTTTTTCTATAAGCGTTCAAAAGATAAGGTCATATAGATCAAAAATCATTAACTTTAGGTGCACCCTTTGATTTCCAATTTTATACTTTTTACTATAGCGGACATAGTAATATTCGTTCTGCGTAAATATCAAATGTCTGTCTATAACGGTTTCAAAGTTAGGGCAACATAAATCAAATAACTTCACCTATTGGGACACCCTTTAGTTTACAATTTTAAATTAAAGAACTATTGTTATAGAGGACTCGGCCACAAGAATTTTTTGTAAATTTCAACTGTGTGTCTATAACGGCTCAAAGGTTTAGTCATATACAACAAATTACAGAACTATTTGGTTACCCTTTAATTCATAATTCTAAATATTTATACTTTCTAGTATACCAGAGAAAGTAGTAGAAATTCTGCATAATTTTCAAGTGCTTGTCTATAACGGTTCAAAAGATAGGGCCATATAGCTCAAACTACATCAATTATGGGGACACCCTTTAATTTCTAAATTCAAATTTTATACTTTTTGTTATACCGGACTTATTAATACAGGTTATTTGTAAATTTAACGGTCGGTGTACAAATGTTCAAAAGTATGGGCATACACATCAAATTTAATGAACTATTGGAACACCCTTAAATTTATAAATTTGATTATTTATCCTATTTATTATAAAGGTCATAGTAATCGACATTCTGTCAAACTTTCAAGGTTTGTCTTTAACGGTTCAAAAGATAGCCCCATAAAGGTCAAATTACGTCACCTATGGGGACACCCTTTAAATTCTAAGTTGATTTTTTTATCCCTTTTAGTTGGTGGGAGCTTTACTGATACGCAATTTTTTAAAATTTTAAATTAGTGCCCTTTAGGGTTCTTAATACAAGAAAAAAACATGTATGTTGTATGGGGACACCCTTTAATTTTTAAAATAATGAACTGTTGTTAAAACGGGACCAATCTGTAAGCATAACTTTTCAAATAAAGAAAAAATTTTTAAAATCGGTTCAGAAATGGCTGAGTTCTGCGGGCACAAAGATAAAAAAGCAACATTCAGACGAATTGATAACCTCCTTCTTTTTTTGAAGTCGGTTAAAAAAGGAATACAAATGAATATGTATTTCGTAGGGTTAAATAATTGAATTTAGTTGGCAAATAAACCAAATTTGTACTAGATTAGTTGTTGTATTATGCTTTAAGTATATAAACGGTATTTTTAATTACATATGTCGATAACAGTGTATGCATCATTATAAGAATGATATTAATAAAAAAACCAAACTTGTGATAAGCAAACATATAATAATGAAGAAAAAAAATTTTCAAGTATTACCGGGATATTTTTTCTTTCATTTTATAACAAAAAGTATGTTAATTTATAATTTACACGGCTTTAAGTCGAATTATTTTAATTTAATTAAAAACTTTTTTAATTTTTTTTAATTAAAAACTTTTTTTAATTTAATTAAAAACTTTTCGATCATATTATCTAGTGAAAAGAATATAAATGAAATAAATTTTGAAAAATTGTTAAGAGAAACTTTTTCATTATACAGGGTGGGCCAAAAGAAACCAAGGGGTGTAAAAGTTTAATAACTTTTTTGTTTATTAACTTTTTTTTATTTTTTCTTTCAGATTATATAGACAACACTTGGAATTGTATTATTTAAACCAGAGATCAATTATTTTAACGCAAAGAGCATATCGCCGACATTATTGAAAATTTGATTATGAGTGATGAAGCTCATTTTCATTTGAATGGCTTTGTTAATAAGCAGAACTGTAGGTTCTGGGGTTCTGAAAATCCAAGAGCCATTCATCAACGCCAATTGCACCCCATCAGGTGTACAGTATGGTGTGGGATCACATCTGAAAATGTCATTGGGCCCTACTTCTTCGAGAATGAAGATGGAAGTGCTGTAACCGTAAATGGAGAGCGGTATCGGTTTATGATAGAAAATTTTTTACGTCCTGCTCTTGAAAACAGACCTGGTATGTGGTTTCAGCAGGACGGAGCCACTGCCCATACTGCCCGAGACACAATGGCACTTTTAAGACAAATTTTTGGAGAGCCCTTGGTTTCTTTTGGCCCACCCTGCACATACTACTATATCCTTGGTACTGTATGCCACCAACAGTACACAAGATATTAGTTCATTGTATAGAATTTATTAAATATTCCACTTTACCAATAAGGATGTTATCTGAAGAGGCTTTAGAATGCACCCATAAAGTCATTAGAAAAGGAGGTTAGATCATACTCGAAAATATATATATACTTAAGTTTATGGATATATTGAAGGTAAGGGCGTCCATTCATCTAATTGAAAAAATAAAAGTGTCTTGTCTTCGGAATTATTTAAAATAATTTTATTTAACTTTTATTTTTTTTTAATTTTTTGTAAAATTATATTTTTTAGCCAAACGTGGGCATTATCTGAATTGAATCAAATTTGGTCAAATCATTAAAAATATCACATTCAATTACTATAAAAAAAAAATTCATAAAGTTAGCATTTTTTCTAACTTTTATGACACTTTAAAATTTCAGGATATGCGGGAAGGACACTTATCCTTGCTCCGAATTTTGTTAAATTTAAAATTTTGTTACGTTTTGCCAACCTAAATATATGTGCCAAATTTCAGCTCTTTACAATAACTTTTTCTATTTATGGCCACTCATTATATGAAGTCACGACACTGTGCCACGCCCACACTAACAATACAGTCTGCGTTTTGTTAGACTAACCGCCATATTAGTATGGGGGTTACTTGTGAAAAGGAGGTAGACGATAATAAATCACTTTTTATGGGAGGTACCATGCTCACTATTCCAATCCAGCCTGTGTTTCGCTATACCATGTTACAGCTCCAAAATTTCAAAGACCTACCCATTATAGTTTTGTAGCTTTAAAAAGTGGGCGTGATCAATTTTTCTTTCCGTAAAAAGTAGGGTTATGATGAAGAATAAAAAAATGGCTGCACCGAGCCGTTCTTAAGTGATTACCAACGAACGACATTTAATATTATTTATATAGATTATGATTTTCTGCCATTTTCGGTTTTAGCATATGAGCTCTTATACAAATTGGGCTTAAAGTCGATTTTTCACTGAAATTCGCCAATAATCACACAATTTTGTCACATATTTAATAGAAAGATCCGTATTTTTTTAAATTTTTAGTTTGCTTTTAAATGAGCAGACAGATGACTATAAATGGTGATAAGGCCAGTTAATTTTTGTTTTGTTTTTAAACATATTTATTTTACTACAATTCAAGTCATTAAAAGCACTTGTGACCTTTTAAAATAAAAATATAAACCTTGAATGAAAGAATGAATATTAAATCATAAAACAACATTCAGGATGCTATAAATTTTTTCTGAGTCGTAATTCTATTTATGATAAGGGAGTGCACATACATTTTTGGTTTACTTTAAACAAATGTTATTTAAAATCTTTTAAAGATTTTGAAATTTACTACAAATAAACAATAAAAGCACCAAGTTTGTCTTTTAAAGTTTTAAAAAATTTGCGAAAGATATTATTACAAACTGAAAATCATCATATTCATTATTCTCATTAAACCATCATAAACAGCAATAAAAATAACAAACAATGAAAACTGAAAATAAAGACATGGCAAACAGACCAAGAATATGATGACATTTAATTTATAGAAAGCAAAAAAAAAGTAAAAGAAAAAAGAAAATTGCTACATTACATTGCGAATACAATTCACATGCAGACACTTTCAGCAACATGCATTGCTCATATGGAATTCATTTCAAAAAAAAAGAAAAAAAGTACATTCAATGAATACGTTCAAATGTAAATGTATATGTATGTAAAAATGAATATGTTCTTCTTCCCATTGGTTAAGCGCTAATTCTATGAATGACATACAAATCCGTGTGTTGCACATGTACCATAAAATATGTATACAACTGCATACAAATACCATTACACACACACACACTTACACACACATAGAACATGCTTACATATTTCATACAAAAGGAAGGAAACAAAAATACGACAGGAAAAAAAATTATAACAGCAACAAAAGGGTGCATGACATTTGTAAATATAAACATGATGTTGATGTTTGAATATTGCAAAATATTCATTTGAATGAACACGAAAGCAAAAGGAAAAAATGAAACCAATAAACACTTTCAGGTTATAAAAATCAACTCCACATTTCAAGCTCGAACTGTAACTAGTAAAATTTATTAGAAATCTCAATACAACACTTTGTACGAATTACGTGATATTTAAAAATTTCTCAAGACCTACTTTCGAATGTCACTTAAAATCACCAGTTTTACACTTTAATAAATATTTTATGGAAATAGTTTTAAAATAATATTGAATTTTCGCACTACTTGGTTAAAAATTATTGAAGAAATACATATACTAACGGCCCCTTTCACAATATATGATTATAAATTAACTTGAACATTAACCGCAGGTTAAGTTAAATTGTATTTCACAAAGTATGGCTAGCTTTTAAATGACATCATTTAACAAAAAAGTGTCTGTTAAATATAACCGAAGAAATTATGCCGGTTAATATTTTAATTGACAAATTTTGTAAAATAATAAATAAAAATTTTAATTTGAAAATTAATTCCATTTCAACAAATAAATATTTTTCATTTATAAAATTTGTTCCCATATTTTTTATATCAATGGGTCTGCTTAAGCTTCACCAGGAATTTTTAACGAAAGAAGTATCAGCGGAGGAATACGCTGAAACCGATTAAGTACAAACTGAATTCCTGGTATATAAAAATAAGGACACGAGCAGACACGTACATAAGAAACATATTTTGCTAGCAAACGATCAACGATAAGAGACGTCTGAGAGTGTGTACCCAGTACAGCTGATTTACTATATGGAAGATATTTTTACTTTGCATTAGCACGAATGCGAGAAAACTCCTCAGGGTTTTAGGTGGATGATTGGCCGCATCAATTCCAAAGTAATGGGTACAACTGAAATCACAGCACTAATGACGAATACCAAAAGCTCCCATGACGACATGACAAAAAGTGTATGCAAAAGTTTGTATGAAATGAATGGGCATCAAAAATTTAAAAAACAATCTGAAAAATAAAAACCGGAATTGAACAGCAACGTCGCAAAAAGCTTAAGGGTTTTGCTTACAATTGATGTCGATCAACAATGAAACAATTTGACCAGCAATGAACTGTAAGATACTTTAAATCTCAGGAGTGAAACATCTAACCAAAAGAAGAAATTAAAATACAAAATTAAAATTTCCTTTTTGTTTTCGTATTGTAAAAATTGTAAAAAAAAATTAAATACAAAATTTGAAAATTGCTGTTTTTAATTTATAAAAGAAATTGCAGATTTACATTTAACATCCTAAATATGTAACTAATGAGGCAGCATTCAGTTCGACCAGCCAAAAATCATGTATACTTGTGTTATTTGAATTCAAAAAACAAACAATTTTTGAAATTTAATCTTTCATTGCTTTATTATTCGTAAACAAATGAACACAACATTGCCATACTTTATAATATATTCTCTTGTTAAGTAACCGTAGGATGGTGAAATCCAAATCGGTAACCATCAGTTATATAGTGCCTGTTAACCAAACTGACAGTTAGTTAATTTTAAATTAAAAATAAAATAACCATACATTGTGAAAAGGGCCGTAAATAATATACTTATCCATACATATAATAAAATCTGCAACAGGACACAGTGAGAGTACGCAATTTTACCGATTTAATGGTACTGCAAACTTGCCAGCACCTTTAATTTTTGTCAGCGAGAAACTTTAAAAACTACTCTATAATAATCTTTGAATTTTATATAAATTTTAGAGTTTTATAAGAGGATAATGTTCTTTAGTAATTAGTCAGGGATGGATACCTCTATATAAATTAATCACATAAACCATATCAGAAGCACCAAAAAGTAAAATCGAACAAAATATTGTTAAGACGCTAACGAAGTGACGGGCAGTGCTAGTAGTAAATAAATAATTTTTATTAGGCATAATTTTTCTAAAATTAATACTTTGAAAATATGTATGTGCCACATGGCATTGAAAGCACTACGTTTGCATTCGTCGTAATCTGACTCACTTTCTGAATCGAGGTGAGACCCTGGCTATGAAGCAGCTGAAAACAAGAAAAGATTTTTTTCACCCGAAAGGCTCTGTACTGCGAGAATGAATAGAAGATTTTATGGAAAAAATTTTATAAAAGGATTTGAACACAAGAGATGATAGTGAATAATTCTTCCAAAAAAAAAACCGACTACAAAACAAATATATGTGCATCAATTTGAACTAAAAATTTAAAAGAAAGTAATGTGTAAGAAATAGTACTCAAATCAAATACTTTTATACTTGTTGCTGTAAAGGACATAGTAATATACGTTCTGTACATTCAAATGTCTATCCGTAACGGTTAAGCAGATAAAGCCATATACTACAAATTACGTCAGATATGAGGACACCCTTTATTTTTTTTACACTTATTATTACTGACACAGTAATAAAAAGTAACGGTTCCAAAGATATGGCCATATAGCTTAAACAATATCACCTAGGGGACACCCTTTAATGTGCAATTTTAAATTAAACACTTATTTTAAAGGACAGATTCTTTGTAAATTTCAAATGTCTGTCTAAAAAGGCTCAAAAGTTTGGCCATATGCATCAATTTACATCAACAATTGGGACACCCTTTAAAATTTTAAATATTTATTAATGTTACTATACAAGACATAGTAGTGGAGATTCTGTCTAATATTCAAGTGTTTGTCTATAACGATTCAAAAGATAGGGCCAGATTATGGGGACACCCTTTAGTTTCCAAATTTAAATTATATACTTGATGTTATAAAGGACTTAGATCTACAGGTTCTTTGTAAATTTCAACCGTCTCTCTGATACGATTCAAAAGTTTTGCAATATACATCAAATTACATCAACTATTGGGACACCCTTTAACTTCTAATTATAAATATTTAATTTCTGATTATAAATATTGAACATTCTGTCCAATTTTCAAGTGACTGTCTACAATGGTTCAAATGGTTCATATATTTAAATTGACGTCACATATGGGGACACCCTTTAATTTCTAAGTTAATTTTTTTTATTAATTTCTGTTATTGGCAGCTATAGTTATAAGCAGTTTTTTTAAATATTAAAAGGGTGCCCTTTACGGTTCATAATACACGTAAAAAACACGTATGTTGTATGGGGACACCCTTTAATTTTCAAAATTCTGAACTTTTTTTAAAATGGGACCAATCTGTAAGCATTTCCTTTCTAATAAAGAAAAAAAATTTAAAATCGGTTCGGAAATGACAGTTCTGCGGGCACAAACATAAAAAAGCAACATTCAGACGAATTGATAACTTCCTTATTTTTTTGAAGTTGGTCAAAAAGATGAATAGTTTTCGATGGAAATTGTTCGAGTGTGGTCTTGTCGTTGATATAATATATTTCTTGTGCTTCCTCCAACACAATCCAATAAGAATCTAATAATCTATATCATCATCGTTGAGGATATTTTCTTATCTATATATCGATTGGCCTCATTATAGACGGCAAATTTCGATTAAAAAATAAATCGAACAAAGTATAGCGGTTAATCGACTATAATTAATTTCTATTAAGACCTTCAACTTTTTACTGACTTTTTACTCCTTAATTGTTCATTTAAGATAATTTCGATCTATACGTGTTTAATAATCATATGTTTTATATAGATTTATTCGTCTAACTCCTACTGGCACAAAGGGCGCCAAAAACATATAGAGGAAAAATAATACATATAACGCATTCACTTTTTTCAAAATCGAATATGCGGGGTTCAGAGTTTTTCATTTATGAACATTCAAAAATCAAAATTCATGATATTTGTCATAAATGAAAAATCTAAATGTTATATATTTATAACATTTATTAATTCAAAAATAGTTCAAATAAAATTCATATATTTTCATAGAGCGGGCACGGCTTTGACATTGTTAACTTCAGCACTATTGTGTTAATAATCAAAATATACATTTGTAAAATAAAAATATCTAATTCTTGTTAATTGCTAACCAAAGGATAGCTAATAGCCAGACA
The DNA here is from genome assembly GCA_949628195.1 of Phasia obesa. NCBI lineage: Eukaryota > Metazoa > Arthropoda > Insecta > Diptera > Tachinidae > Phasia > Phasia obesa. The sequence goes on from OX451216.1 coordinate 149,337,494, forward strand.
TATATATTCCATTTTCAAATAAAAGAAAATATATAAAGAGAATTTAAATAAAGAAAAATGTTTGCCTGGTAGTATAATATGAAAAATAAATAGAGTTTACAAGTGTAAAACAATTTCAAAAAGCTCTATCTTATATGAAATATAATGTAAAATTAAAGTTTCTCAGATTCTATTTCTTTGATAAGTTTGTTTAAATAGAAAATTAATAACAATTGAAACTACCGGGTAGATTGATACAAAGAGTACTGGTGACGGACGTAGCTGTCTAGAAAATGCATTCTGCTTTGCTGGTATCTAATTTTTCTTTATCTCTTTATAATTAAGAATTTAAGCCTAAATAATTAATGTATTAATTCAAAAATAGTTCAAATAAAATTCATATAGTTATATATTTATTTTTCACGCTCATAAACGAACAACAAAAAATGTTCTGCCTATGTTTACATATAAATGCGTGTACCAGTTTGTTTTTTGTAATATACCTACATGAAAAGTGATAAATTAACTTCATCTCATTAATGTTCATTTTCATAAATGTACATGTTCATTTATGAACATTGAAAATTTATAAAATTTCTCATGAATGAACATAAAAGTATTTTCTGCGTACGATCGCACATGCAGATGAAAAAAATATAAAATAAATGAAGAAAACATTTTGTTTGTTGTTTGAAAGAGAATAAATAAATCATCGTATTCATAAATGAAAAGAACAAAATATTTTGTAGTCTCTTACACATGTACGAGAAGATGAAGCTAAAAAATAAAATGTATACATTCATACATGAATGCACAGTGGGTGAACATTTCGGTACTCTGCTTTTTTCACAAACTTGTTTCATTCAGTTTATCAACATCTTATTAAAAATATAAACATATGCACTTAATGTGTGTATTTTAAAATTTTTACTAATCATAATTCAAATCTTTTTAATAGTATGTAGTTTATCTAAACTTAGCGCTATACCTAAATTTTATGTAAAAATTGTTACTGATCACCTTTCCCATCAAGTATCATCTGTACTGGATCCTGCTCAGCATGGTTTTCGAAAGGGTTGTTCAACGGTTACTAATCTTTTGGAGTGAACAACATTAGTCAATCGAGGATTTGTTCAACGTAAACAAACGGATGCTATTTACACCGAATTTAGTAAAGCGTTCGATAAAGTCAATCATAAACTTTTAATAAAAAAACTTGATATTATGGGATTTACGGACAATTGCCTTATGTGGATTAATTCATACCTGTCAAACAGAACTCAAAAACGCATACTTCCAAAGGAATTTCGGTTACATCCGGCGTGCCATAAGGAAGCCATCTGAGTCCTTTGTTATTTTTCCTGTTTATTAATGATCTACCGAAAATCATTAAACACTCAAACGTTCTATTGTATGCAGACGACATTAAGATTTTTCGCACATACGATCGTCACGCTGATTATATTCTTCTGCAAAAAGACTTAGATGCATTTAGTTCCTGTTGTAATATTAACCTTATGGAGTTGAACCATAAAAAGTGCAAACACATGTGTTTCTTCCGAAGATGTCATACAATCGTGCAATATATTTTAAATGGTCATGCACTAGACAAAGTGAATGTAATTTCTGATCTTGGTATTTTACTGGATGCTAAATTAAATTTTATAGAGCATATTTCGTCAACCACTAACAAATCACGAGCTGTTCTTGGATTTATAAAACGCTGGGCGAAGGAGTTTAGTGATCCGTATATCACAAAACATCTTTACACCTCTCTGGTCAGGCCTATTCTGGAATATGGCTCAATAATTTGGGATCCAATGTATAAAGTTCATTGTGATAGCATTGAATCGTTACAAAAACAGTTCTTGTTATTTTGTCTTCGAGGGTTACAATGGGATCCCTTAATTCTACCATCGTACTCTAGGAGACTAGCTCTAATAAAGCTGCCAAGCCTAAAAAGCCGCAGAATAATGTTAAATATCACCTTTATTTTAAATTTAATAAAAGGAAATGTGTGTTCGGTTTTTTTGATAAATAATATTTCTTTCAATTCTCCATGTCGTCCAACTCGCCATTTTTATCCACTGGCTGTTGTTAAAGTATTCAGAGAAAATTACGCTAACTCTGACCCGTTTTTAAGAATTTGTACTGAATTTAATAAATTTTATAAATATATTAATTTTTCTTTAAATGTTAATGTTATTAAATGTTATCTTATTTCGTATTTAAATAATTAAAGTTATGTATTTATGTACTTTATGTTACAGTTTTTAATGTCTGTAAGGATCTTGAATCCATAGACTCAAATAAATAAATAAATAAATAAAGAGATAAACTTTAAACTGCCCAGCATATTTACATAAGTGTGTATGAAGTGGCAAAGCAAACTTAATATTTGCACTTCATGAAAAATTTTATGTTTAAAACGTGTGTTCCCTACCTTTTTCGCATAACGACAAAATAATATTATTTATGAAACATTTTCGTTTGATCCATATCTCTCATCACCCAGCTATTTCATCAAATTTGAATGAGCAAATTGTTCCAAGGAGTTAATTCTTGAGACTTGTTATTCTGTGTTAGTTCATATTCCATTGCGACTGAACAATGCAAAGCACTGCTTTCTTCACAAGATTGCTCTTATGGTCAAGTGAGAGCCATTGCGGCACCTATACCGCTGATAGGCACATCCCTATTCATAGAGACTCATTCATCTAATGTCATTTCATTCTCCGATCATCCAGTCTCATTCCATGTATTATATTGACGCGATAACTTCCTTTGGGTAAACTTAAGTTTTTGTTTCACCAGTGCTGGTATGGCAATGCACCTCAATAAACTGCCCTTTAACCATTGAGATTAATAAAGGGTGTTTTTTATAGAGGTATAGAACTTTAAGTTGCAATAAAACAACGATGGATTATTCGATTGACATGATTTTTTTTTATCCAAAAGATAATCTTGTTCCATTACATTTTGAATATGATTTCTGGCCAATGCTGGCGCGGATGTAGTCCAATCTGGACGTCCAATTTTCGATGACTTTTTCCAACATTTGTGGCCGTATATCGGCAATAACACGGCGAATGTTGTCTTCCAAATGGTCAAGCGTTTCTGGCTTATGCGCATAGACCAATGATTTTACATAGCCCCACAGAAAGTAGTCTAGCGGTGTTAAATCACAAGATCTTGGAGGCCAATTCACAGGTCCAAAACGTGAAATTAGGCACTCACCAAACGTGTCTTTCAATAAATCTATTGTGGCACGAGCTGTGTGAAATGTTGTGCCGTCTTGTTGAAACCACATCTCCTGGACATCATGGTTATTCAATTCAGGAATTAAGAAGTTAGTAATCATGGCTCTATACCGATCACCATTGACTGTAACGTTCTGGCCACAATCGTTTTTGAAAAATTACGGACCAATGATTCCACCAGCCCATAAAGCGCACCAAACAATTAGTTTTTCTGGATGTAACGGTGTTTCGATATACACTTACGGATTACCTTCACTCCAAATGCGATAGTTTTGTTTGTTGACGTAGCCATTTAACCAGAAGTGCGCTTCATCGCTAAACAAAATTCGCTTATGAAAATCGGGAACAACGGTAATCTCATTTTGAGCCCATTCGACTTATCTACGCCTTACTGTTCAGGCGTGAGTCTATCCATGATGAATTGCCAAACCAAACTGAGAATAACTCACTTTACAGCTGTTAAATCGGTAGCCATCTTAAAAAGTAATGCCAACTTAAAGTTCTATACCTCTACAAAAAACACTCTTTAGTACAGGATTTCCATAGAATTCAGAGAAACCCTCTAGTTTCCATGTTCGTAACAACAATTGTAATAAACGTAGTTGCTTTAAATTCGACAGTAGTCAAGCAAAAGATAACAAATAACAGGATTAGCGTAGTATTGATTAAACAATTGCGGCTATGTTCAAAATGGCATAAGTCAAACGAGCGAGATAACTATTGAAATAATTTAATTTCTATGGAATCCAGCTATTTTAATTTAAATTTATCCAATTAAATTTTATATTACTAATATTTTGTAAAACAAAAAGTTATCAAAAGAATTTGGAAATGGACATAAGTACATTTACAAATAATTCTTGACAAAAGAAACGCGACGTCAAAACGAACGGGCGGAAATCAAATCTGTGCTAAAAATTTAATAAGGGGTAATCTGCAAGCATTATTTAAAAAAATAAGATATAAACTATATAATTAAAAATCACGTCCAGTGTGGGTCACCCTTTAGTTATTATTTTTTTGTTTTCTCTTATAATTCTCTTTATAATCTTTTTATACAATCCTCTTTCCATTGAGTTCATATTTATGTTCACTGGGATATTTTCGTGCTTTAGATATACAAACATAAAACTTCTTGCATTTATTGTTGTTGTTAATCGAATTTTGAAAAGTGTAAACGTCAGCAGGAATTGTATTCACATTAATACTAGATTTCCTGTTGCTAAATGAATGTGCAGTGAAATAACTAGTAGAGTGTGAGTCAGTAAGTCTGCAAACCAGTCGTTCTTTAAAATAACAACAGAGGGAAGTTGTCAATAATGATTACTATTGGTTATTTGGTTATTTGGTTGTTTTTTTTTTTTTTTTTTTTTGAAAACTTCAATATTAGTTCTGCATGAATTGCAGCTATAAAATGAAAACAAAGCGTTTCAAATATTGTAAAACGATTAATAAACAACACAAGGATAATAAAATTTTGGAAATACATAAATTATTAATGTATGGGGATCAATACTCCCCTGATTATTTATTCGCTCCCTTTTCTACATACGGGTACATAAATTAGTTTCTACTTAAAATTTTCTAACACTAAATAGACAATCTATTGAAATAGCAAGAGCCATAAAATTAATGACTAATCTTTCGTTAAAAATTAAAAAAATAGAAAATTGTGGAAACACAAGTTGCTTTTGTAGAACAAATTTTATCAGTCAGTTGACAATCTTCCAGTTTTACTTCAGTTTGAATTGCCTCTCGCAAAACACATGTTTCTGAATTGACATTCTCTTCTGCAATGTTGTAGTTTCTTGAGATAAACGCAAGATTTAAAACAGCTTAAAACGAAAAAGTCTGTCCCCATCTTTAAAACGGAAGATTACTCGGGCCGGAAATTCATGAAATAAGCAGCAACAATAACTCCATGGTCCTTAGGTGCTTAGGTACTCGACATACATATATAACTTTGTGCGAGAGACACCTTGCCTACTGTTCCAATTCAACCAGTATTCAGCTCGAATATTAACAGAACACAACACATAAAACTTTAATACTCTGCCTAATATAGTTGTCAAGATGCGATAATAATAATAACTTACTACTAATTACGAGAGGTAGCATGCTCAATTTTCCAATCCAGCTAGTTTCAAATTTCAACACTATGCTTGTTATAGGGTGCCTCGGTGGGCCAGTAGGTAGTGTGCTTATCTATTAGTTCGGGGTTGTGGGTTCGATTCTACCCAAAGACTCTAAATTTTTTCACTACAAGTTGGCAGGAAGACCAATTATAATCTGGGTGCCTACAAATGCTTAACTGCGTTAGTGACAGGTCACAGACTTTCAAGTATTATCTAGCCAAGTTAAAAATCGAGGTAAGACGATACTTGCAGACTGTGCCTGGAAATAGACCAACCTAGGCCGACACATATTAAATGTAGATGCTGTGGACACCTTAGAGTTCAGCAAATGTTAGCAATTACAATAGACTATGTGATGAGGAAGAATGTCGACATGTATCAGTCGCCACACAGTAAACGGTCCCCATAGTAAAACTAGAAAAAAATCGAAGGTGTTATGGTAGCTTAATGAAACTTTTGGCACATATCTCTCTTGGCCTGCTATTTTTAAAAATAAATTAACATTTTTAAAAATCCTTTTATTTTTCCGGTACGGGGACAATTAAATTTTCGAAATTTTTTTTTTTAATTTTTTTCCACTAGACAGTTTACTGTGCGCCAGGCTGAAATCACTACAGTCAAGAGTATGCGGCTAGTAAAAGCACGAGACTCTAGAAATCAATGAAGAGCGAATAGGACTGCTGTAGTTAGTAGTCTGCTTCGGTATGCCCCCTACAAAATAATAATACCTTTTATAGGTCCTTAGGTACATGAATATAATTATGCACTATGTCCACTGGTCGGATCCAGCTAGTATTTTGTTTGACTATGAGTATTGTTATACGTGTCACTTTATATAGAAGGTATCCAGCCCACTGTTCCAATACAACCAGTTTGTCGCTAGACGGCCCACACTTATAAGGGGTTACTTTTAGAAAACTTTAAGACTCTACCTATTAAAGTTCCACAGGTTAACAACAATAGCAATTTACTTTCAAGACTTTATCTATTATAGTTCTTAAGTTACATTATAAATGAATGTCTTCAAACACACTCATATATACCTCTACTTTATATATAAAATTTAGATCAACTATTAATTAAGGACTCTGCTAAAACATAACGATTTTTATACTCTTTTTGCACAACTCTTAAAAACGCGTTGCTTAATTAAAAAAAAAAAAAAAAAAAAAAAAAAAAAAACTTTTAATTAAATAAAATGCCTTTGGACATCCTTTCTCGTCATTTAACCAAACAGAAATGAAAATGCAAATATATGTATGAATAACATATGTGCAAGTACGTATATACAAATAATAAACTCTGATAAAACGTTAAAATACAGTTGGTCTACTGCAACAGTAATTCTAAAATTATTTAATCGAATACCAAGAAAAAGAGATTTGTTTAGTTTTTCATTTGATTTGCTACACATTCAAAATATATATTTTGTATTTCTTTCTAGCTTATGAGATTGTAGCGTTTGTAGCGATTTTAAGACAAGAAGGCGCCTCATATTGCAAGTAGGGAAAATTTTTAGACTTAGCGAAATATCACAGAAAAAATGTTTGCATCAATTAAAGAATTTAATTAGTTTTAGATATAAATTTATCGTAATGTTTTATATACTTGTTATATTAAATTAGAATTTCATATTATTCTTGCTTAATTAAATCAATTAAAAAATTTATTAAAATTGTACCTAAAACTAATTAAAATTTTTTTCAGTAAAATAATTTATGGCGCACGTTGAATAGGCATAGTTTAGCAATTTGTGATAAGCACAGTCAATACAACTAAGTCCAGAGTTAACGTCAGATTTTAATTAAACACAGCATATTTTATAAAGCACACAGAGTAGAGCTGTGTATGTAATACAATATCGCAAGAATAGTTTAGTCGACTTAAGCAAACTTTAAATTACTGGCATCTTTGTAATCTCCGTACTCCAAAGTACCCGTGTGCAAAGCTTCAATTATTTTGTACCATTTTTTAGGAAGTCATAGCCAAATAATTTTCTGCTTATCTTTTTTCAGTGTCTAATCGCATTTGGAAAAAATCTTAAGAAACTACAAAGCTATATTTCCAACTCATAAAAATTTCTTTCACAAGTTATTAATTGCAACGTCTGCCTACTTGTGTTAAGATATAAGATGTTTTTCCAAAACATACGGTTGGCTCCCATATATCTATTTAAAAAAAAAAATTAATTTTAACACAGAAAAATATTGTTGCTCCTATTAACAGTTTTAATTAGTTTCAGATACAAAATCAATTAATTTTTTAATTGATTTAATTATATAATTAATTAAGAATAAATTCAATAATATTTCAATTAGTAAATAATTGAATTAATTAAAACTTGAATTAATGTTGTATTTGAAACCAATTAAAACTTTTAATTGGTACAAAAATTTTTTCTCTGAATGTTTAATATTGCTTTCCAATAAAATTAAAAAATTACACACTTTTTCCTTATTGCCACAGAAATATTGAACCTATTTCGAGGTGCATTTGGGATGCAATTATTCTTCTGTTTTAACAGAGTACAATCGGCAATTTTTTCACCCAGCCTCTTCTGGCTCCAATTTGAATTTTTGTTGCAGGCAATAATGTGTCTTTTGGATGCTATACAATTTCAGCTGTACCGCTGTATTGATGGTCAGTGAAATATTTTTGGTGTTGTGTTGTTAACAGACGTTGCGACAACCAATTTTTTTATTTCAAATCATCAATATTTAATGCTAAATTGTTTAGTATTAAATTATAGAAGTGGTCTGCTTCGTTATTCCCCCTACATTCATAAAACTTATATTGAAGACTAGCTTGGCCCGCCACGTCGTGGGCTTCTGGCAATATTTTGCTTTGAAAGTATTCCACACCAATTGTGAAACTCTTACTTTCATAGCGTTTCAGTTATGGTTTATGTATTTACTATATATAAAAACGTACCCATCCCTGGATAAAATTCAAAAATTTTTGTTAATTATTGCAAAGCTCTGTAAGAGGTGTTTAAAATATTTTAATAGCAATGTAATTCCACAAGGTAAAAATACGAATTTTATTCAATTGGCGCCATCTGTTGCGAAATTTTGTTTAAAATATCCCACTTTCAAAAATAAAAGGTGTGCAAACGTGTTTAAAATATCCCAGTTTTTGAAATACCCCACTTTCAAAAATATCTTAGTTTTAAACCGAAAATTTCAGTACCTCTAAACCGGAAATTACGTACTTTCACTGATTTTTTTCTACTTTTTCTTAGAAATGAGATGTTTTTGCGGAAAATAGTATCCTGTATACGAATATGGATCGTAAGGTACCTCCTTTTGTTAAAACCCATCCATTAGTTTTTACGCCATGCGAAGACAAGAGAAAAGCAGACAGACAGACGTACAGACAGACAGACGGAAATGAGTTACTATTTTATTATATGTATAGATTTGTCCATAAATAATAATATTATATTTTACACAAAAGGCTTTAATAATTATTTTGTAAATGAATAACGATATACACCACCTTTTTTCTGTTGCTTTTCAAATCCTATTACTTCTCGGTGATCTGCTGTTGATCTCTGTCACCTCTTGATCTCTTCTCCCTTTGCTCTGTCGCTATCATTTAGGATAAGGTTTCTGATAGTATCAATTAAGGCACATTTAAACTTAACGTACACTTTTATCTCTTACATAAGTAATTTTCATCTCGTATCTTAGTTTCCTAAGATTCTAAAGGCATGCCCCTCTGAATTTTATTTATTTTTTCCGCCATTGCAATACTTGAAGTTCTATAAACCTCTCAACTAGTGCAGTCGGGGATTTAGGTTCGCAGATAACCACAGCAACTTTTTCTTTTTTTCCCTTTTTGTTGATTAAATAAAGTTGAAGTTTAAAGAGATGTCAGCTTTAATCATCTTTTTCTATCGGAGTTTCATTTATGTTGTTTCAGGATCTTTTGAGGGTAGTTGAACCATTTAGATTTCTCACTCTCTCTACCGGGTATGTTCTGTAATCCGAAACCGAGTGAAATTGAAATCGAATAAATTTTTAAAGAAAAATATTACGTGTAGTTGCGCTTATTATTTTAAAACATTAGCAATCAAGGAAGTTATGTGAATGGTCTTTAATCAAATGTATAAAAAATAATATCAAAATGTTGTAAGATGTAAAAGTCATGACAATTTAAAATTTCATTCTCATTCAATTTCACTCGGTTTCGGATTACAGAGCATACCTGCATAACTCTCTTTCAGAGAAATTACCTCAGAGATGTGCATCTCGGGTGCTTGTGAAGTCTATCATGACTGAAGGTCAACAAATATTCAAAGTCTACAAAGCGAGAAAAGTGCTCATAGCTACGCATCCTTTGCGGTATAAATCAAATTTCCTCCTCTAGGGAGAAGTCTGGTTCACATTGTCACTACGAGGAGTTAAAACTCACATTCCTGGAACTTTTTCCCATTAAAGTATATCTTACGAATGTTTATAAAACTATAATATCCTTTTTTTACCCACACACCCACACACACATATTTTGCCATTACATATAGATAATGGCAAATGTGTTCTTAAGAAGATTCGTTTTAAAGGTAAATAAATAAGAAACAGACAGATACAAAACTTTTGTTTGTCCTTTTTTACACGTGACAGGTGTAAAATATTTCGGCAATGTCAACTACAACTCTTTGGATTGCCATTTGTTGTACGAACATTTTAAAACACACAAAAAATGCTTTGTTCATTTCAATTTCTGTTATACCAACATTTAGCCTTTAACAAACCGTTAAAATCTTTTGTTTCAATAAATGGAAAAATGTTCTCCTAAATGAATAAAATTAAAAACAAAACGAATACATATTTTTTTTTTAATAAAATGTATCCTTTATTTTGTTCAATTTTGCACAAATTGGTTGTGTCTGACAATCCTTCTTTATCACTTAAATCAATAAAGTACCTCCATGAAAATTTCGCTGACTCCAAAAGAAATAAATAAATATATAGCAGACCTTCATTTTCATCAGCTCATAGGAAAGGATAGGAAGGACTAGTGGATGTATAAAATCACAATAATATGTATGTAGTATATGTGTGTCTGTATGTGTGTTTATGTATAAATGTTGGGATGTCATATATACATACATATACATATATTAAAGGCAATAATTTATGGACACATGGTGTTCAATGTTTAATTTTTGTTTCATTTATTTAAAATATTTTTCATTCCGTTTTTTTTTCTTTTATTTAAATTTTATTTATTGTACAGGAATAAACGTAGGCCAAATGTAAACCCTTTGGTGTGTAGACCAATGAGTATTGGCACTACCTGTCCACCGTCACTGCCATTACCACTGCTTAACGAATATTGTTTTATTTTTATATTTTTTGTGCACATAGTGCCACATAGCCACAACCATATGAACCCATCGTTAGCATCATCATCCCCATCGTCAAGTTTAAATATGTTTTTTTTTTTTTTTTCATTTTTTGATTTTCCAATTGCCATGCTGACATTTTGTTAACATTAACTTTTACGCATCAACTTTTGAAACGTTTGTACTCATTTCTTTTTTTTTTTTTTTCATTATTGACGTTATATTTGTGTATGACTTTTTGCCTGTGTGTATTATTTCGTATTATTTTGTAGTGTTTTTCGTTTTTTTTTTTTGAATTAACTTGCAACAGAAATTCATGTTCAGCAATGTTCCTTTGTTTCTGCTCTCCCTCGCGGAAAATGGTTTAAAAGTTCAATAGGTTTTTCCTTGTAATTATTTGAGTGTCAAATGGAAAAATTTTGATTTCGTCATTGTTTTAGGTACAAAGTTTATGGCACATAAACGCTAAATTTATTATTTATCATTTAATATTTTGTTAAATTAAAGTGTTTCTGTTTTAGAAGCATCTTATTAAATTAAAAATTAATGCACTCAGAATAAAAGAAATCACAGCTGTTAGTAATGAGATTCAAAGTGTATTGTTTCCGTTAAGAGTCACTAAAAAAAGAATTATAAATGATAGGTTAGGCAGACAGCTGTGATTTCACAGTGGGTCTAATATGCTGCTCTCTTTGTGTTATCTGCAAAGTAAAGTAAAGATAAAAGATATACAAGAGCTGGATAAAAGAAAAGAACTAACCAGTTCTCGCTCTCGCTATTCTCGAAAATACTAAAAAATTGAAAAATGTGGACAACAAAAGAAAGAAGCACGTTCGTCGTATCTGGTCGAGTATTTAATAAACAGCGTTGACTCAACTCACACAGCACACAGTGTGTGTAATTTCTAAAATATTAATTTCCGACCCCATAAATTATATATGTATGTATGTATATTCTGGATCCTTATACATAGAGAAGTTGATTAAGCGATGTCCGCTTAATCAACCACGCCCACCTATATTCTCTTTTCTTTTTTTGTTAAATAAATATTAGAACGCGATCAGTAGATCACATGGAGTGCATACAGATCTCAGGGGATCAATAACCCCCTGCGAGAGGCGACTTTTGTTTGTTCTTAGGGTAGTAGGGTTTTTCTTCTTAGATTTATATTAAATGCTTTAATAGAAAGCAATGCAGGAGTCAGGAGCAGCCAACAGGCATATTGGGTGGTCAATGGTATATGACTCACAATACAAAAAACTTCCTGTCAAATTTTCAAAAAAAATTTGATATTTTTCGACAAAATTCTTACCTCAAATTTTCGATAAAATTTTTAGAAAAAACTTTCGATAAAATTTTTAAAAAATTTTTTTATAAAATTATAGAAAAAATCAATAAATTTCAACGAAAAATTTTGGATAAAAATTTTACAAAAAAACCTTCAATATTTTATTTGATTTTGCTTTGAAAGCAATCAACACCAAAGACCCTCACGATTTTAGTTTTTTTTTTAAGAGAAGTAACACTCAGACAAATAATGCCTACATTAACTGTGTTACTTCCTTAAGAAAGGGATAGTAGTAGATAAGACAGATAGATGGTTAGTGCGATAGTAAAGCTTCGCAAGCGCTTCTGGTTTTCTTTATGCGAATTAGTTTGAAGCTATCATAGCCAATTTATAATTATTATACTTCGCCGACGATTTAGAGGTATGTGATAGTACTGGCATTTTTAGTTCCGCCCTAAGATATGCTACGTATCAGTTTATGTATTTTTTTTACTTTATAAAAAGTAAAGTATTCATATCCGGTTAGTTCAACTGCGTTTTTTCACTGCTTTCTCTCCATTTTCTAAGATATTTTTTCGGAAGAAAATATCCTATATAACGACCAGGATACTTAGGTATATCCTCACAAAATTTTGTTAAAATCCATCCAGTATTCTTTACGTGATGCCAAAGTTATATACGATAGCCGAAACGTTTATAAGTGGCTGATTAATCTAACCACCAATAACTATACCGTGGTATGTCTATTCGAGGAAGCCAATCGAAGCACGGCTTGATTGATTTTAAATGATAATGCAAATGAGACGCGAAGGATGTACCGCCACCACAATTGTATAAGTAAAAAAAATATTTTTTCTTTCTGTTTAGTATAACAGTTTTTCCTGTATAAAATATAAATTAAACAAAAAAATAATTTTTCAAAATTAATAAAATTCTTTTTTAACTGGACAAATTCTATTTTAGCTTTCTTTAGAATTATTTTAGGCAGGCCTTCCGGCAATCTTTCGATACACACATATATCGATGATTTGATGCTGTGTCCTTTTAAGACTTTAAGATCCTCTTGAGTAACGTCCTTCCCTTCTAATCGCCAGTACATCTGCCTGAAACATACATTCAAATGGGAGCCTGTACGAAAACCCGGTGCCCACATTTGTCTTTAAACTACTCCTAAAAACCGTAACCTCGTCGTTAAATTTACCAGATTGCGACTAATCTACCCTCTTCCTGAATACTACTACATACAGTCCGTTAGCCCAGAGATCAGTGGAAGCGGTCCCTTCAGTCCGACCTCCTGCAGAATCTTTGTGTGTTCTATATTACAAAGTTCTTAATGGGAAGTAGCTGCAGAAAGATGTCCGCGACTCATGTGCTTTGTCAAAAGTTAATTTGTTTGTTTTATTCCATAAAAAGTTTATATCATTTCAAAAAAAAAATCTTCACTTGAAATTTTTTAAAGCTTGTGTCTGTTCATAGTTTGATTAAATTAAATTTCTTTTCATTTTCTACTGACCACTTGCTTATTGCATACTCTGCTTCAATTAAGGATTGAGGACACATAAAATCCAACAAATGGTCGACTGCATATGGAACATGACAATAAACATAATAAAATCTACAAAAGCAAAAATTAAACTGCACGACATCAAAAGGCTGAAGAGAAAAAATTACAAAAATATATTTGTGCATGAAATTGTTTAATGAAATAACACAGGAAACGCTTAAATGTTAATTACTCATGTACACACACACACACGCATTCATATTCTTGCATATATACTTGTAAACTTCATGTATAAAAAATAAAAAATCAATAAAACAAGGAAACAAGGAAAAAAGACTTAATGACCCAGAAGGTAGAATAAAAGAATTTTCGGCAGAAAAATAGGCTGAACAATTAAGATAATAACTTCCTTTGACGAGCAAAAGAAAAATAGTGCAAACAACAATTTTTTTTGCACAGATTAAATATAAAGCTGACATTGTTCTAAAAAGGGTGCCAACATTCCTTTACGTTAAACAAAACTTTTCTCTGAAGACCTCGAACTTTCTGTTTTACTGGTGTTGCTTGATACATTTACTGCACTACTCTAAGATATAAGGAAGATTGGAATGATATCTATGGGACTTGTTCTGAAGACTAAGACCATCGTGGACTTAGATAAAAGAGAATTAAATTTGGCCTTATGAAAACTAAATCTATACATAAAATAAAACAGTAACTTATTTCCTCTCGGTCTCTTTTTGTGTCTACCTTCGCATCACGTAAAAACTACTTAATGGATTTCAAAAAAAAATTTGTGAGGAGTGAGATACCTCCCAGTATCCCAGTTTAAATATAGGATAATTTTTTCAACAAAAATATATTATTGCTAAGGAAAAGCGGAGAAAATGCGGTGAAAATAAGCAATTTTTCCTTTAAGAAATTTTTTTTTTTATAGCGGGTTATTTTAAACACGGTTGCGCAACAGATGGCGCTGTTTTAAAATAATGACAAAGTACTGCCATTGAATTGAATAAAATTTGTATTTGTTTTGTATCTTTACTTTGCGGAATTACATTGTTATTAACATATTACCCCCGGGGATTCCAATTGTCACTGCAGTAATGGCAAATGCTTTGACGCGGTTCACTCTGGGAAAATAGGGGCACCAGACGCTAGGGTTCCTAGAGCCTAAATCTGGAAGAAAAGGTCTGTTGTTTTAACACGGGTCCTCTTCGAGGCCTGACCAGTGCCCAAAGGACTGGTACCACGGGAATCGGTGGCCCCACAGAGAGCCTATCCTCTCTGTGACCGGTTATTGGTGAGGTCCCCTTCGGGGGTACACGTGGTGGTTGTGGTTTAAGATCGATTAAAGCAGATGTGTTGCAAGGTCGATCAAGTGTGCTGTTGCACTCTCAACAGACGGAGTTTGGATAGTCTCCAAACCCCTAAGCAAGAGTTTATAATATGGATCTAGGCTTGCCTTGGAAAGGCTTGCCATATTGTATAAATTGTTACTCATTGTGACTGTATACACACAAATTGTGATTGGTGGCAATCGTAAAGTGTTGTTATACTACACATTGGGGGCGCTAGTCTACGTCTTTATTTCACTCGGTGTTAAGAGCACCGTGGGATAAAGCCACCGTGGCAGGAGCCCACGTTAATCTTGAACACATCTGTTATTAACATATTTGAAGCACCTTTTCCAGAGCTTTGCAATAATTTTCCAAAAATCCAGAGATGCGTACCCTTATATAAAGAAAACACGATTGGAAAACACGATTGGATTTACTTTCAAAGCAACAACGTTGTGTGGGCATAGCTAGTATCTAATAAATATACAGAGAATAGTTTAAATTTAATCGCTAAGAACTCTCTAGACTTGAAACACAGATTTTCTTGGTTGGGTTGGCAAATTTGATGTTCAGAGACTTAATAATAGTTACCACTCACCTGCTATTCAGAGTGCTTTGTTCTTACTTATAAGGAAAGGAATTGTGTCCTTGGCAGGAAACTCAATACTGCTTCTGCTCAGCATTATTACAAGACATTAATTATTTGGATGTATGTATGGCGAAGCGTATTGCGAAGCGTATTGCGAAAATCTTCATATTTCCTCTAAGACGGCCAGGAACGCAGGTTTAAATGCATAGATGTATAGAGTGATACGAAGTATATAAACTTCTATATTGACAAAAATTTACTGACTTAAAGATTACTTAACGACCGACAGTATAGTCGTTATAGTTCTATCAATCATTTCGGCAGAAGTAAAATTATGGCTGTAGACTTTTCTAAGGCATCACTAATGCAGCCAGAAAAATATTTCGACATTGTCTGAATCAGACAATTCTGATAAACTTCTGACTTTATTTTCAGATACTTCGTATGGATTTCTGTCAGACGTGACTGGGAAATTTTTTTTTCGACATGTCTGATAGCTAGAAATCTATCAGGATTTCGTATAATTATGCCGGAATGATTTTATTTGTTCTAAATATCGATGATAATGATAAATATCTTAGTGATTTCGTACAAATTGTTTAATTTTTTGCTTATGTTTTTTAATGAAAATATCTTGTCAAATTTAATAGAAAAAAACTGGTTGCGCTTTAAAAGACTATGAGGAATACTCCCTTTTATTTTCCATGAAACCTCCTTTCAAGCTTTTTACGATAGAAAATATTCAAAAATTTTACCGGGAATTATAGGATAGATAGATAGATAGATAGATAGATAGATAGATAGATAGATAGATAGATAGATAGATAGATAGATAGATAGATAGATAGATAGATAGATAGACAGATAGATAGATAGATAGATAGATAGATAGATAGATAGATAGATAGATAGATAGATAGATAGATAGATAGATAGATAGATAGATAGATAGATAGATAGATAGATAGATAGATAGATAGATAGATAGATAGATAGATAGATAGATAGATAGATAGATAGATAGATAGACAGATAGATAGATAGATAGATAGATAGATAGATAGATAGATAGATAGATAGATAGATAGACAGATTATGATTATAGGTTTTCCGGAAAAGTCAGTTTCTGTTGGTTGAAATGAACTATTTATTTTTAAATTGTTGCGCGAAAACCCGCTTATATCCTAAACGGTTGCTCCGATTGACTTCAAATTTATTGTGAATTGTTGGTATTAATCTTCTCTTTAAAACGGTATTCTTCCTCAAAAGAAGAATTTCATCAGACATTCTTTCAGATATCTTTCAGATCGCGATACGAATGTCTGATATTATAACAGAACTTTTCATGTCTTTTTGTTTAGAATTCTGTTAGGTTTCTATCAGAAGTATCGGCATGAAACTTAGAATTTCCCACGACGTGTCTGCTAGATTTCGTGGCAACCACTTCATATATTTTTGGGTCAGAACTCTGACAGAATTCGTATAGGATTCTGAATTTTTTTGTAGACGTTTCTGCCAGATATATTATGGATATCGGACAATTTCGCTGGCTGGATTGTAGATGCCGTCTCATTAAACTAGTTTAAAATCAGTTCAATTACATTTATTTTCCCACGCTATTTTTTATTCTTCGATGATCAATTTTATCTATTCTTTTGTGGATGGATATCAGATTGTTATTTGTTCGCAGCCAATTACAGGCATTCGTATATCGTTTCCAATAGTATCTCGGATCAAATAGAGGAACTTTTTAATTGACTTCCAAAAAGAAGGAGGTTATCAATTCGTCTGAATGTTGCTTTTTTTATGTATGTAACCGAAGAATTCAGCCATTTCTGAACCGATTTTAAATTTTTTTTCTTTATTTGATAGGTAAGGCTTTCAGTTTGGTCCAATTTTATTAATAATTAAAGGGTGTCCCCATATAACATACATGTTTTTACGTGTATTAATAACCGTAAAGGGCACCAAATTTAAATTTTTAAAAATTTCGTATCGCTATAGGTCCCAACAGTCGAAATTAATAAAAAAAATTAATTTAAAATTTAAAGGGTGTCCCCATAGGTGACGTAATTTTACCTGTCTTCTGAAACGTTGAATAGTTGACAGAATGTCGATTACTATGAATGTTATAATAAAATGTATAAATATTCAAAATTTTAAATTAAAGGGTGCTCCAATATTTCTTTTAACTTGATGTATATGGCCATACTTTTAAACAGTTGTACACAGACCGCTGAAATTTACAAAGAACCTGTATTGCTAAGTCCGCTATAACAAAAAGTATAAAATTTGGAATTTGGAAATAAAAGGGTGTCCCAATAGTTAATGTAATTCTATTTATGTGGCCAAACTTTTGAACTCTTATAGAGAGGCAGCTGAAATTTACAAGGAACCTGTATTGCAAAGTCCACTATAGCAACAATACAATTTGGATTTATAAATTAAAGGGTGTTCCCATAAATTATTTAATTTGATCTATAAGGCCCTATCTTTTGAACCTTTAAACACAAACACTTGAAAATTAGGCAGAATGTCCACTACTTTCTCTCGTATCTAATTCTTTCAGATTACTTGTTATATTTTTAGTTTACAATTGGTGCAATTCTATCTGTTTTGAAGTCGCTTTTTTTTTGCAAGAATTATTTCCCTTAAAAGAGAAAAGTATGCAATTTGAACGTGGTATCTGTAATTTGCAGCAAGAGTTGCAAGTCTGGTGCAAGTTTGGACAAATGTGCTGTTGCACTCCTAACAGAAGGCACAGATTGGTGGTTTCCGCACCCCTAAACAATGGGGTTAGAACATGAGTTCTACAGATTACTACTTATTGTAATATGAGCAGTAGAGTTTTCACTCCCCACAAAGCAACCCAGAGCTTTTTATAATTTCCCCTAGACCAGTTAGTAGTTCATGTCTGAGATATTGAAGAGCCTTTAATCATATGTTCATTTTTATATCAAGAGTTTCTTTAGAAATGCTTATAAGTTTGGATGAATATTGTGTAAATAAAGGGTGTTTTTTATAGAGGTATAGATCTTTAAGTTGCAATAAGGCAACGATGGATTATTCGATTGACTTGAATTTTATTTATCCGAAAGATAATCTTGTGGCATTATATTTGAAATATGATTTCTGACATATGGCCGCCACGGCTGGCGCGGATGTAGTCCAATCTGGACGTCCAATTTTCGATGACTTTTTCCAACATTTGTGGCCGTATTCGGCAATTATACGGCGAATGTTGTCTTCCAAATGGTCAAGCGTTTGTGGCTTATCCGAATAGACCAATGATTTTACATAGACCCACAGAAAGTAGTCTTGCGGAGTTAAATCACAAGATCTTGGAGGCCAATTCACAGGTCCAAAACGTGAAATTAGGCTGTCACCAAACGTGTCTTTTAATAAGTCTATCTAAAATTGCACTATCTGCAAACGTTATTCAGGCGTGAGTCTATTCATGATGAATTGCCAAAACAAACTGAGAATAAATCACTTGAAAGCTGTTAAATCGATCGCCATCTTGAAAAGTAATGCCAACTTAAAATTCTATACCTCTATAAAAAATACCCTTTAGTAATTAGAGACCATTTCTTTGATCACGATTTTTTTTTTTTTGGAAATTTGGCAAATTGACCGACTGATAATTTAGTTATTTTAGAAAGGATCTACTCCAATTTCGAATTTTTACTTACTCTACTCCAACAAAAAAACTAACAATTCCAGCCTGTGTTATTCAAAACAGTACACTAGTTTCTTCTAATTATTTCAATTTATCCTTTTGTTCCTTTTAAATTTAAAATCAAATATTTGTGGCATTTTCTAAATCAAAAAATATCAAAATCTCTGGACTTAAACGTAATTGCAAACATTAAATTTAAACAAATTCTTGAAAGATTTGAAATTAATTTTTGACAACAAGTGGTGTTTATATAAATCGTATTTACACAAATGTGTATATTTTTATCTTTAGATTCCTCTATTTGTATTATTTTTGTTGCCATTTTAAACCCTCTGCTCTTAAGCCAACCACTACATTTGTTGACTGTCTGTCTGTAAATGTGTAGTTATTTGAAAACTGGCATGTTTTGTTATTGCTTAAAAGGCCAGTAGAAGAGAGAAAAAAAGGATTTGAAATCAATTTAAATAATACAAAAGGATCAAATCCTTAATACAAAATCACATTCACAAGACTGCAAGCAAAAAAAAAAAAACATTGTAATGCTTTATTTGCTGTTGCTTCTAATGCTGCTACAAACCCCAACAATAACAACTACAGTATGAACAACAACAGTATGAACAGCAACAAAATGAAGAGGTGATGTTTTAATGCAAATTGTTGTTAAATCTCCATCAACAAAAAAATAAATAAAAAATAAAAAAATTATACCGAACAAAGCAGTACAAAATCAAATAATGTTTGTTTGGGTGTACACAAGTTTAATACAAATTATGGCAAATCTTATTATAACAATAGTATGAACACACTTTGGATTTATAAATAAATATACTATAATTCTTTCAGTTGCTATGGATTTGTTTGTAATGTTTTAAATAGAAACTTGTATATGTTCGAATAAAATTGAAAAGGTTGTACTTTCGATTGTACAATTTGACGAAACAATAGTTTTGCGAAAATACTTATGTATCCTTATTTCATAAGGATCAAAAGGATAAATTATGTTACTAATTATATATATAAAGTGTAAAACACTTGTTCCTATATTTCACAACTTGTTGTTGTTGTTACACTGGACTAAGGCTTACTTCTACAGTGACGGCAGTTTTTCACTGGAAGCTATGACAGCAGTGTTTCATTTTCTGGCAGAACAGATCTAGTTCAATTAATACCTTACTTCTGGAGTTGATGAAACAGAACAGTTTATAATGCATCCCTTTAAGATTTTGGTTTATTTTGCAAGTGATTATTATAGCCAACTTCTTTAACGGCCAATTTTTGTTCAACAACTCAACACAACATTTCCTCTGGACTGTTTGCATCCATATACGATATGTTCTTTCCGCATAAATAGGTCATGTCGCATATTCTAATGTTCTTAAACTCAAAGAAAAACAGGTAAGATTGCTATATTCGGCCACGTCGAATCTTATTTTCACTTCATCATAGTAATGCTCTATACCCCTCTTATGTTTCTTTGAACACTTTTATAATATTTTTTTCTACAAATTTTGTTGAAAATTTTGTGTAAAAATATTTTTTTAAAAATTTAAAAAAATTTTTTTTTAAAAGTTTTTGTAAAATATTTTTCTCAATTTTTTTGTAAAATTGTTTGTGAATATTTTTTGGAAATTTTTTTTTTTAAAGTTTTTTGTAAAAAATTAGGATTTTCCTGCAATCTTTATTGCATTAGAATGGTCAGACTAAAGAAAAAAAAATGCTTAAAAAATCCTCATATTGATCCCCCATAATGGGGCTATTGACTGCCCCTGGTTACTAGTGGGCACCCTATGGGTCAATTGGCTACCTCTATATGTATTGCTTTCTATAAAGGCAGAAAAGACCTTACCAACCTAAAAATACACACAAAATTGCCTTAGCAGGAGGCTATTGATCCCATGCACTCCTTGCGATCTGCACTCCTTGCGATCTTCCTATCATGGTCTAATATTTATTTAACAAAAAAAAACCTAAAAGAGAATTAATAAAACTGAAAAAAGTGAAAAAATTTAGTTATCTAGGTGGAAATGGTTCTTTGCCCGCAGCCGCCAAAAGAATGATCTGATGTTGCTGAATTGCAATCCCAAAATTTTCGAAACTTTGCCTAGCAGATTGGTGACCTTAAATCTTCTGTATATAAATTTCTGTATCGTCTGGTGCCTTGGCAAATTAAATTACTACACGAACACGGACGGAAAGACATCGCTTAATCAACTTTTCTATGTATAAGAATCCAGAATATATATGTGACCCGGCCTATGAAAAGGTGGCTTATGACTTAAAAAATTTTTTTTTACTTTTTTTTTTTTGGTTTCGATAGTTTTTGAGATGCTCTTTCACGTGGTGAAAACTAGAAAGTCCTAACTTGCTTAGAAGTGTACTAACAATGTGGAGAAAGAAGAGCACAAATGAAAGAAAAACAGTATATTTTTTTTAATCCTGACAACGCTGGCTCAGAAACTGTTTTGTGCTTTGCATTGAAAAAAAAACATTGCTCTTTATATACAAACCAGAGAATGACAAAAGTATCTTTTTTAGTGCTTATTAAGTATTTGAGGCGAAACATGTATAAATGCGTATAGCTACAGCTCAAACAACATATCATACACACATACTCATATCAAGTTCAACTTAAATATCTACAAGTATAGGCAGAGACTAAGTGTTCGCATACTTGTTCATTATTTTTCGCAATACAACTAAGTATAAGTAAAAGTTGGATAAAGTATTGACTATACCCATACTTGTAAATATAGAGTAGGAATAAGTACAAGTATGTAAATACTCTAAGTATACTTAGAGTATTTTATAAATATATGCAACTATTTTACAATTTAAAAATACGTTTATTCATTCCTTTACCCTAATATTAAAATTATTTTTGTTCTCCATACTTAACTAATGTTCGGTTATAAACAAAATATTGCCTTTTTATACACACAATTCCTAAAAGTAGTTGTTTTACTTATAAGTATACTTATAGTATTATAAGTACTTTTTCATACTTGTAAGTATTAGGTAGTTATAAGTATGGGTATAACAGATACCCATCACATTATCTACCTACAACCAGTTGTACTCATACATGCATTATATACATTTATACATTTTTAAGTTCGTTGTGTATAAATAATGTTTGTTATAAGTATTGAGTACACCCATACTTATTTCACTGGAAATATGTATGTGTAGGTATTTTCTGTGTTATAAGTATAGGTATAACTAATACCCAAAAATATGTGTTAATACTTGACTACATTTATTTTATAAGTACTTTTTGTCAGTCTCTGATACACACACGAACTTATCTCATTTATGTTCTTTTGTATTGTATTTGTATTTTTTGGTTGCCTTTTGGGCATGACTGTTCATAATGCAAAAGAAAAACTACTAAGAAACTGACGAAATGCATTGTTTATCTTTAACAGCTAATTTTTCGAAATTTTGTTTTTGAGTCATAAGCCACCTTTTCACAGACCGGGTTACATATACTTTATGGGATAGAAAATGAATATTGTAGAAATTACATATGGAATGACAAACTTATGTATAAAAATTAATACTGTTAACCCATTTGGATCGATAAGGATTGCAAGAATGCACCTCTTCCTTACTAGTTATCCCCGAATTTAGGGGCTTTCTATTCGCTAATACAATAATTGGCGCAGAACATTATTTCAGAAGTAAATCTCTGTATTCTCAATAATGTTTCAATTACAACAAAATACAGTATGCAAAATCCACATTCGTACACCCTTAGAAAATGCACTATTTCCTTAATATTGTAAATCATTTTAAAAATAAATTAACTTACATAACTTTTTTAAATTGTATATTCCCTAGTTTATTTAATTTAAAGTTATCGAACTAAATATTAAAATTAGTTTTGAAATTATTTTACATAAAATTTATGTCTTTTGCTTAAAATTATTCAAAAATTTCTTTTTGGTTACATATTTATTTTATTAAATGGCAGTCGTTTTTGCGAACACTGAAGGTGTACGAATATGGATTTTGCATACTGTACCTCTGGTATTTTGTATCTCTCGATATATTTTAATTCTCTAATTCTCAGCGACAACCTGGTTGATAAGCATCAAAAGAATTCAAGTGACAAGCGGGGTTGACCTAATTTGAAATTAACCAGAAAAAGTGAAAAAAAAACAACCATGCGATGAGTCATTAATAACCCCTGAGCACCAGAAAACATTGTAATTGGAAATCTTCTCCACCATATATTTTAAAACTTTCTGTCAATAATTATATGATAAATTCATCAGCACTTCTAGTCTTGTTGTAAAAAAAAAAATTAAATATTAAGAAAAATCTTGTATTTTTGGACCGAGGTATCAAGGTACCCCCACAAAATCTTAATAAAATGTATGGAGTAGTTTTCAGCTAAAGCGAACGCAGACAGTTAGATAGACAGGCAAAAATTTAATTACCACCTGTACAAGTAATAATTTCTTAAAAAAAAAAAATTTCATGTACAAGTCTCTTCAAAAGTGCCATGAATTATGCCTTTCTGCTTGCGATATTTGCTTATGATTTAAGAAGTTGTGGCAAAAACCATCATTTGTGTAGCCTCTTAGACATGTGTTTAAAAGCTTTTTTTTAGAAGAAATAATTGTGATTTCAAGAGATATGAAAGAAATAAGCTAGACCTACTTGAAAACAATGAAATTGAATAAATCTTAAAATTAGGTTACAACTTATATAAAATTGGTATTTGTGCTTAAAGAAAAAAAAAGAAATACTAAAAAAAATTAAATAAACGTTAGGTGTGATTTTGTAAATTAAATTTTATAAATCAAAATATTAACATTTAAATATACATATAGAAAATTATATGAATTTGTATCACTCTAGAAAATTTACATTTTAATTCGTTATCACAATTTTCCATTTATGTAAATTCATTTATCTTCGTTTCGTTTCTAATATTGCCTTATGTGTATTTAAATAATACTTACCAACTTACAACAGGCCAAACAATTGTTAAAGGATTCTTTCTTTATATTTGATACAAATAGACAAAAATAAACAAAAAAAAAAAAAAAACAAAACAAGTGAAACAACTTGTCTTTGAAAAGTCAAAACGATTTTTCTATGCAAATAAGCAATATTTGTATAACTTTGATTTGCTTCTTTTTATCATTCAGATGCAAACATGAACTGGCTCACATCCACATACATATGTACATAAATAAATACCGCAGAATTTTGACTTAAATTAAAGAACACGTTTTTGCTGTTAAAATCTATCTATATATGTATATATGTATGTAAATAAAATCAAATGGCTGCTCCGATTTGGCCAATTTTTGTTCCAATGTTCATCGTAATCCAACTTAGGTTTGTAAAGACAATTTTGGCACGCCAACTTTTTAACTGATGTTATTTGAGTTGCCCCGTAAAAGTCGCAGAATTATTCTTTTTTAACCGACTTCAAAAAAGAAGGAGGTTATCTATTCGTCTGAATGTTGCTTTTTTTTTTTTTATGTATGTAACCGCAGAACTCAGCCATTTCTGAACCGATTTTAAAATTTTTTGCTTTATTTGAAAGGTTATGCTTCAAGGTTGGTCCCATTTTAAAAACAGTTCATTATATTAAAAATTAAAGGGTGTCCCCATACAACATACATGTTTTTTACGTGTATTAAGAACCGTAAAGGGCAGCTAATTAAAATTTTAAAAAATTGCGTGCCTCTATAGCTCCCAACAGCAGAAATTAATAAAAAAATAAATTTAAAATTTAAAGGGTGTCCCCATAGGTGACATAATATGACCTATTTGGGTCTATCTTTTGAACCGTTATAGACTAAACCTTGAAAATTTGACAGACTGTCGATTACTATGACCGTTATAATAAAATGTATAAATACTCAAAATTTTAAATTAAAGGGTGCTCCAATAGTTCATTTAATTTGATGTATATGGCCATACTTTTGAATAGTTGTACACAGACCGCTGAAATTTACAAAGAACCTGTAGTGCTAAGTCAGCTATAACAAAAAGTATAAAATTTTGAATTTGGAACTTAAAGGGTGTCCCAATAGTTAATGTAATTCTATGTATGTGGCCAAATTTTTGAACTGTTAGAGACAGACAGCTGAAATTTACAAGGAACCTGTATTGCAAAGTCCACTATAGCAAGTATACACTTTGAAGTTAGAAATTAAAGGGTGTCCCCATAAATTACGTAATTTGATCTATATGACCCTATCTTTTGAACCGTTAAACACAAACACTTGAAAATTAGGCAGAATGTCCACTACTTTCTCTGGTATAATAGCAAGTATAAATATTTGGAATTATAATGTAAAGGGTGTCCCAATAGTTCATGTAATTTGATATATATGGTTAAACTTTTTAACCGTTATAGACAGGTAGTTGAAATTTACAAAGAATCTTTGTGACCAAGTCCTCCATAACAACAGGTCTTTAATTTAACATTGTAAATTAAAGGGTGTCCGAATAGGTGATGTTATTTGATCTGTGTGCCCCTATCTTTGAAACCGTTATAGACAGAGGCTTGAATGGTGTCCCCATACAAGACGGATGCTGGTGAAAATAACTTAACTTTTAAACAGTAATAGGGAGAGGCTTGACATTCAATAGTGTTTATTTTTTCCCTCTAATTTTGGCGCATCTTTTATTTGGTTTAAATCTAATTCTTACAGATTACTTCTTACATTTTTAGTTTAGAATTGGTGCCCTTCTATTTGTTTTGAAGTCGGTTTTTTTTTTGCAAGAATTATTTATTATTGTTTTTAGTGTCATCTTGCGTCTTAAGTACTTTCCCACAGAGTGAAAGGTCTCTTTGATAACTATGATTCCTAAACCAGGAAAAGACCACACAAAAGTAGAATCCCACAGACCTATTGTAATACATTACACTATAAGCCTTTTATCAAACATGTCAAAGTTGTTTAAGAGAATATTAATAACTAAGCTGAATCCAATCATAGTACGATCCAACAAACACAGTTTAGTAAATGTAATTAAAACGATCTTTGAAGAAAAAAAATTGTGTTCTGCGCTTTTTATCGACATTTCTCAAGCATTCGATAAGGTTTGGCACGAAGCACAGTAAACTGTCTAGTGGAAAAAAATCAAAAAAAAAACTTTCGAATTTATTAATAAGACACAATAAAATACATAAGACCCCCACGATTCCAGAGGTGGTTTGGTTTTTCATGTGCGTTACACTTATAAAAAGTTACACGGCTTTAAAGTCGAATTATTTTGGTAATTTTTACATAATTTTTAATTAACAAAAAATGGGTTTGGAAAAACAAATCTCAAAAATTCATTTTTCAATAAAAATGAATGCAAATCTATTTGTTTTATTCAAAAAGATAGCAGAAACAATGAAAAACTCCTAAAACTCAAATAATGGGTGATTTTTTTGAGGTTAGGATTTTCATGCATTAGTATTTGACAGATCACGTGAGATTTCAGACATGGTGCCAAAGAGAAAGATGCTCAGTATGCTTTGACATTTCATCATGAATAGACTTACTAACGAGCAACGCTTCCAAATCATTGAATTTTATTACCAAAATCAGTGTTCGGTTCGAAATGTGTTTTATCGACAAATTTTGTTCAGCGATGAGGCTCATTTCTGGTTGAATGGCTAGGTAAATAAGCAAAATTGCCGCATTTGGAGTGAAGAGCAACCAGAAGCCGTTCAAGAACTGCCCATGCATCCCGAAAAATGCACTGTTTGGTGTGGTTTGTACGCTGGTGGAATCATTGGACCGTATTTTTTCAAAGATGCTGTTGGACGCAACGTTACGGTGAATGGCGATCGCTATCGTTCGATGCTAACAAACTTTTTGTTGCCAAAAATGGAACAACTGAACTTGGTTGACATGTGGTTTCAACAAGATGGCGCTACATGCCACACAGCTCGCGATTCTATGGCCATTTTGAGGGAAAACTTCGGAGAACAATTCATCTCAAGAAATGGACCGGTAAGTTGGCCACCAAGATCATGCGATTTGACGCCTTTAGACTATTTTTTGTGGGGGCTACGTCAAGTCTAAAGTCTACAGAAATAAGCCAGCAACTATTCCAGCTTTGGAAGACAACATTTCCGAAGAAATTCGGGCTATTCCGGCCGAAATGCTCGAAAAAGTTGCCCAAAATTGGACTTTCCGAATGGACCACCTAAGACGCAGCCGCGGTCAACATTTAAATGAAATTATCTTCAAAAAGTAAATGTCATGTACCAATCTAACGTTTCAAATAAAGAACCGATGAGATTTTGCAAATTTTATGCGTTTTTTTTTAAAAAAAAAAGTTCTCAATCTCTTAAAAAATCACTCGTTATTTATAACAACACTGTAAAAAAATTGTGAAGTTTTTAGCCAAAATATGTACTTTAAAAAAAAAAAATAGTCAGCTTCGATGGACCCGAAAAAATAGGCACATCAAAAACCTACTTTTATGCATCAATAATTATTTTCTGTTATATACTAAAATATATATATAAAAAGGTTTAGGTGTTTTCTATGCCAACTTTTGAAATATAATGATTTTAAAATCATCCATATTTGATATTTTTATTAAAATTATCAGTTGATATTTTTAATATTTGAAAATTTATGATAATAGTAGTATATGCTTTCAATCAGGGCAAACTAATACAAGGTGACTGCACGGGCGAATGCTTTCACAAAACAATTAAGACAGAACAGACTTGGGCAATGGAAAATGATTTTATATTCAAAAAAGCTATACGGCAACCCTAAATAATTAGAGATTTTATAAAAAAAAACTATCACGCTTTATCATTTTGTATGTGAAATGATAGATTAAAATTCAAAAAAATAATAATTACTGATATGGGAGAGTTTTGAGTATTTAATTGTCCCCGCACCGGAAAAATAAAAGGATTTCTAAAAATTTTAATTTAATTTTTAAAATAGTAGGCCAAGAGAGATATGTGCGAAAAATTTCATTAAGCTACCATAACTCCTTCGATTTTTTTTCCAGTTTTACTATGGGTACCGTTCACTGTGCGAGGATCTAATATTTAAATTAAAACTAAACTTCACCGAAAAATTGTATACGCTTTTAAAAGATTATTTAGCGAAGTTTTTGCTAAAAGAAGGTGACTTTTTAAGCTCACCGCAGCTCATTGAAGCCGGAGTTTTCCAAGTTAGTATTTTGGGACCAATTTTATATTTACTGTACACATCAGATATGCCAACTAGCACCCTAGGCCACACATCAACTTTTGCAGTTGACACAGCTTTTTTAAGTACTCATGAAATCGCCCAAGTAGCATCACAACTTTTACAAGACCACATACTCAATTTGGAAAAATGGTTAGAAAAATGGAGAATAAAAGTGAATGAACAAAAATGTACTCACATAACTTTCACACTGCGAAGGGACTCATGCCCTCCTATTCGCATAAATAACCAAATGATACCACAGCTTTCAGACGTTAAATACCTGGGTATACATCTTGACCGTCGCCTTACTTGGAAAAGCCACATTGACTTCAAGTTAACACAAATGAAACTAAAAGTAGTACAACTAAATTGGCTTATTGGCAGAAACTCCACCCTGAGCTTAGATTGTAAACTTCTACTGTACAAGTCGATCCTCAAACCAATTTGGTTTTATGGGATTCAGTTATGGGGCACTGCCTCAGCTAGCAATGTAGAAAAAATTCAAAGGTGTCAAAATAAGATTTTACGTATTATTACATCTGCTCCCTGGTATATAAAAAATTCGAACATCCACAAAGACCTAAGCATGCCATCAGTTAAAGCAGAAATAGCGAAACATGCAGTCACATATCTAAAGAGGCTTGAATCTCATCCAAACCCTTTAGCGCGTAACATGTTGAATGAACCTGGTTACATTCGACTAAAAAGAAGAGATGCTGCTTTTCTTGGCCGTACATAAGAGGGATGACCCGCAAATGATTGCAAAATCCGTGAAACAAACATTATTTTTGTCTAGCAGTGGCCTTATTAATATAAGTAGTTTAGCGAAACACAGGTTGGGTTGGAATAGTGGACATGGGAGGCCATACAAAGTAAAAAATAATTGTCGTCTGCCTGGAGATCTGCAATTGGTAGAGTCTTGAAATTTTGCAGAAGTAATTCTTATATAAATTGACATAGTCTAACATAATACAGACTGGATTGTGGCAGTAGTAGTGATACCTCCAATACGTTGTGAAAATTTTTATCGTACAAACAGAGAACTACAACAGATAGAGTCTTGACACTTTGCACAAATAACCCTCATACTATTTTCTAACAAAATACAGACTGGATTGGGTCGGTGGGCGAGTTACCTCCCAAACAAAGTGAAAAATTATAATCGTGTTAATATGCATAATAGTCTAGCAAAAGGCATATTGAATGGAAACAATGGGCGTCGTAGCTTCCATATAAACTAGAAATATTTTTGACTTGAAAATAGCATGCGTTTTCGGGTTAAAAGTTGGCCATATTTGTCTTCCAAGTGCATTTTTTGTGGATGGCTGTAGCCAAGCTCTCCGGTGATAGCTATTAAAATTATAATAAAAATTTTACTTTAGTTTAGAATAATTATGACATCATTAAACACATTTTATCTGCATTTTCGCCCTTAACGTCTCCCTCGATGTACACGTGCTTTTTGATTACACAAGTATACACGATTTTGGGCCAACCGGAAGTAGTTTTTGGGGTTCCGTACCCAAAGGGTAAAAATGTAAACCCTATTGTTTTTGCTACAAAGTCTATCCGTCTGTCAGCGCATTTTTTCTCTGCAACCGTAATTAAACAAGAGAACAATAGTTTCCTGTCTATTCCCAATGCAGTCACTATGTGTAGGTAGGCAAACTAGGGTAGCATAAGCTAATTAACCCAGCCTGGATAACGCATCCTTACACTGGCTACTAAAATTAAAGAGGTAATGTGTGATATCAGTGCCAGGAAAGCCTGCTGACCATCAACACAAATGCCGACTGTCCACCTAACGTTACTATCAAATAGATTCGTTTGGGGAACGATAAGAGTGCCTTATATCAAGTTTCTCTGAAAAGAAACAGGGCTCTGAAAACAGCACAATTTCTTTTTTAATCCGTGAGTGTACACCCTGCTATTTCACTCATGTAACACTAAAGCCTTTTTCATGACCCGCCTGGAAGCAAATCATACCATTAAAAATTTTTTGAAGTTCAATTGAGGTATTATAGCATTCACAAACCCTGAAGGACTAGTACATAACCAACTCCTACAACCAAAATCTTTTGGCCAAGACCAGTTCGACCACTTGAAGAGGACCACCATATTATCGATCCATATGTCAGTTGACGACGTATATATTCATTTCAACAAAATCCACGAGAAATTCTGCAGAAGCCTATAATACACAAAAAAAAATCACGTTTTGGTTCTTAAAAAATTGGCTGGCAAAAACGTAAGCGTAAACGAACAATGTGGGCTGAAAAAAAAAACGAACGCAGCGGAATATGAATTCTCGTAATGGGCTGTATATAAGGTATATATTGCTGGTATATAAGGTGCATATTGATGGTGGAACGAATCTGTCCAAGAAACTTTAAAGTCAATAGTTCCCACGACGGAAATTCCAAATACTGTCAAGTGAATGAGGAATGGACTGGGTCCAAGAGGGGGTGTAAAAGGAAAAGGGAGAAATAGAAAAGAGAGAAAGCATTCAGGCAGAAGATAAAGGTCAGAAATGTAGAAAAGTAGCCACGGAGGATAGGTTGGCCGTGCCAGGTGGTCGAAGTAGAAGTGGATTGGAAAACCATCCGCAGCTCCTCAGAAAAGAGTTGATCATGCTCGGTTCCAATAGTGAAACACAAGGGCGGCTTTGATATTCTAACGCAGGACAATGGCAAAGGAGGTGTTTGACAGTTTCCCCCTCTTCCTCATCTTAACAACTTCTGCAAGGTTCGTTATGATGGAGACCCATTCTTCTTGCATGATTTCCAAATAGGCAATACCCAGTGACCGTTGGTATTAAGTCACGTAGAGGAAAGACCTAACGAAGTAAGAATATTGGCACAAAAAATTAATAGTAATAATTTGGAAATTTACAATTTACTTGTAGCGCAAAAGTTAAAAAATTATGGACTGTAGGGACGCTAAGGAGCGGACTACCTTCATATCGTTCTTTAGTGTAGTCAATCTTAAGATTTGAATTTGAACCTTATACTGCTTTGGGGATCGGCGTCACTATGCTTTGAATAAAAAACCAGACTCAATTGGCATTTAAGTAAAGCTTTGGCATTAAAGCAAAATAACTTATTGGTTTTAAGTGGAATATTATCGGCTAAATTTCTGAGTTAGGGACAAACAGAGACAAAAATCGGTGAGACGATGTTCGCAGCGTTTTTGTGGATGAGTTTGAGAAGACAGCTTGTATCATATGTGAGTTGTGTAGAGAGCAATGACCGCTATCAGATTGAAGACTTCACACAGAAAAATGCGAAATATAAATACACACAGAAAAAAGTTTTGACTCATATAACGGTTTTACTTAGTTTCAGATACAATTTTAATTAATTTTTCAATTGATTAAATTATATTTATAATATATTCAATAATATTTATTTAATTATATACTTAAATAACAAAGAACAATATAAAATTCTAACTGTAAAGGGTGATCCATTTCGAGGTACTTTTTTTCATTAGCCTTTTTTTGACAGATCACGTGTGAATCGTCTCATGCTGTTATGTTATTTTTGTATAGTATTGTTCGGCTTTTCATAATGGCAAGAGCTCAATCGCTTCGCTCTATGGGCTCTTGAAAAGTTCCAAGAAGAGGCAAATTTTGTTTAGCGATGAGGCCCATTTCTGGCTTAATGGGTATGTAAACAAACAGAATTGGCGCATTTGGGATAGAGAGCAACCTGAAGAGATTTAGAAGAGCTGCCACTTTATCCAGAATAAACAACGGTTTGGTGTGGTTTGTGGGCCGGTGGAGTCATCGGTCCATATTTCTCACCGTCAATGGCAACCGTTATAGTGCCATGATAACCGACTATTTGATGCCTGAAATTGAAGTTCGTGATCTTGGCGACGTTTGGTTTCAGCAAGACGGCGCCACTTCCCACACATCGCATCAATCAATGGATTTATTGAGAGAACATTTCGGTGATCACATAATTTCACGTCTTGAGCCGGTCTATTGGCCACCAAGATCGTGTGATATCACACCGTTAGACTTTTTCCTGTGGGGATATATAAAGTCTAAAGTTTATGCAGATAAACTCGCTTAGATTCAGGCCTTGGAGAAAACATCACGCGTGTCATTCGCCAGTTACGCCAGTCGAAATGCTCGAACGAGTCATCGAAAATTGGACTCAACGGATGGACCATCAGCGACGTAGTAACGGCCAACACTTGATAGATATAATCTTCAAAAAATAAATGCCAAAGAATGTTCTTTCAAATGATAATAAACATTCTCCATTAAATTTGTATTTTCTGTGTTTTTTTTTTCTTTAAAAAAGTAGGGAACCTCGAAATGGATCATCCCTTATAAATAATTGAATAATATAAACATTAAATTAAGTTTGTATATGAAACTAATTAAAATCTTTGATTGGTGCAAAATCGATCAAATTAAATAGAAGCCGAAAATTAAATTAAATAAGCAATAAACTACTCTACTTCCGGTATATACTACTACTTACATTCTTTTTGTGTATCAAGAAATAAGCTTATATTCGTGAATAACACCTCCCTATCGGAACACCCTATAAGTTTTAGAATTTGCTACTATAGCGGCCACAGTTATACACCTTCTGTGAAAATTTTAAGCGTCTACCTATTATGGTTCACAATTTAGGCCTTACACGTGGATATCACACCACTATCGGAACACCCTTTAATATTTAGGTTTATTGTTTTATACTTTTTTATATAGCGAACTAAGATTTAATTAATGTTTTTAAATCTTGAGTCTATGCCTCCTACAGTTCAAGAAATATACACATATTCCTGAATAACACCTCTCCATCGGAACACCCTATAAGTTTTAGTATTTGTTGCTATAGCGGCAACAGCTATGCATCATCCGTGAAAATTTCAAGAGTCTACCTATTACGGTTCCAGAGATAAAAAGCGCTGACTCACGGACAGACGGACAGACATTGTAGCGAAAACAATAGGGTTCCGTTTTTACACTTTGTGTACGGAACCCTAAAAAGACCACTCCATAATTCCTTGTCTTCATAAAAACAGTAAACATTGAATAAGATGACTGTTGTTGTTTTCTTAAATTCAATATAACATCTACGAAAAAATAAAAACAAATAAAATGAAAAAAATTTAATCCACATTTGACATTTCATGTCAAAATGTGTCACCCAACAATCAGCTAAGCTTAAAAAATTGTTTTTCATACTTAAATATCTAAAAGATAACACACCAACACGACCAACACAACCCCCTATTGACAACTAAAATCTCTTACTAATAGCAACAGATATTGGGGTAGAAGCAAGTGCGAATGTGGCAACAAATAATCAGGAATTTGAAAGGCATACAAAAATGGTTGGAATAAATGAAAACTTTGCATACATTGGGGGGTGGACAAGCGATACTTGGGTAGAGAAAAACAAAACAAAACAAAACCACAGAATAATACAAACATGATAAAATGTTTAATGAACCGGCAGATATGTTTCAAAATATTCTTAATTTTTAGAATGCTGTTGCTGCTCTTTTTTTTCTTCAATAACAGTAAAGATATAGATGAATTATTTTCTATCATGCTTGATACACAGCAACAAATACATACGCAGAGTTAAGTATAATTTGTGCTTGTCTGGCTGAAATTATGAAATATTTTCTATTTGCAGAGATAAATAAAAATGTAGAAAAGGTAGAATAGGAGTTTTCTACAATGATGAGTTGTCAAACAACAAGCAACAACTTAAATAACAGAAACAATAATATAATAGTTAACAGAGTAGAATATTAGGGGTACGAACAGTTTTTAATATCAAATGCAAAAGGCATATACAGAGGTAGTACCTAGTTCATATATTCCATTCAAAATTTATAAATGACTCACAATAAAGTAAAGTTCTAATCTATGAATAACCTTTAGTCAGACCTTACAAAAAAATCCTCTTCTGTATTTGTTGTTTACATGAACAAGTTAAGATTTAATGAAGTGAAAATGGATTACGTTAACAATTTTATAAATGTTTGCTACTAAATCTTATTAAAATTTTTGCAAGTATTAGAAATATTTTTTATTCGTAATGGAAATATATTTTAGGAATTAAATAATGATAATAATACAAATGTTAGTACTAGAAATGAAATGTTAGTTCTAGAGGGCTGAAAACAACGTGTGTGTGTGTTCTTACAATATTTTGTTGGATTTTGCTTTTAAAATAATCCACAGCAAATTTTAAGACCCTTAAGTATTTACTTTATATATTTGCCATTTGTAAACTTAGACGGGGTAAAGTCCAATATAGGGTCTTGCTTAGAAGCTAGAGAGTCTCATTTTGGCTGGTATTTGTCAGGACCAGAGCCAATAAATCAAATTACATCGTTTCACACGACTATCTCACCTACAGAAGATGTACTTCTTCACGAAGAATTGAGGAAATTTTGGGAGCTGGAAGAGGTTGAAAGAAGCAAGACTGAGTCCAAAGCTGATATTTATTGTGAGAACTTCTTTCAACAGACCACAATTCGTCAAACTGATGGCCGATAGATGGTTCGGATTCCTTTTAAAGAAAACTTTCCTCTAGAAATATTTTTGGGTCCATCCAGAAACATAGCTCTTGCACAATACCATAGGATGGAAAAGACTTTAGAAAAATCCGCTGATTTGAAGGCTCAGTACAAAAACGTTTTCCAAGAATATATAGATTTGGATCACATGGAACCCGTTGTACATTATGAGCCCAAAACCGAAAAACGAGCATCATTTTTTCGCCCACACCATGCTGTTGTAAAGCCCGAAAGCAAGACGACCAAGGTACGAGTAGTCTTCAATGCGTCGAAGAAGACGGGTAGCGGTTTCTCCTTGAATGATATCTTATACCAAGGCCCAACTTTCCAAGCAGACTTAATGCAGACTGTATTACGTTGGCGAAATTATAAGTACGCATTTACTGGGGACATTAAAAAATGTACCGCCAGATTTTGATCCACGAAGAAGATCGTTCATATCAGAGAATTTTGTTTCGTGACAAAGCAGACGGATATGTGAATTTCTTTCAATTAAAAACCGTAACATTTGGTGCGAATTGCGCGTCATTCCCGGCGATTAGAACTCTTCTTGAGTTAAGCGAGGATTGCAGAAACTTATACCACTTAGCATCCGCCATTTTAAAAAACGAAGTATACGTGGATGATATCCTGTCTGGTGGACATAGTCTTGAGGAAGTGAAACTCAAACAATGCGAACTTTCAAAGGTCTTAAAATCTGCAGGATTCCCATTAAAGAAAATGACCGCTAATGATCAGTCCCCACTTGAAAATTTGCGCCGGGAGGGTCTTCTGGACGAAGACTTCTTGAAGTTTGACGATTCCAGTACTATAAAAACCTTAGGAATACGCTGAAACGCGTTGCTGGACTCATTTTACTATGCTGTTGAATCAGTTGAAATTACACCCTTTACCACAAAAAGAAAGATGTTATCAGTAATAGCAAGATTGTTTGACCCTCTAGGTTGGCTCGGTCCAGTAGTAATTATTGCTAAAGTTCTAATGCAGGAGTTGTGGGAACAGAAATCAGATTGGGATGAAGGTGTAAATCAACAAATACTTTCGAAATGGATAAAATTTCATGAATACAATTTTCAAATTTGTATAAAATTCTAAAAATTATTGTACAGTTCTGCAAAAGGTGTTTAGAATATTTTAATAACAATGTAATTCCACAAAGTAAAAATACAAATTTTATATCCGCTTTTAAAAATAAAAGATGCCTTAAAGTATGCAGTACCTTGAAATCGATAAAAAAAATCGGCGTACTTTCACTGCTTTTTCTCCACTTTCTGTTGTCAGTTTTGTCACCTCATCAACATAGCCTCAGTAAAAACAGTTCATTTATTACCAACTTATTGGATTTTACTACAATAATTAATCAGGGTTTCGTCAAAGGTGAGCAAACTTATGCTGTTTACACTGACTTTAGTAAAGCCTTCGACAAAGTTTAACATAAACTTCTTTTGCAAAAATTAAGCTTTCTGGGATTCACTACGAATGCCCTTAAATGGATTTCATCATACTTGTGTTAGCGAAAATAACGGGTGCTATTTAAAAACAACACCTCGAAAGATATTTCACTTTTATCAGGAGTACCCCAAGGCAGTCATATTGGGACAATTTTATTTTTCCTTTCTTTTAATGTTCTCCGATTCTCCAACATTTTGATGTACGCAGATGATGTCAAAATTCCTGTTGGCTACACTAATCTATCACATCAGTCATTTTTAGGGTTCCGTACACAAAGTGTAAAAACGAAACCCTATTGTTTTCGCTACAATGTCTGTCCGTCTGTCCGTCTGTCAGCGCCTTTTATCTCTGGAACCGTAATAGGTAGACTCTTGAAATTTTCACAGATGATGTATAGTTGTTGCCGATATAGCAACAAATACTAAAACTTATAGGGTGTTCCAATAGAGAGGTGTTATTTACGAAAATGTGTTTATTTCTTGAACTGTAGGAGGGATACACTTGAAATTTACAAACAGTTATTAAAACTTAGTTCACTATATAAACAAGTATAAAAAAATAAAACTAAAAATTAAAGGGTGTTCCGATAGTGGTGTGAAATGCATGTATAAGGCATAAGTTTTGAACCATAATATGTAGACTCTTGAAATTTTCACAGAAGGTGTATAGCGTTGGCCGCTATAACAACAAAAATTAAAACCGATAGAGAGGTGTTATTCACGAATATGTGTTTATTTATAGAACTGTAGGAGGCATACACTAAAAATTTACAAACTGTAATAAAAACGTAGTTCGCCTTATATACAAGTCTAAAAAATAAACCTAAAAATTAAAGGGTGTTCCGATAGTGGTGTTATTTTGATTTATAAGGCCTAAGTTTTGAATCATAATAGGTAGAATCATGAAATTTTTACAGAAGGTGTATAATTTTGGCCGCTATAGCAACAAATATTAAAATGTATAGGGTGTTCCGATAGAGAGGTGTTATTCAAAAATATGTGTTTATTTCTTGAGCTGTAGGAGGCATACACTAAAAATATGTAAGCAGTAATTAAAACTTAGTTCGCCATATAAAGAAGTATAAAAAAATAAACCTAAAAATTAAAGGGTGTTCCGATAGTAGTGTGATTTGCATTTATAAGTCCTAAGTTTTGAACCGTAATAGGTAGGCGCTTGAAATTTTCACAGAAAGTATACAACTGGGACCGCTATACTAGCAAATACTAAAACTTATAGGGTGTTCCGATAGAGAGGTGTTATTCACGAATATATGCTTATTTCTTGAACTGTAGGAGGAATTCACTAAAAATATGCAAGCACTAAATTAAAATTAGTTCGCTATATAAACAAGTCTGAAAAAAATAAACCTAAAAATTAAAGGGTGTTCCGCTAGTGGAGTGATTTGCATGTATAAAGCCTAAGTTTTGAACCATAATAGGTAGACTCTTGAAAATTTTACCAAAGGTGTATAACTATGGCCGCTATAGCAAAAAATATTAAAACTTATAGGGTTTTCCGATAGAGAGGTATTATTTACGAATATGTGTTTATTTCTTACAACAGTATTTAAAACTTAGTTCGCTTTATAAACAAGTCTAAAAAAATAAACCTTAAAATTAAAGGGTGTTCCGATAGTGGTGTGCTTTGTATGTGTAAGGCCTAAGTTTTGAACCATAATAGGTAGACTCTCGAAAATTTTACCAAGAGTGTATAACTGCGGCCACAATAGCAAAAAATATTAAAACGTAGGGTGTTCCAAAAGAGACGTGTTATTTACGTTTATGTCTTTTGTTTTGAGCTGTAAGAGGAAACTACTTACAATTTGCAGACTGTAATTAAAACTATGTTTGTTTTATAAACAAGTATACAAAATTGAACTTAAATATTAAAGGGTGTTCCAATAGTGACGTGATTTGCATATGTATATTCTAAGTTTTGAATGAATATGTGGAATCTTGAAATTTTTACAGGAGGTGTATAACTATGTCCACTATAACAAATAATAAAAATTAAAGGGTTTTCCGCCAGTGACGTGATTTGCATGTATAAAGCCTTATTTCTTGAACCGTAACAGGTAGACTCTTGAAATTTTGTACAGAAGATGTGTTGCCATGGCCGATATGACAATTACTAAAAATTAAAGGGTGTTCCGACAGTGACATGTTTTTCACTTATAGTGACTTATTTTTTAATCGCAATAAGTAGACTCTTAATACATTTATAGAAAGGAAGTTGCCATGGCCACTATAATGAATAATAAAATTAAAGGGTGTTCCGACAGTGACATGATTTTATAAACCGTAATAGATACCCTCTTGAAATGTTTACAGTAGATGTGTTACTTCGGCCGCTATAACAAATATTTATAATTGAAGTATGTTCATTAGTAACGTGTTTTTCACGAATATTACCTTATTTTTTTAACCGCAATAGGTAGGCTTCTGATATTTTAATAGAAAGTGTATTACCATGGCCGCTATAAAATGAATTTCATATTAAAATTTAAAGGGTGTTATAATTATGATGCAATTTTCGCGAATATTACTTTACTTTTAAAATTTAAGGGTGTCCCATAAGACATAAAGAAATAAACAACTGGAATTTTTAAATTATACTGAACATAGTACGGAACCCTACGTGTGTGAGTCTAACTCGCACTTGACTAATTTATTCCAATCTGACGTGGATTGCTTTCAGAGATGTTCACTTAATGAAATTGAATCTATTGAAATGTAAATGTATTTCTTTCTCGAGAAAACCACCACTATGCACTACTTTTTGAAAAACCATCAGTTGCCATTGGTAGAGACAACTATTTAGATTTGGGAATTTTGATTGACACCAAATTAACTTTCATATTTCATATTCATATGACCGTTAATAAGCCCAGAGGCGTAATTGTATTCATTAAAACTTGTTTATACACTGGGACCCACAATATAATGTGCACTGCAATCATATTGAATCAGTTCAAAAGCAATTTCTTATTTTCTGTTTAAGAGGTTTGACATGGCAGTCTGGAGTACATCTTCCACCTTATTGTTGCAGACTACAGTTAATCAGATTGCCAACGCTGAAAATCAGCAGAACAATGCTTAATGTCTCTTTTGCAATCAACTTAATTAACGGAAAAATTGTAGCTGAATTTCTGATTTCTAATATGCAGGAAACCTTTAGTAAGCGAAGCCGGTGTTGGTCATACCATGTAGGAAAAAATTTTTGCGCCCTGCCGAAGACCTGCTATGCAGGAAACCTTTAGTAAGCGAAGCCGGTGTTGGTCATACCATAGAGGAGAAAATCCTTGCACCCGGCCAAACACAGATCCAATCAGAAGAATTTGTAAAGATTTTAATAGTTTATATCAATTTATTGATTATTCATTATCGTTAAATGTTGTGAAACGAGATATAATTGTTTATTTAAACAACTAATTTTAGTTTCTAAACACGTGTTATAGTCTGTAAGGATTTCATCTACTATATGGACTAATAAATAAATAAATAAAAAAGACAGACAGACACTTCAATAGACTTTATTTATTTTGAATTGAATTTTTTCAACATTGCTAGCTGAGGCAGTGCCCCAAAATTGAATTCCATAACACCAAATTGGTTTAAGGATCGACTTGTGCAGTAGAAGTTTGCAATCTAAGCTGAGGGTTGAGTTTCTGCCATTAATCCAGTTTAGTTCGACTGCTTTTAACTTCGTTTGTGTTGGATTCTGTGTGGCTTTTCCAAGTAAGGCGACGATCAAGATGTATCCGAAATATTTGACGTCTGACAGCTGAGGTTTCATCTGATTATTTATACGAATAGGGGGCATGAGTCCCTACATAGTGTGAAAGTTATGTGAGTACATTTTTGTTCATTCACCATTAATCTCCAATTCTCCAACCATTATTCCAAATTGAGTATGTGGTCTTGTAAATGTTATGATGCTAATTGGGCGCTTTCATGAATATTTAAAAAAGCTGTGTCATCAGCAAATATATGTAGATGTATGCATTTGCTTGCTAGTTGGCATATCAAATGTGTACAGCAAGTATAAAATGGGTCCCAAAATACTACCTTGTGGAACTTCGGCTTTAATGAGCTAAAGCGAGCTTAAATAAATCAAATAAATCTTCCATTCTGTAGGAAAGTACTCAAGACGTAAAACAAAAAACAATAATTTTTTGGGCTATACGGGGCAATTCAAATAACATCTTGTTATTGGTTTTATCAATTCCAGGAGCTTTTTTGCAGTTAAAATCAGTTATGACCTTTTCATCATTTCGAAACTCCAACCTTAGGGTAACTTCCGGACTATCATCGATAGGTGGCAGCTCAGCTATATCAGTAGAGACAATTGAAGTAAGCTCGTTTTTTTAAATAATCACAAACAGATTACCTATATAATTTTTTTCCCAGCCTCCAGCAATACACATACGACGTTAATTCTAAGTGCCTGTATGTAACTGTTCCCAAGTTAAGGTAACCCATGGGGCCACATTTTGACTTTAATTTTTTCTTTTTTTTTATGGTTTCGAATAGAGGCTGTGTATAAGCCTGTGTAAACTATAAAAGTTCAAAAGAAAACGCCTAAATTTTACAACACCGTTTAAGATTTATTTGCGTACTATAGTAATACACACATCAAGCGTCCGCTATAACAATTCAAGAGTCTGTCTAAACGTTTTAAAAGATAAGGTCTCCCACAAACATTCAATAAATTATATAACCTATGGAGACACTCATATTTGTTGTTAAAGCAGCACGAAAAATAGGTTCATACAAGTCAGTAAATTAAATCTAGTAGACTTTGAATTTTCAGTAATTTGGTTTTA
The DNA here is from genome assembly GCA_949628195.1 of Phasia obesa. Lineage (NCBI taxonomy): Eukaryota > Metazoa > Arthropoda > Insecta > Diptera > Tachinidae > Phasia > Phasia obesa. Next base: position 149,378,635 of record OX451216.1, read on the forward strand.
TATCTATACTAGCAATCCCCGGTGCGCCACACCACAACCAACCTAAACAAAAATTAAAGTAATAAAAGAAAGAAAAAGTATGGTCAAGTAAAAACTCGAAAACAAAAAAGGAGGTTTCCTCAGAGCAGCCAATGCCAAATTTGAAGAGTGTCAATATTGCAGTTATAAACATAAACATAGAATAATTACTTTGTATGCAGGGTACCCGAACCTTCCGTCCTAAATACCAAAGCTTAACTTGGAAACACAACCTGTATTTCTTATACCTTCTTGATAGTTCTTATTAATTTTTTCTTATAAAGGAATTGGTTTACCACGCCCAATTTTTTTAATCCAGCCTTTTTATAGCTAGCATATGTACATCAACCTTCCTGACCATTTCGTCCGTCTGTGGGACCGATGAATCACTTTTGTGTTAATTTCACGAAAACAAAAAATTGCAACACCATCATTCCCTCAGTATTTTCATTATTTCTCATTATACAACGTTAAGTGTAACAAGTGCGTTTGAGTTAAAGTGTTGTACCGGTGATTGCTAATCAGACGGTCTGTGAGACCGACTTATAGTTAAGTGTCACATTTTCGACAGGTTAGCTGGTTTTGTTAAATTGGAAATTTTTAGATGAAAATGGACAATTAGAGATCAGTTTATATGATTTAATAAAAGAATTATGTTCAAAGTTAGTTATCGTGAGATTTTCGTTAGAGATGGCAGATATTAAGCGCGTAAGAGCTATTCTGAATGAAATCGATTCAGATCTAGATTCGGATGTGAAAAGTGGTACTGAATAACAAGATAATATTGATGTGTATGAAGCAAACACTGATACTGAACAAGAAGACTCAGAGGAAAGTGATGTTGAAGATTTACAGGACGCTGAATCGAGCCACAAGCTGTAACGACTGATTGAAATTTACAAAGACTAACCTCATAATGAGGCATACATTTTAAGCATTTTAAAATTAATTTTTTTTGGTGTTCCTGTTTTTTCTTGAATTTATTTTATTTTTTTTTGTTTACTTCTAAAACATATGTTAATAGAAAAACAACATTTTATAAATGTTGTATTTTGTGAATGAAAGTTTTTTTATTTTTATATGAGGTCTAGGATCAAAAATGCCAAATTATTGAGATGAAATATAAATTGATGCTGTGAGCTAAAAAACTTAATTTTGTTTTTTTTTTCTTACTTCAGTTATTTAAGATTAGTTTTTTAAATATGACCACTGCACAGGTTTTGAAAACTTTAGAATAGTTTTGAGATACCGAGAAATGCTTGAAATCGTTCTGAGAGACCGAGAAATGTGAAGGTGTCGCACAAAAATGAAAATAGTCAGGAAGGTTAATAGAGGCGTTACATGTGCAAAATTTCAAGACTCTATCTATTATAGTTCTCTAGGAGCACGATAATAATTGTTCACTTTAAATGAAAAGTACCACGCCCACTGTTCCAATCCAGACAGTATTTTTTGCATATATACATATTCATAAGAGGGTTACAAGTGTCTATTATAGTTCTTTATACATACGATAACACTTTTTCACTTTGGATAGGAGATAACAAGCCCACTGTTTCTATCCAATCAGTTTTATGCTAAACTATGCATATTACTGAGGATAGAGTCGTCTAAAATTCCAAGCCTACGATACAATTTTTCATTTTGAATAGGAGTAACTACGCCCACCGTTTATATCCAAATTTGTTGCTTAAATATGCATTTTTCTGAGACGGTAAGCCGTATAAAATTCCAAGAGTACGTGCTTTCCAAGCACACGTCAAATAAAATTTTCCAAAAAATATTTACAAAAAATTTTAAAAAATTTTTAAAATAATTTGATAAATTTTTTTTGAAAAACATAAGAGGGTAACACAATATCTAGTATTTTGATGAAGGGTATACAAGATTCGGCATGGCCAAACATAGCACTATATTTGATATTTTTTAAGTTTGTTTCGTATTGCAAACTTATGAAATTTTTTTAAACCGTCATCTTTTTAATTTTCCAATTTAACGACATTTTGTTTTATGACACCTGGTCTATTTCAAATTTGTTTCAGTTTAATAACAAAACTTTACATTATAGCGTGAAAAGTCATTTTCTAACTCATAACGAACTAATAATATTAGTTACGGACTGTTTTACTAAGTTATATATGGCTGGTGAGAATTTTATAAAAGCATTCACAGACAGAGTTTATTTACATAAAGTTTATTTTATTAAATAGTATAAATTAAAATCAAAATGAATTTTTCAAATTTCAAGTGTCTAGCGATTTTGGCTTTAACGGTTCTTCTGGCATCTGCAACACAGGCATGTAGTCCACGTTCCTCTACACTTCAGGTGTGCGTTATCAATCCATGTAAAAAAGTGAAGATTTTTCCTGAAGAAAGTCCTAATTCAGAATAACTTGTTAATTGATTTTATAAAAATAAAAGCACATTTTCAAAGTCTTTTATTATATGGATATTGCAAAATTTAAATAAAAACATTTTAAAACTACATGTCGAGTGATTTGATTTCGAGGCTTACGAGGAAGCTTAATCGATTGTTATTTTTTATAAATCATAAGCATAAAGATAAAATATAAATATAATATAAAACCCAAAACAAAAGCATTACAGTTTTAAGGACTTTTGTTAAAAGATTTAAATAATCCTCATTTAATGTAACCACTTATCTTTAAAAGAAGAAATGTGTCTTTGGAAAATAAAAGAGAAGAAACAGGGAATCTTTAATAGCTTTTATAAAGATTTAATTTTTCAACAGAGATTTCAATTACATAAAACTCTCAGACCTGCTCTATTATCTGTTATTATTTGTGCTCATATGGTACACCAACATCATCATCTACATATAAAGCACAAAATGTGTTCGTTTGTTGGGTAGCTATAGCTACTTACATCAGTGGACCGCTCTTTGTGAAATGTTCTCAGTTTGTTATTAGATATACGGTTAGTAAAATAGTTTACTCCTTTTTTTTGACGTGGTACCTCCCATACAAAATAAATATTTATTATCGTGTTGCTTGGTAACAGCAATAGGTAGGGCATTGAAATTTTGCACCTAGGAATGAAACGATAACACTAGGGTATCGATATTTTTACTCAATACACTATCTTTCGTAAAGTATCGATACCTACTCAATATCAAATAAAAAGTATCGATACTTACTCATATCGGTCGATCTTTTTTTGTAGGATTAAAGCACAGGAAAACAGAAGTAAATACATGATTCCAAGTATGTATTGCAGTCAATGTGTGATACTCTCTTTTAGCTTTTAAATTAAAAAAAGTACAACTTTTTACCTATTCCATGTTATTCTCAAAAGCGTTTTGTTGATGCAGTAACTGTTGTTTCAATTTTCGAAAACAATCCTTCACATGGCATAGAAATGTCAGCAATCTATAAGTGCACATTCTCTTATAATACTGGATAATCAGGTTTCTAGTTCTAGTGGATTTGTTTTTAAAGATGACGATGGAGTTTAATCGTTAATCAAATTTTTTAGGGTTCCGAGCCCAAAAGTTAAAAACGTAACCCTATTGTTTTCGCTACAATGTCTGTTCGTCTGGCAGTCTGTCCCTCCGTCTGTAAGCGCCTTTTATCTCTGGAACCGTAAATTTTTACAGTTGCCGTTATAGCAACAAATACTAAAACATATAGGGTGTTCCGATAGAGACGTGTTATTAACGTATATTTGTTTATTTCTTAACCCGTTAAAATTTACAAACAGTAATTAAAACTGTCATCGCTGTATAAACAAGTATAAAAAATAAACCTCAAAATTAAAGGGTGTGCCCATGTTGACGTGATTTGCATGTATATGGCATAAGTTTTGAACCATAACAGGTAGACTCTTGAAATTTGTACAGAAGGTTTATACATAACTAGGGCCGCTATAGCAACAAATACTAAAAATTGTACAGGAGGTGTATCACTATGGTCACTATAACAAATAATAAAATTAAATGGTGTTCCGACAGTGACATGATTTGTACGTTTATGGCCTTATTTTTTGAACCGTAACAGGTAGATTCTTGAAATTTTGACAGTAGACATGTGCCATAGCCGCTATACCAATTAAAGGGTGTTCCGCATTGACATGTTTTTCACATTTATTGCCTAATTTTTTATTTTCATAGAAAGTGCTTATAGTTATTTAAAGAGTAATAGGCTGACACTTAAAACTTACACAGATTATATTTTACAATATTTATTGTAACAACAAGTAATGAAATAAATTTAATAAAAATAAAAGGGTCTTTCCTAGATGTCGCGAATTCTCTTCTAAGCATTATAGGCAGACTATTGATATTTACACAGGGTATTTAGTACTATGCTCTAGCTTAAAAAATATTTAAACTTAAAGGGTACCCCATATGATGTGAAAACCGCAATAGTAAAAGTTGTACTAAAAAGAGTAAGTAACCCTTTGTGCTTGAGTCTGACTTGCACTTGACTGATTTTTATTTCTTTATAGCTTTCCCACACACATAAGGGTTCCTAACAGCTTCCAAAGTTGCATATATTTTGAAATCTATTATACCATATATTTTGCTGCACACATTTTGATTTGCAAGTGTGTGATATATTTTGCCGGTAAAAGAAAGTTTTGAAGCTTCGGTGCAAGGTAATTTGTCATTGGTATAAAGTGACATAATTCTGTCTTTGGTAAATATTTCTCTATGATTTGAGTTGTCTCCTGGCAATGTTGACGCTATTGAAGGGTCCTAATTAAGGTTGTGAGTTTGATGCCCACCAAAGACAAACAAATTCTATCTCTTACAGTTTCTTATCTATACAACAGTTTCTTATCTATGAACAAACCTAAATAAAAGCGCAACGTTTTGTAATAAACAGTAATGGTAACATATTTTGTTTAGTAAAATGTAATAAATTAAGGCGCAGAGATAAAATCGCTAGATAAAGCGGGAAATAGCTAAAATGGCACCACTCCTACACAGAAAAAATACAATAACATTTTGTTTGCACCCAACTTCACTATCTAACGCTCTGCCAAAATTGGATTTTCCAATTGCCAATTGCGTTGACGCTGCCTAAGTAGCAGTACATTTTGTATGTACATGAAAATTTTTGACAGTTATTTTACGCCTTACGCTCTTATTTGGGTTAAGCAGTAACTGAGTAATTAATAACTTAATTATAATAAAATAGTTTAAATAAAATAAATATGAAACGCAATTTTTTTTTAACTAGATTTAATTTAAAATGGAACAGCATTGAAATATGTACATATACATACATATACATATGTACATATACATATGTACATAGATAAATAAATACAAAACTATTTTGTTGCATAAATTATTTTTAAATCAATAATAATCAAATTACAAAATAAACTGTCAGCTGTCAATCGAATAACAAATTTAAACAAAAATATTAATTTTAATAATAATTAAATGATTAAGTGAAACAAAATTGTGAAATATGTATTTCTGTTATTATTTATATAAATAGAACAGATTTATTGCTAAATGAGAAATATTTTGATTTTGATAGTGAAATTTTATGAGACGTGACAGCCATATATTAACACAAGAAAATTAAATGAAATAGTAGATTAATGAACACAGGCTGCGGGGAAGACATTTGGGCAGATATAAGTCATTTTTTGAAACATTCTACAAACGAAAAACTTACACAGTTGTTTCTTCTTAGAGTGTGTGTAGCTTTCATACGTAATTATTAAAGGTACAAATTTTGTATTTTTTTTTAAGTAAGAAAAACCCTTTGCACTTTTTTAAGGGTCATTGGATGACAGGCACAAGTTATGGCTGCAAATATTGTCAGAAGTTCGCCTTATGAAAGATGGGTAAATAAAATTTTACCCTAATCCACCGTACAATAGTAATGCAATACAGATTTAACTGTACATATGAAGCTTTATAGAGGAAGAGCTATTTTCTCCTTCGAGAATTCTATAAATTCTAGTCCAAGGAAGAAACAAGGATGATTTGCTAGAGGGGTGGAGGATAATCTCTAAAGAAATTGCATTTTTTTATTAAATGGATAAATCGGGCAAAACATTGACAAGAATACCTTGAATACTTTGAAAATAGAGAATTTCTCGAATATAGTTGGCGTATCTTAAGCTGTGTAACTTCGTTAGTGTCAGGTAATGGAAACTTTAAATATAATTTTCATTTATGGATGATACTTGCAGACTTAGCCTCGAAAATTCCGATGTAATAGCAAACATTGTGTGTACACGTTCGGAACGGGCTTGCATTAGGCTAACAATCACTTTTCGATATATATCTTTAATGATGATGATATGGGAGACCAGAACCCTTAGAAAAATGTTAACAACTGCAATATACTTTTTGGTGAGGAAGGCGACGGTTACCTGTCGACAGTCTCAAGTTACTACTACTTTAGTCGAGACTAAAGGTTGCTTACAGCACATAACTCAATGAGGGTATGATAGTCGCCAAATACCGGCCGGGTACTATAAATAAATTTGGAAGGAAGGGGATTAAAAATGAATCATTAAGTTAGTGGTCTGACAGAGTATAAATATCTTAAGTTGAACCTATTTTTTTTTTATAGAAAACTAGCTTATAGAAAGCTAATAACTTAAAGAGGCATGCGTTTCGTTTGGCTTGCCTACTAGCTATGTTTGTTTTATTTTTATTTTTTTAAATTTCTGGATTACTTTTGAAGCTTAATATTAAATCCAAACAAACAATTATCACCTTAAAAATTCCTTTTAAAAAAGAGAACACTTAAATATAAAGGGTGGTTTTTATAGAGGTATAGAACTTTAAGTTGCAATAAAACAACGATGTATTATCCGATTGACATGAATTTGATTTATCTGAAAGATACTATTGTGGCATTACATTTTAAATATGATTTCTGGCATATAACCGCCACGGCTGGCGCGGATGTAGTCCAATCTGGACGTCCAATTTTCTATGACTTTTTCCAACATTTGTGGCCGTATATCGGCAATAACACGGCGAATGTTGTCTTCCAAATGGTCAAGCGTTTGTGGCTTATCCGCATAGACCAATGACTTTACATAGCCCCACAGAAAGTAGTCTAGCGGTGTTAAATCACAAGATCTTGCAGGCCAATTCACAGGTCCAAAATGTGAAATTAGGCGGTCACCAAACGTGTCTTTCAATAAATATATTGTGGCACGAGCTATGTGACAAGAAGTGCGCTTCATCGCTAAACAAAATTCGCTTATGAAAATCGGGAACAACGGTAATCTCGTTTCGAAATAAAATTGCACTATTGCAAGCGTTGTTCAGACGTGAGTCTATTCATGATGACTTGCCAAACCAAACTGAGAATAAATCACTTGACAGCTGTTGAATCGGTCGCCATCTTGAAAAGTAATGCCAACTTAAAGTTCTTTACCTCTATAAAAAACACCCTTTATATCGATATAACAACCCTATGTTTACCCTTGAAAATTAAACAATATTGTTATGTCGCATATAAAAAGCTTAACATGCCATTGATCTTAAGTATGAAAAATTACACAATAAATACATTTCCATCCTGTACTTATCAAAACACTATAACAAATACTTTTATAACAATACCCAACAAAATACAACATTAACCAATAAGCTTTAATCCACAAAGAATATAAAAATTTTTACAAAAAATCCTCTAAAATAAAAACACAACTTAATGTTGAGTGGAAGGAAAAAAAGGTGGAAGAAGAGAAATTTTTTTAATACGAAAAACAGAATATATGAACTTACTGCTTATGTGCCATTTACTCCCACCTCGCCACTATATAGTGTTGGAAGTTTAATTTGTTTTATTAGTTAAACCGAAAATTTAAGCTTTAGTTTTTTTCTGGCTATATTTTATTTTAGAAAAGTCTTAAAAAATATAAGATGGCATTTACACGATGATTTAAAATCATCATTTAAAAACTTGCCTGTATTGTTTGTCGATGAAAGAATGGCGTAGTAAGCATGCTTAGAAAACATACAAGCCTTTGTAAGATTTTTTATTAATTTTATCTTTCGTTTGTGTTATTTTTTATTTTGGAAATAAAATTATCCCATCGCATACAAAATACTTTCCTGCGTACTGTGTGAAAGGTTAAAATCTAAAGTTGGCCAGATAATTGGGCCATATCAATTATCGAAATTTTCCAAACTATGCCTGGCAGATTAGTGGGCTTAAATTTTCTGTATCTCTTCTGGTGCCTTGGCTCAATTGATTTCAATCCGAACACAGACGGACATCGTTTAATCAACTTCTCTATGTATAAGGATCCAGAATATACATACATATATACTTTATGAGGTCGGAAATGAATATTGTAAAAATTACACACGGAATGACAAACCTTCGACCTATGGTAAAGGGTATAGAAATATATATTCACCGTTGGTTATTATTGTTTTGTTGCGTTTGGGAAAATAGCTTTGACTTAATTCTTATTTAGTCAAAACAATTAATCGACTTAAGAACATCTGTAGCTCATCTAAAATTTGAGTTATGGTCCTGCGTACTGTGTGAAAGGTTAAAATCTAAAGTTGGCCAGATAATTGGGCCATATCAATGTGGCTTTAGACCTAGTAAATCCACCACCGACCAGATATTCACTTTACGTCAAATCCTGGAAAAGACCCAAGAAAAACAGATCGACACCTACCATCTATTTGTCGACTACAAGGCTGCTTTTGACAGACCCATTCGTTCAAAGGTGTTTCAAGCCATGTCTGAGTTTGGTATCCCTACAAAATTAATACGGCTTTGCAGGATGACCTTAACTGATACGCGATCTTCAGTTAAAATAGGAAAAAACCTCTCCGAGCCATTTAGTACCAGTACGAGGTTTCAGACAAGGCGATAGTCTATCGTGTGACCTTTTTAATATCCTGCTAGAAAAGGTTATACGGGATGCGAATTAAATAGAACTGGCACGCTATACACTAAACAACACATGTTACTCGCTTACGCTGACGATACAACTTTGAGGTAGTCAGTGATTTTATCTACCTCGGTACCGCCATCAACAAAAGAAACAACATCAGTTTTGAGATAAAGAGAAGAATAATACGCCAATAGATGCTACTTTGGACTAGGTAAGCAGTTTAAAAACAAGGCCACCTCTCGACAGACAAAAATCACTCTCTACAAGACACTGATACTATGATACCCGTGCTATTATATGGTACCGAAGCATGGGTACTTGCAAAAGCACATGATGCTGTGCTTGGAGTGTTTGAGAGAAAAATTCTTCGAAAAATCTATGGACCAATCTGCGTTGGCGGAGAATATCGGTGTCGTATGAACCATGAGCTGTATGAGCTGTATGCCGACATAGACATAGTCAAACGTATCAAATTACAATGATTGCGTTGGCTAGGTCATGTTGTGAGAATGGATGAAGATGCTCCAGCTAGAAAGTCATATGAATACGAACCTGGTGACGGTTCACGCAGAAGGGGAAGAGCGAAACTTCGATGGAAAGATCAAGTTGAGGAAGACATCTCGAAACTTGGTGTCAGAAACTGAAGAAGAAGCGCAGAAGATCGAGGCGCTTGGAAATCTATTTTTCTTTCGGCTACAGGAACAAATGTTCTGTAATAGCCACCTAAGTAAGTAAGTAAGTAAGTTCAGTGTGGTACAAAACAAGTGAAACATTTTTTATTTTTTTATATTAACCTCTCTCTATTGGTAAATTCATAAAGTTCAATAATTTATAACTTGGGTTGATGTGCTATTAACCCAAATTATATTAATTAATAATATTAATTAAAAAAAAAATTAAAGTTTTAATACGCAAAATATAAATTATTATAATTATGCATGTGCCTGTGCAAAAATTTAACTTTGGCAGCTCCGTTGTATTTTTTTCGTTTTCTTATGAAAACAAGAAAATATTTTGTTGTTGTTTTTTGTTTAAAATATTATTAGTTATTACAACTACAACTAGTGTTGGAAAAGCAGCCAGTGAAGAAATAAACCAAGACAAGTAAGACTGATATATTCTGCCGTACCAAAACTTCTATACCACTCACACCACGGTGTATAAATAAATGTAAACAAAAAAATATAAAAAACAATGAAATGGAATGAAATTGAATGAAATGAAATGGAATGCTGACCAGAAGTCAATGAAAAATAGCTAAATAAGTTTTGAAATCACTACGTTTTGGTGGAAATCGCCATATCTTGCAACCCTAGTTATCTCTCATTTAAAATAGAACTGTTTTAAAATTCTTTCCACTTGAAATGTCTAACCATGTAAACATTTTTTGTACATTTTTTTAATATTTAGTAAAAATATTTTGTAATTTCCTTTTTAATTTTTTGTAATTTTTTTAAAATTTTTGTTGAAAATTTTTCGTAAAATTTTTTGGAGTTAAAAATTTTACAAAAAATGTTCTAAAAAATTTTTACAAAAAATTAAAAAAAAATTTTGTAAACTTTTTATAAAAATTTTTCAAAAAAAAAATTTCCAAAAAATTTAAAAAAAATTACGAAAAATTTTCAAAAAAAAAATTCTAAAAATTAAAAAAAAATTTTCTAAAATTTTTTACAAAAAATTAAAAAAAAAATTTTGTAAACTTTTTATAAAAATTTTTCAAAAAAAAATTAAAAAAAAAAAATTACGAAAAATTTCCAAAAAAAAAAGAATTTTTTTTGAAAATTTTTTGATACTTTTTTTTAAGTTAAAAATTTTTTTTTAATTTTTAGATTTTTTTTTTGAAAATTTTTCGTGATTTTTTGTAAAATTTTTTTTGGAAAAATTTTATTTTAAAAAGTTTAAAAATTTTTTTTTAATTTTTTGTAAAAATTTTTTAGAACATTTTTTAGAAATCTTTTTGTAAAACTTAGGATCTTCCTGCAATCTATAAAGAGATTCTAACTCTTCAGGTCAGACTAAAGAAATAAAATTCTTTAAAAAAATTTCCTCATATTGACCCTCCCCCCACTAATGTACGTATTGCTGCAGGCACCCACTCTATCGGCTATCTCTGTGTATAAGGCTTTCTATAAAGGCTTTTAATACAAATCAAAGCAGAAAAGAAAAACCCTACAAACCTGAAAACAAACAAAGATTGCCCCTCGCAGGCAGTTATTGATCCCTTAAGATCTATATGTACTCTATTGGTCGCCGACTAATGTTTAATTAACAAAAAAAAAGCAAGAGAATCATTGCATCCGAAAAAAAAATAAAAGCAAAGTGAAAAAATATAGGTTGGCGTGGTTTTTAGCGCACAGCCTCGAATGGAATGATCTGATATTGCTGAATTCTATTATCGAAATTTTCCAAACTATGCCTGGCAGATTAGTGGGCTTAAATTTTCTGTATCTCTTCTGGTGCCTTGGCTCAATTGATTTCAATCCGAACACAGACGGACATCGTTTAATCAACTTCTCTATGTATAAGGATCCAGAATATACATACATATATACTTTATGAGGTCGGAAATGAATATTGTAAAAATTACACACGGAATGCCAAACCTTCGACCTATGGTAAAGGGTATAGAAATATATATTCACCGTTGGTTATTATTGTTTTGTTGCGTTTGGGAAAATAGCTTTGACTTAATTCTTATTTAGTCAAAACAATTAATCGACTTAAGAACATCTGTAGCTCATCTAAAATTTTAGTTATGGTCTTCTTAAGCGAAATAGCAATAGAAAGTAGCTTACCCCATAGTATTCAATTTCAGTGAATTTATAATTTAATAGCACGCTAACTATTAATTAAAAATTAATAAGTTTTCTTCTGCTCAATAATGATCAATTAACAGTAAAGTGAAAAAAGTTGTAATTGGGCACGTTCATAAGAAGTAACTGTTGCGCAACGGTTGAGTATTTGTCTTAAAAACGAGTTTAGCCTAGTTGAGCTCAACTCAACTGTTGGGTATTTTTTGTATCATCAAATATTTTAGCTACCTGGAGTTAACATGTTTTACTCAGCTTAAATAGCTAATAGAAAAAGTTATACCGTTTCTTATCCATAATTTTCAGCTAAAGTAATTAATTTAGTTATTTTAAATTATTTCTTTTGATCCTCTTTTATTTTTTTCAATTGTTTACATTTATCAGCTCTTTATTTTGCAGTATATTTCTCAAGACGTTTCTAAGACGTAACTGTTGAGCTCAACAGTTGGCAACAGTTTCGTAGCAGTTGAGCTCAAAAGTTACCTCTTATAAACGTGCCCATTGTGTCAACAGCTACTGAAGTAAAAGTAATGATTCCTTACGACAACGTTTTTATGAATATTTCAGCGATGTGCTGTAGCTAAAGTATCCGTTTAATATGGTTTGGACTTTATTCGAGCAAATATATAATCGATTTTCCAATTTAAATTTTTGTCGATTAATTTAAAAACGGATATTTTTTAAATTACTCGAATAACTGAAATTCATCGCGCATATTTAAAAATTGTATTAAAAATTGTAATAAAAATTTTATTTAATAAACAAACATAATATTATGTATTAATATTAATTAATATTAAGTACAATAACTAGCTGAGCCCCCACACGTTGTGTGCGTACTGACAATATTTTGTTCGATTTGTAATATAATCCACCCCAAAATTTAAGATTCTTACTATTTTAGTCCTTCACTTATTTACTTTATATAAAGATACCCATCCCTGGATAAAATTCTATAATTTATATAAAATTCTTAAAACTATTGTAAAGCTCTTTAAAAGGTGTTTAAAGTATTTTAACAACAAGGTAATTCCACAAAGTAAAAATACAAATTTTATCCAATTGCTTATTTGGCAGTAAGTAATTTATATTTTGTCATTATTTTTAAATAGCGCCATCTGTCGTGCAGTAATTTTTAAAATATCCCGCTTTCAATTCATATTTTGCCAGTGTTTGAAAACAGCGTCATCTGTTGCGCAACATTGCCTAAAATGTACTGCTTTCAAAAATAAAAGATGCCTAAAAGTATGCAGTACCTTTGAATCGCTAAAAAACGGTGTACTTTCACTGCTTTTTTTCCACTTTTTCTTGGAAATAAGACATTTTTGCAAAAAAAAAATATCCTATTTTGGAATCAGGATACCAAGCTACCTTTTCACAAAATTTTGTGAAAATCCATCTAGTAGTTTTTAAGTGATGCGAACACAAATAAAGAAAGACAGACAGGAAATGAGTAACCATTTTATATGTATAGATATATTTTATTAATGACAAGTTGTACATGACTTTTAAAAATCTTTTATTGATTTGTTTATTTTATTTAGAAAATTAATTTCATTTAATATTTTCATTTCTTCTTCCACTACGTAGAAAAAATATTGAAAATAAATAATATGAACTGATTTTATAACTTTTCGGTTCACCATATATCATCAGGGAAGTAAAATAAGTATAAATTGGCTGTACTAGCTTCCAATTAATCCGCCTAAATAACAAGAGAGGCGCTGCAATACTGTTCTAAATATAATCATAAAGTGTAATTGCAGTGTTGCCATAAGTGAATAAATATCTGTCTTATTTACTCCTATCCCTTTACCAAGGAAGTAACACGATTAATATAGGCATTAGATTGCGTGATTGTTACTTTTCTTAAAAACAAAAAATTTTTTTAAATTACTATAGGATTCAGTATCTCTTGTAGATATAATAGAAGTCCAATAGAATTGTACTAGCAATAAACTGGGTGGACTTATCTAACATTTGCGGTTGCGAAAAGTAATGATAGACTGCTTTAGCCTTTTTTGAGGTCATTTGTTAACACTTTGGTCGTCGAAGGGTCGACCACCTCATTTTTCTTTTCTTTTCGTGTACATTGAACATTTAAATTTAAATTCCTTTTAGACACAGCTTTTTTTATTATTGTTTTTATTATTTTATATATCTTAAGTATTGAGGCATTATTTGTATTCACCCTCTTTTAGTTTAAAGCAAAGTATTTAACAAATTTTGTACTTTCCTGCATTTTTACATCATAAATAATTTTTATTTTTTTATAAGGGTGATTTTTGCTGGCGGATGTGTTTAAGTTGTTTTGTTTTTCAAACAAAATGATTTCATGAAAGTACTAGCACGAGTACATAACCTAATTATAATCTGTTAAATCCCCCTAAGCATTGTTTGGGTTGTTTTTATTTTTTTTGTTTAAATACTTGTATGTTATTTGCACCCAGGATAATTTTTTTTAGTTTTTTGTTAAGATTTTTTTTTTGTTATTTCCTTTTTAGTAGATTTTAGGTTTAATTGTATTAAATATCGCTGTCATTTTTGCTATTTTGATTTTTTATGTTAATTTTAATGACCGCTTCGGGTTTGTTTTGAATTTATTATGAATCCTATTTAATACTCTGCTTTGTTATTTAGTAAACTAATAAATTTTTTTTTTTTTTTTTTTTGTTTTGTTGTTTTCGCCTAGAGTTTATGCAGTGAAAATAATTTCTTTATTTCACTATTACTAAAAGAGTTTCAGGTTATTTCTATGCTTTTACTTGTTTATAGAGTTTTATTATTAACCAGATGCGCCCACACACGTTGTGTGCGTTCTTACAATATTTTCCTAAATTTTGCTTTAAAAGTAATCCACACTATAAAGTAAGACTCTTACTTTATAGTTCTTTACGTATACGTATTTACACTATATAAAAGTATCCATCCCTGGATATAATTCTAAAATTTAAATGAAATTCTTAAAATTATTGTAAAGACATTCTTCTATCATTTTTTTTAGATAAATAAATTTAAGTAATAATTTTTTAAATGCAAAATGTAATTAAAATAAATCAGTCAAGTGCGAGTTAGGCTCACACACATAGGTTTCCGTACTATGTTCAGTACAACTTAAAAATTCAAGTTTTTAATTTTTTTATGTATAGTGGGGCACTCATTTATTTTTAAATTAAAGTCATATTCGTGAGTATTGCATCACTATTGGAACACCCTTTAAATTTTAGTAATTGCCATGGTATGTTGTAGCGGCCATGCTATAAAAATATCAGGAGTCTACCTATTTGTCAGGAGCATACCTATTGAGGTTAAAAAAATAAGGTAATATAAGTGAAAAATATGTCACTGATGGAACACCCTTTAGATATTAGTAATTGTTACAGCGGCCGAAGTACAACATCTAGTGTAAATATTTCAAGAGTCTATCCCAATTACGGTTTATAAAATAAGACTATTTACCTAAAAAAATGTCACTGTTGGAACACCCTTTAATTTTATTATTTGTCATAGCGGCCATGGCAATTGTCTTTCTATAAATATATCAAGAATCTACCTATGTCGAATAAAAAAATTTGTCACTATACGTGAAAAATATATCACTTTAATTTCTAGTAACTGTCATATCGGGCATGGCAACACATCACCTGCATGAAATTTCAAGAGTCTACCTTATAAGGTTCAAGAAATAAGGCGTTATACATGCAAATCACGTCACTGTCGGAAAACCCTTTAACTTTTATTCTTTTCAATAGTGGACATAGTAATACCCCATCTGTAGAAATTTTAAGAATCTACTATTATGGTTAAACAATTACGCCATATTCATGCAAATCACTTCACTGTCGGAACACCCTTTAACTTTTGCTATTTGTTATAGTGGCCATACACCTCCTGTAAATGTTTCAAGATTCTACCTATTATGATTCAAAGCTTAGGCCATATACCTGCAAATCACGTCACTATCGAAACACCCTTTAGTATTAAGGTTCAATTTTGTATACTTGTTTATAAAGCGAACATAGTTTTAATTACTGTCTGCAAATTTTAAGTGGTTGCCTCCTACAGCTCAAGAATTGCAATAACACGTCACTTCCGGAACACCCTATAAGTTTTAGTATTTGTTGCTATAGCGGCCACAAGTATACATTTGATCTCAAAATTTCAAGAGTCTACCTAGTATGGTTCAAGTCTGCAAATCAAATCATTATCGGAACACCCTTTAATTTTTAGGTGGATTTTTTTATACTTGTTTATATAGCGAACTAAGTTTTAATTACGGTTTGTAAATTTTAAGTGGATGTCTTCTACAGTTCAAGAAACAATTACATATAAGTGAATAACACATCTTTATCGAAACACCGTATAAATTTTAGTATTTGTTGCTATAGCGGCAACAGTAATACCTCTTCTGTGAAATTTTCAAAAGTATAGATATTATGGTTCCATAGATAAGAGGCGTTGACAGACGGACGAACAGATATTGTAGCGAAAACAATAGGGTTACGTTTTTACCCTATGGATACGGAACCCTAAAAAGCAAGGTGCAACCTCATGCAACTGTACAATTTTGTCAGTTTATTTGAGTATAAAAGGTTTATTATTGAAAATCATCATAATCGGCAATTTTATGAATAGAATATTCTTACATTCAGTTAAACAATTATTTTAAAATATACAATTGCTCATTTCACAAGCTCCCTTTTGTATCGCTTAAAGTTTAGTTCATTAAAATACACTTTAACTCAAACAGCTTGTGAGCAGGCTTTGAAATTGTAGAATTGTATCGTTTTTTACTCAAAAAATAATAATAATACTCAAAAAACAATAAATATTTTCAAAACCAACGTTACCATTTTTGGATTTTTTCTCTCAAATTTGGTAGATCTTTTTGGGATTTTTAGAATGGTAGGCTATTGCTATTTTTGGTAAGATTGAGAAAATATATTACCTTTGAAATAGTTTTTATTGTAAAATCTACTATTTATACAACATAAAGAAAATACAATAGCGCACAAAAACCAAAACTTAACTGATTAGAATCTTCGAGTACACTAGAGGAGATATAAGTGCATATATTTCTTAAGTTAGTTATAAGTCAGAAAGTTAATGGTTACAAGATTTATATTCAAAAATAAATTCTATTTTTTAACCAATTTGCGTAATTGTATAAAAAATAATTTGGTCATTAGTAACAATATTGAAATTGATTGAAAAATTGAAAATTGCAACATAGATGTCTTTTGGCTTAAAATTCAATATGCATTGATAAAAATTTTAATTCGAAAAAATTTTTGAATGAAATTAAAAATATTATAATTTGTATTGTAAAGGGTGTTTTTTTAAGCCCGATAGAACTTGAAATTGTAAAAAATAACACAAAAAATTAAATTGTAATGAAAATTTTTTTTTATTCGAAAGATCAATACGTGACATTAACATTTGAAGATGATTTCGGGCATATGGGCACCGCGGCTGTTCTTAACGAAGCGCATTCTGGACGTCCAATTTTGGGCCACTTTTTCGAGCACTGCTGGGCGTATGTCACGAATAACACGAACAATGCTGTCCTCCAAGGCGTCAATTGTTGCTGGTTTATCAGCATAAACCAGTGACTTCACGTAGCCCCACAGGAAATAATCGAGAGGTTTAAATCGCACGACCTTGGAGGCCAATTGACAGGTCCATTTCTCGAAATCAACTTATCGCCAAATTTTGATTTCAATAAGTCGATGGTTGCGTTCGCCGTATGGCACGTAGCGCCATCCTGTTGAAACCACATCTCCTCCGGATCAATGTCATCCATATTTTCAAACAAAAAATCATTGATCATGGTGCGGTAACGATCTCCATTGACCGTAACGCGAGCTCCGGTCTCATTTTTGAAGAAATAAGGTCCGATGATGCCACCAGCGTGAAATCCGCACCAAACGGTGCATTTTTCTGGATGTAATGGAGTGCGGCAATTTTGCTTATTAACAAACCCGTTAAGCCAAAAATGCGCCTCATCGCTGAACACAATTTTGCGATAAAACAACGGGTCAGTTGCCAACTGCTCTAGAGCCCAATCGGCGAAAGAACGACGCATATAATGGTCTCGTGGCTTCAATTCCTGCACCAGCTAGATCTTATACGGGTGTAGGCCGAGATCTTTGCGCAAAATTTTCCACGTAGTGGACGGACAGAGCCCCAATTCCTGCGACCGACGACGAATCGATAAATTTGGATCTTCTTCCACACTTTCGTTTACAGTGGCGATATTCTCTTCAGTACGCACATTCCTTCGACGTGTTGGTGTTATTGCATCCTCTAGAGAGTATGTGGTACGAAATCTATCCACAGTTAGACGCATGGCTTGTTCAGATGGACGATTATGTAAGCCATAAAAATGACGAAGTCGTCTATAAGTTGCGCGAATCGACGACTGATTTTCAAAGTAAATTTTGATAATTTCGTAGCGTTGTTCAAGCGTGAGTCTATTCATGATGATTTGTCAGAGTATACTGAAACAAATAAAAAAAATGTTTCATCAAAATTTAATTTTTTGTGTTACTTTTTACAATTAAAGTTCTATCTAACTTAAAAAAAAAAACACCTTTTATTAACTAACCAAAATTTCTCTAAATTTGATGGGTGAAGATAAAAAATTTTTACAAATTCTTACGTCTTCCATAGTATTTTCCATGATATAATAATACAAGGTAGTTCCATTTCCAAAATGTTTGAAGTTAGCCGGAATTATTGAAGTATGTTTTTATGTAAACTGCAAAAAAAGTGTTGCCACAAGTAGAAACGAAAAAAAGATATTTTGAAATTATTTTAAAAAAGTGTGTAATTTACATAAATAACATAAAATAAAAACGTACTTTGGTTTAATAATGAAACTTATGAGGAATACATCTTGTTGTAGATTATGATTTCCTTAATCTTTTATAGGTACACTTTTATATTGAGAAAAAAATGTATATTACAATCTTATTTAAGCTGCATGTTAATTGACCTTATGAAAAATCGCCACAAAACAAAAATTACAAATCGCCAAATAATTACCGTAAAAAAAAATTGAAAAAATGGAAATTTGGCAAAAAAATATAAAAAGTTCGATACTGGCAGTAAGTGCATAAATAATTTTTTTAATTCTAATAAATCCTTAATGTTACTTACTATTACTACTACTACTACTACTACTACTACTACTACTACTACTACTACTACTACTACTACTACTACTACTACTACTACTACTACTACTACTACTTATCTAGTTTTTAGGACATAAAATGTTGTATTTAAACTCTTATTGATGAATTTCTTGATAATCCCTCCTATTACATTTGGCGTTGTCGACATAATACGACGACCTTTCACTAAATTGAATTGGTATTCCCTTTGTTGACATCAACATTTATCGATGACTTTTTAATTTTATTTGGTATTTTGTAAGAATATGTGATGTTGAATTTTTCTTGTACCGACGTCGATTTTGTCGCCTTGGTTTTTAAAACGACTGAAGTGCCAACAAAATTTAAAATTAAAAAGATTTAAATAACAAGTTTGGCCCAATACGGAAAATTAGTTGAAGAAATGGAAAATCCCGACGTGATAGAAAAAACCTTAAATGAGATATTTATTAAGCATTCCAAAACATTACATTTTTTTAAAAGAATATTTCTCTACAGCACAGTGTTATCGATAAGCAGTCGACGTTTTAGGAAATACAAAATTATAATCAAATTGAAGTTGACATCAATATAAAATGATGTCCGGTCAAAAGTGACAACGATGTCGCCGTCGCCAAGTAGAATAAGGGTGAATATATAACCGCTCAAATATGGTATCATCATATTTCATTAAAACGATTTGGATAATTGTCCATTTGAAAAATTTTAAAAAATTACGAAAAGCACTCAATATTTTGAGGTTACTTTTTATTTAAAATATTACCCAATTCTGCATGCGGATTTCTTGGGTTATTCATTCATAATAAAATTAACCAAACTTTTTAATTTTAAATTCCTATGATATTGAAATTGTCAATTTTTCTTGATACTCCTGACAGATTAGCTTCCTATCTAAACTAAAAAATAATATTTTTTTTAATGAACATACCAGGGGTGCCTTTGGTAAGTTGTACTTAATAAGAAAACGGAAAGTTTTGTCAGATATAGGGAAATTAAAAAATCTTATTTGTAAATTTAGGCAAAAGTTTATTACTACCGTATGGAAAACAATTTTCGTTTGTTTATTTAGACACATGAACTTAAAGCTTGTTTCCTTTTTTAATTTTTCAAATTTCAAATAAAGGAAAAAACGCAAAATGGGATTTCACAAAGTTTGTGATATGGTAGCACAAATTGAAATAATTCCCGCAAACGTCAGAACGTTAATATGGCGACGAAAAAAGAGAATGGAATTACCTTCTATTATTATATCATGGTATTTTCTACAGAAAGTTTGACTGTATTGTTCCTAGTTTAAATATTTTGTAACCTTTACAATTTTGCTTCCCATTTTTTATAATAAAATCATACTTTTACTAATTGCATGTGTATGCAATCAGATATGCACTCAGATAGCTTACGAATTTGTTGTAAAAGATTATAGTAGATTAAAAAAATTGTAAAATAAAAACTTTTAGCAATGGCAACGTTGTTGAGAATAATAAAATGAAATTGAATCATGCATGGGAAGTAGCAATTACAAATATAGTAAAAAATAATTTTTACACAATTTGTCATTTTAATATAGATTGAATAATTTTGCGGTGTAAAAGCACTATAAATATATAACATTAAATATAAAATAAAATAAAGGCACCGATGATTATATATTACAAATATTTTCATAATTTATTCAAATAAAAAACATAGTCCCAGATATGGTCTCGATACAATATTTTCAAAATATATGAAATGAAATTGTATTTTTATAACAAATTTTTCAAAGCAAATTACCAACAACAAACATAAACTATTGCAAGGCATATTAAACAAGGTGATAGCGTAAGGGAGAGGAAATTTGAGCAAAAAATTTTTTGAATTTTTTTTATATGGATTTTGACAGTAAAATAGGTATTATTCTCTCTTAAAAATCCTGATTAATGTCAAACTCCATATAAAAAAAATTCAAAAAATTTCTATTTAATATTAGCTCCGCCCTGTGCAGTTACCTGGTTAAATATGCCTTGAACTATTGTAAAATAAGTTGACGATAAACCCTATAACATGATAACAGGGGCTTGTGAATTAAAAAAATATTATATTAATAATAAATTGTTATAATAGCCACATGGTAACATTGGGAAAATTGCGACTTATGCCCTATTATTTTTATATAATTTTCAAACACAATCTTTAAAAACCATACAGTCTCATTACAAATGCTTAACTTAAAATTTGATCAAATTTAAAGATTGACGATATATTTTATTATTGCAGTGAAAATATATCTTTAGATATAAAATACTTATGTACCAGAAATAACAAACAGCAAACAAAAATAATCCCCAAATGTAAACGCCCAGCAATAAAAATTCACAACCCCTTTGCAAAATCATCAAAAATTCAGAAATTTATATTTATGAGAAAACAAAATTACATACATACATATAATCGTAGCCACAAAAAGTGTATATATATACATATATGCAGATGTATATGTTTATGTTTATGTATATGTAAGTATTCATGTTGTTTTTCGAGGGAAATCATAAAAGTCAAAAGGAAACTACGTACTACGCATACATCATCTGCCGTTGAGCATTTTTATGTCAAACACCAGAAACATAAAAGGTTCACTTTTACCGTTTTAAGCGCATCTAGACCCTTTATAAAGAGCGTATACATATGCAAGAAAGTGTTTATTTTTAGTATGAGAATTATTTTTGTGACACTTCGGCCATTTCATGGTCTTTATAATCGAGCATGCAACGCAAATCATAAAAATAAATTTTTTTTGTTAATGATTTTACGCTGTTGGATATAAATCTACCTGTCCACATGTGTACACAACATAAAAGGTTTTATTACGAAATCGATGGGATAATAAAAATTTAATAATAAAAGAATTTTTTATTGTATTAATTTTGTTTTCAAACTCATATTATTTTTTTAATATTTATAGCAATAAAATCATAAAAAAAATAAAATTTCTACAAAACTTTATTTAGCTGAAGAAAAAGATTTGTGCGTTTTTTAAATTGAATAAATATTCATGATATTGGCGTTCGTGGATGACTGATCTATTATAAGTATTTGAAAGCGATTATTTTTATGTTTTATTACCAAATGCCATTGGGTAATTCCACGTCAAATCAACAAGGCACTCAAAATGACTACTTCAGATTTTATTGAAACTTTTTTTATTATATTCTTTGACTCCCTGAATCAAAATATAATTTTTAAAAAATTCTACCTCTTACAGTTTTTCCGCTACACAGTTATCAAAATTGAAAAATGTATCTTTTTTGCATATGCGCTCGAGGATTAAATATATTCTAAATCCAGTTCTATAAGTCCGAGAAAGTTGAGTAATAGCTCATTTTAAAGGGTATTTCATACGCTTTAATTTGGTATCAATCATGAATCATGAAATTTTTTAACAAATTTTTTTCTGATATTTAAAAAAAAAGTTTTATTAAAATATTTGAAATAGTATCTTTTATTTTTTTTTTTTTTTTAATTTACATATGCTTTTTAACGTGGCTTAGTGAGTACGCCATAAAAATTTCAGAGTGGGACCATTCAGGGAGTCAACGAATATAAATAAAAAAAGTTTCAATAAAATCGGGAGTGGTAAATTTGAAAACATTTTTTTTTTTGTTGATTTGACTTGGAATTACCTCATTACTATTTTTTATATCATTGGAGAGTATATTGGTGCCTCTGAAGTGCTTGAAGTCAATAATCAAAAGAATTAAAGTAGTTACAACATTTGCAGATTGTACACACATATAATAAAATATAAACTCATTTCCGTCTGTCCGTCTGTCTGCTTTTCGTTTGTGTTCGCATCACGTAAAAACTCTTAAATGGACTTTAACAAATTTTTTTTGGGAGATACCTAAGTATCCTGGTCCCATTATAGGATACCTTTTTTCCGTAAAAATATCTTATTTCCAAGAGAAAGTGAAGAAAAAGCAGTGAAAAACGCAATTTCCGGTATAAAGTTACTGAAATTTTCGGTTTAAAACTGGGATATTTTCAACACGTTTATATTCAACACGGTTATTTTTTCAACTCACCTTTTTATTTTTGAAAGTGCAATATTTTAAAAACTACTGCGCAATAGATGGCACCAGTTGAATAAAATTTGAATTTAATTTGTATTTTTACTTTGTGGAATTACATTGTTATTAAAATATTTTAAAACACCTCTAACAGAGGTTTATAATATTTTTTTTGAAAGTTTATCCAGGGATAGGTATATATATAAAGTAAATACTAAATGTGAGCATAAAACGTCTTGTTAGAATAACTTCATAATGTTCAATAATGAATTGGTCGCTTTTTTCTTGCACTTGATTTCATGTGTATACAAATATTGTTGTGCTCTTAAATAAAAACATACAATAGCATTTGCTCTTCTTCCAACCAATGCAATATTTGTTGTTGTTTGAAATAAAATTTCAGTAGTAAGTACAATGAAATTTATAATCAAGCTTAAGTTCGTTTTTATTCTCTCTAAGAAAGAATTAATTAAATTACAAATTTGGTGATAATATTAAAGAAAAATTGAGAAAATTTAATTTTTAGACACCAGCACGAGTGGAATGCACATTTGCTAGACAGCCACGTCCGTCATCAGCACTACTTGTGTCTAATCTTCTTAGGGTAGTGTTTTAGTTGTAAGCATCATCTATTTAATCAACCAAACCCAGATAAAGGAATACGAGAAAACTTGTATTCAATTATCAATCGTCAGTTGGTGAGAACGAAGTCTCATTTCAGTAGTGAATATTTTGTTTCAATAGTGTCTCTTGATATGAAATACTGTTATAGCAGACAAGATGTATGTAAATGTACGATATTAAAAGCAAGGGTTTGTACTTTCTATTTTAGTTATTTAGTAGATTGAATTTTTTTAACTTTTATTGATGAATAAAAAAATCTAATTTAATTATTTCTCTCAAAAATCAGAGATTTTACCCTCATGAAAATTTAAGTAAAATGAAGTAGTGAACAATATGAAATGCTCAGCATATTTACTGCACTTGATAAAACTGTCCGGTCAAATCAGGTGCACTGATTTTTGCACTGTTTGCTCTCTTGTTCTCTGTATTTACTGTTTACTAATATTCGACTACACATACACTCAATCTTGCGCTCACGTTTAGTAAATACATAAACCATAACTAAAGCACTATTTATAAAAGTAAGAGTCTTTCAAAGCAAAATCGAGAAAAATATTGTCACGTCGTGGGCATGGCACTTCTAGTACCTAATAAAATATGAAAAAAAAACTACAAGATTCTCTATGGAAGCTTAATTATTTTAATGAAGAAAACCTTTTTAAAAAAAAAATCAAGAAGAAAACTTAGAAATTTTATTAGTTATTTTTCTTGTTTTTTTTCAAAAGGGTTTTCTTCTTGATTTTATTAGGCGGTCTTGTTTTTTTATAAATACTAACAAAAAAAAATAATAAAAAATTTCCAAAATAAAAACATTAAAACAATTTAAAAACTCCTGCTTTTTAAAAAGTTATATTATAAAGCTTTCTTGTCATTTCAAATTATGTTTTTTTTTATGTCAAAAATGAGTAAAAAATTGTGAAAACAAGTTTTCTTATTGATTTAATGGGATTCCCTTCTTGATAAAATTAAAAAAATTTACCACTTGAAAATAATAAGGAATCTCTTCGGAAAAGACTTCTTTCTGCTTTAAAATCTTTGAAAATCTTTTTGTTTCTATTAAGCATTTTTGGCTCTGTGTAGATTAGCTTTTATTTCCTTAGCTGCTTTTCTGAACGGACTAATATTCACTATTCCACAAGAATATGGAACCGACTAGCATTTAGCTTTTCATTCAAAAGAAAAAAAAATTAATTTTTTGCCGAATAATTGTATCCATTTTTTAACAGAATTATCAAACTATCCTCCATTGCAGTTTTAACATGCCAGATAAGCATTTACTGAAAGACAAATAACCATAAAAACGCATCGAGTAGAGCTGTGTTGATGTGTTCAATTATTAGAAGGAAGTCAAAGTCAAAACAATAATTTTACTCATGGGGTTTACTTAACTGTTTCTGGGACATTACCACAAATTCGAACACCTATCATTCAAACATGCAGAGTCTTTTCTCACCCAAGTTTGCGTAAACATGACTAGGGTTTGTAACTTCTGTTGTTTTTAGCATTACTGGAATTCTGATAAATATTTATATATGAAAACTCAAAATAAGATAAGAAAAATTGGAATAGGTATGTATGAATTAGATTTGATTAAAACAAAACGGTTTGGTAAGAAAACTTTCAGCATTTATTACTTAGCTTTAGTATAGGTTAGGTTTCACAGGTCGCTGGTTTTGTGTTTCAGAACTCTCCAAGTTTTTAAGAAATCGATATCGTATTGGTATGACTTAAGACACAGTTATGGTTAACATATTCAAATGTTATACAAAACCAAGTACATGAATTAAAGACATTTTTGAATAGGGATCAATACAAGTATTAATAGATCTTATGAGACAGCAAATGCGAAAGAACAGCTTAGCAGCATAAATTTCTTGACTTGCTAATTGCAAGACCAGTCGGCTCTGGTCTGCCAATAGGATTACGAAGAGTATGTCCTATCCATCTCCATTTTCTTCTTGTTATTTGACGAACAGTGGTTCTTACTTTGTTAGCCTCGAGAGTTCTGTGTTTGTGATTTTGTTTGGCCAAAATATTCGATATATCATTCGTAGACACATGTTTTTAAATACTTGGAGTCTCTTTGCTATAGACTTTTGGAACACTCTTGATTAGTTTATGCCACATATCTTAGTAGCTCTTTTAAAATCATATCTCGCAAGTAAATTGCGATATATAATTGAGGGATTAACGCTGGGGGGAACTAGCCTTGAGGAATTAACGCTAGTTCCCCCAGGCTAAAATTTTTTCGTTGATGTCCTCGAAATATTGGCAAAAGAATTGAAGAAAAACAACTTCTTTCGTAAGATTTAAAAGTAAAATTCAATACTGATTTTATCCTGGTACAAATAATCTGTTTTGTGCATAACTTTATGAAACAACTAGCTGTGCCCGCCACGTCCTGGGCATCCTGACAATATTTTACTCTGTTTTGCTTTAAAAGTATTCCACATAAATTGTAAGAATATTACTTTTAAAGTGCTTCAGTTATGTTTTATGTATTTCTTTATATAAATGTACCCATCCTTGGATAACATTTTAAAATTTAAAAAAAATTCTAAAAATCTTAAAATTATTGTTAAGCTCTCTAAATAGTGTTTAAAATATTTTAATGACAATGTAATTCAACAAAGTAAAAATACAATTGTATTCAAATGGCGCCTTCTGTTGCGTAATAGTAAAATAAAAATAAATAAAAAAGTGTGCTGAAAAATACCGTGTTGAAAATATTCCAGTTTTAAACCAACATTTTCAGTACCTTTAAACCGGAAATTGCGTTTTGTACTGCTTTTTCTCCATTTTCTCTTGGAAATAAAATATTTTTGCGGAAAAAAGTTTCCTATATTGGGATGAGGATACTATGGTGCCTTCTTACAAAATTTTGTTAAAATCCATGCCATAGTTTTAAAGTGATGCGAACACAAACGAAAAGCAGACAGACAGACGGATATGAGTTACTTTTTTATTATATGTAGAGAATATATAGAGATATCTTTAATGACGGCAATTTTAACACTCTCAGAATTAGCGAAATGTTTTAAAAAGGGGTGGGGTTATCAATTTTTTTCTAATTTATTAATAAATATTATACATGAACAATTTATTTTTCATAATTTATATTATTTTAAACATTTTACAACTCCCAGAATTCCTAACTAAAATTCCCAAAAAACCAAATACGGCAATCAGCTTAAACTATCCAGAGTATACAACAAAACTCTGTCATGAGTGACACAAGCCACAGGGATAAGCCTAAGTCAACATTTTTCACTCAAAGTATAAATGTAATTTAAAACTTTTGTTATTTTTCACACCACATACCGTTTTATTTTAGTTTCTGTTCAATTTTTTCTGTTGCCGTAATTATAATTTTAAAATCTCAGAAATTTAGTAAAGAAATGCTTTAGTTCTCCTTTTTGATAAATAATTAAATACGAGGTTAGTTTGATAATTCCCTGAGTTTTTATATTTCCAGCTCAGTAACTTTTGTTTCTTACTGGGCTGCTGTCGAATTTTGAAAACGCTGCGATTAATAGTTTTTTTGATAGCTATTGTGAGCAGACAGGTAACCTCTATAATATTAACAAAAAACATTAAACATTATTTATACCCATAATTAAGTAGTAACTCATTTCCGTCTGTCTGTCTGCTTTTCATTTATGTTTGTATCAATTAAAAAGTACTGGGTGGATTATAACAAAGTTTTGCGAGGATGTACCTAAATATCCTGGTCCCAATATAAGATATTTTTTTTCTTACTACGACTTGAGTATGGCTTTAAAATTCTGTTATTGTTAGTTTCTTCTTAGTTTAGTTGCATTCTTCTTTTATAGGTGCTACTCCGGGCACAGCTAGTTATATATAAAAAAAATCATCACTGAATTCAATGAAAGGATTGATAAATTCTACAGAAACTTTGTGCCAGGGGTGTCCATGAGCAGAGAGAATTTACTAAGTTTCTTTCTTGTCGTCCCATTACAAATGATGCCAAACGTTTAAATATCCCAAAAGAGGTCTTTACTTCAGAAATAGTCGATTAAAACAAGTCTCGACCGAACGCGTTCAGAATAGGTGTTTGAGGCTGAAGGTATCGAATCCGAATTGGTGTACATCATTTTGACTGAATATTTTGATATTAAAATTCATTCGTCTCCATCAAAACAGTGTAACAGTGCACACGTGTGTAACCATAATCGCAAAACTACATGAATTGGGCTTCGAACTGCTCCAACACACTCTTTAGAATAGCACCTTGTAAATATTTGCTATTTCTAAATTTGTAAAAATGTATGGGAGGTAAGAGATTTAGATCAACATTAAATGGAACTACTTTTTTAAAGGTCTGTAAAATCCTTATTGCTTTTTTGTGTGCCAAAAAAATATATTTTATCCAAAAAGACACGAAATTATCAAGTTACCCTCGTAGGAAGAAAAAGCTTCAGCTGACAAATAAACAAAAGAATACAAATATTAAAAAAAAATATTTATGACAAAATGTGACGCAAAGAAATCTTTTGAAAACATTAATCACATTTATAACCTTTTGGTTCGGCCAAATAATCCTCCCATTCTCTGGCTTTCTGAGAGGCACGGAGTAACTCCAAAACGACAATTATAACACAGTGCAACAAGGAAAAAAATAACAATATACGGACACCACTACGTGATAAAAGACCAAAAAAAAAGACCCCTGTCTCCCAGTTTTGCCCAAAGTCCTCCAGGTTTTTTCGATGTCATTTTTGCAACAAAATGATCATTTACTCAAGCTCATATTTTGCAAACCGTTTGGAATTTTGATATACTCTCTGAGGCAAAGTTGTAGCTCTTGTCATAAAGAACAAAACATATAAGATCAAAAATTCTTCATCTTCAAGGTCAAAATCGCAAAAAACTTTAAAAAATTCAATTTTTTTTACCTTTTTTCCCCAGTTCAGGTTCATAGGTAGCAAACCGTTCAAACTGCAAGGAAACAATCAACTACAAAAATGAACCTAAGATCTCAATAAACAACTTCCTAGGGATGATTCTTAACACCGTTTAGAAATTAAAAAATTTTCGGGAAATTTTTCACTTTTGCGGCTACCTAAGCGCTACCTATCAGAAATAAATGTGTTATCGGGATGATCCTTTTCTCTTCCAATTTTTCTACTTTTACATCCTGCTTTTGTTGAAATTATTTAAATTATTTTGCTTAAAATATATAAGGCTTACCAATGTATAAGCAAAGTATTTAAGGTACAGTATTTAAGGCACACTTTTTAAAGGTAGCTGAGATTTTACATTACAGGGATGATGAAGAAAAAATAACTTACTTCTTTTTGGTACTAGCAAATAATTTGTATACAGGGGTGAAATCACCTGGCCTTAATTTTTTTACAAATGTCAGTCTCTTATACTCTTTACAAACGTACGAAGGCATATTGTTTTACTTAGGTGTTACAAAAAATAATCCTAATAGTTTTTAAACTTCAAACCGTTTTATTAGATTGTATAATAGGTAGAAAACGGCAACCTAACATTGTTAAAGAGCTATTAGGAAACTATTTTTGTATCTGACTAAAATTAATTATTATAGTGATACTGGTATCATTGGAAAAATACTACGAGAGTGGACTTCCGAAAACACCAACCAACAGCAAAAAAACAACTTCCCAAGCCAGCAATGGTAGAGTAAAGAGTAAATGCTAAAAGTCAACTTTATGCAAGATAAACAATATAAAAAGGGAGGTGAACTAACAAAAAACTTTGAACATAAACCATTTTTATGTGAGAGCAAACGTTTCAAGTTGTAACACTTTCTATGAAATACGGTGACATGACGATACCGCTACGATACTTTGTTACAGTTTGGAAGCCAAACCTAGATGATGCCTTTGTAGGTGGTCAATTGACACTTTACTTTTTGATAGTTCAAAGATCTAACATTAAAGTGCTTGTTCGCAGCCACACGCAGAGAAAAAACATGGTTGTGGTATATAAAGAATGATCTATTTCGAGTTGCTTTTTTCAATAGCCTTTCTTTCGACAGATGACGTGTGAGTCGTGTCATGCTGTCATGTTATTATTGTTAAGTATTGTTTGGCATTTCATAATGGAAAGACTTACGCCTGAATCGCTTCGCTCTATGGGCTCTTGAAAAGTTCCAAGAAGATCCGACGTTTTCAAGGCAAATTTTGCTTAGCGATGAGGCCCACTTCTGGCTAAAACAAAATTGCCGCATTTTGGACGAAGAGCAACCTGAAGAGATTCAAGTACTGCATCCAAAAAAAAAAACAACGGTTTGGTAAGGTTTCTGCAATCATCGGTCCATATTTCTTTAAAAAATAATGCCGCTGCGAACGTAACCGTCAATGGCGACCGTTATCGTGCCATGATATCTTTCGAAAAATTATGGTAAAAACGGGAAAATATGAGAGAAAGAAAAATTTTAAATATGCAATAAAATAAAATAAATAAAGCATATCAAATAAAATTTTATGTGCAAATCAACAAATCAAGTAAAATGAAATGGCAAAAACTCTGTAATATTAAGAAAAAGGAAATTCCACAATTCCCAAAATAAGGACCAAAAATCCCAAAAATGTGATATTTTACTCTTTTGCCCATAAAGTCTACATACGGACTAGGGCTCATAAAATACTATCAAAAACAATTTAGAGTTTATATAGCTTTATAAGAGCAGTCTTCTTTTTTCTATCGCAGATTTGGCATTTTAGAATTATAGGCTAAAATCAAAATTTCGATCTAAAATAGATCATATTGTGGGACCACCATCAAGGAAGATAAATTGTATACGAGATTTTTTTAAACATATATTTAGCTTATATAAAAATATTAAACTTTTATATATTCCTTAAAAAATTTTTTCTAAAAAACGTTAATGACCTTTTTTGGGCTAAAGTACAAAAAAAAATGGAATATTTTGGATTTTTTTTAAATTGAAAATCGTCTAGTTTTTAACTTAGTAATGATACAATCTTCAAATTTATCAAAAATAACTATTATAAATTAAAAAAAAAAAAATTTGAAAAATTGGGTAAAAATTTTAGGCAATATTTTGAAAAAACTAGACCACGTCTACAGGGTGTATGATACCCACCTTTAAAACTTCAGTTAAGATTCTTCTCTGTTGTGCTTATGTCAAATTTTCGATCAATAGGCCTATCCGTTAATAAATTACTAGGTTATTTCCAAAAAATATTTTAATTCTGCCCCACTGTGCACTGTTAGGTAAGAATTTTCGTGTGGTTGTCGTAAAAGATAAAAATTAATTAACAATGTAACGCCAGTTAGTATTCAGTTTGGACCACAGAAAGTATCACATACTTTTTTTTTTAAAAATGAGACTGGTTAAGAGTGATTGCTATCTCCTGGTACTCCACAACGTGACATGATAATAAAGTTTTTCTACTTCGAAACAATTTATTTACTGCATATTACCATTTCGGTCACGTTTATATAAATTGGTCATGAAAAATGTCAACTAAAGAGTGCATGTGCGCCAGTAAAGATGTAGAGGCTACATACTCCAGGTGCTCCATACAAAGTTTCTAACTAGTACTCATATTATCTATATATCTATTATATATAATAAAATAGTAACTCATATCCGTCTGTCTGCTTTTGTTTACGTTCACATTACGTAAAAACTACTCAATGGATTTTAACAAAATTTTGTGAGAAGTATCCTGGTCCCAATATAGGATACTTTTTTTCCCCAAAAATATCTTAGAAAGTGGAGAAAAAGCAGTGAAAGTACCCAGTTGAACTAACCGGATATGAAAACTTTACTTTTTATAAAGTAAAAAATACATCAACTGATACGTAGCATATATTAAGGTGGAACTAAAAACGCTAGTATTACCAGATAGCACTAAATCGCCGGCGAAGTCAAATAAATTTTAATTGGCTATGCTAGCTTCAAGCTAATTCGCCTAAAGAACACCAGAAGCGCTTGCCAAGCTTTACTATCGCACTAACCATCTACCTTATCTACTACTATCCCTTTCTAAAGGAAGTAGCACAAATAATATAGGCATTAATTGCCTGTTATTTCTCTTAAAAAAAAACGTAAGGGTCTTTATGTGGATTGCTTTCAAAGCAAAATTTAAATTGGATGTTGACGAAGTGGCGGGCACAGCTAGTGATGAAATAAAAAAAAACAACGTATTGATAAAAACTGTGTTTTCTATAACAGAGAAAATTTCTTGTACCTATTAAAGGTTTTAATTAGTTTTAAATTAAAGTTTAATTAATTCTTTAATTAATTCAACTATATATTTGTTTACAACGGAATAAAAAAATTTCTTAATTAAACAAATAATTGAATCATTTAATTACTTAATTTAATTTGAAACTAAAACCAATTAAAACCTTTAATTGGCGCAAATATATTTTTCTGTGATTATTTTAATTAATTTTGGAACAGCCTTTAGAATGAAAAACACTAAATGTATCTGCACGTGTAGATGAGTCTATTATTGTGTGTTGTTAACTCTTTTAGTAAATTGACTGATGTAAATTTTACTTTTGTTTTTGTATACGAGTATATTGTACATATTGTGCTCTCACTAGAAGGTTAAAGGCGACTTAATAAAGTATTTTAAACATATTAATAAATTGTAACATGCAAACATGTATAAATAGATATACATACATTTGTATGTTTAAATATGTGTAGATAAAGTTGAATTTGTTTATATTCACTATTTATAATTAAGTAAATATGAATACAAGCGCTTATAACTTACACAATCAAAATAAGTAGAGTTATATGGATGTATAGATTAAAGTTACATAAATAAAGGACTTTATTATTGTACTAGCTGTACCCGCCACGTCGCACAGTGTTGTTAGTGTGGCCATAAATAGAAAAATCCAATTATGGAAATTAAAAAAATGGCTAATGACATTTAATAAAAGATACTTTTACTAATAAGCGTAAAAACAATTAGAATAAAATAATAACTTTTTCTAAATATATGGCTCCTCAAAATTGTGGTTTGAAATAACTACAATTTTGTATAAAAAAGGAATACAAATGAGCATGTATTTCATAGGGTTAAATAATTGAATTTAGTTGGCAAATAAACCAAATTTGTACTAGATTAGTTGTTGTATTATGTTTTAAGTATATAAACGGTATTTTTAATTACATATGTCGATAACAGTGTATGCATCATTATAAGAATGATATTAATAAAACAAAACAAAACTTGTTGTGATAAGCAAACATATAATAGTGAAGAAAAAAAAATTTCAAATATTACCGGGATATTTCTTCTTTCATTGCGTAACAAAAAGTGTGTTAATTTATAAAAATAAAAATTTAGCTGCGCTTAAGTGCGCCAATTTAAATTATTGCTATTTTTTAGTGTAGCAAAGTAAACTGTCTAGTGGAAAAAAATCAAAAAAAAAACTTTCAAATTTATTAATAAAATATATGTATATGGGATGAAAGCTGTGATTCCCACTATGTTTGGTTTGGTTTTCCATGTGAATTATACCTATAAAAAGTTACACGGCTTTAAAGTCGAATTATTTTGATAATTTTTTCACAATTTTTAGGTAACAAAAATGAGTTTGGAAAAATAAATATCAAGAATTCATTTCTCAATAAAAATGCATGCAATTATATTTGTTTTATTCGGAAATGTAGCAGAAACAATGTAAAAATCCTAAAATTAAAATATTTATAACAACACTGTAAAAAAAATTGTGAAGTTTTTAGCCAAAATATGTACTTAAAAAAAAATAAATAGTCAGCTTCGATGGACCCGAAAAAATATGTTTATACTTAAATTTAAGAATATATTGAAGGTGAGGGCGCCCATTCATCTAATTGAAAAAATATAAGAGTCTTATCTTCGAAATTATTAAAAAAAAATTTATTTAACTTTTAATTTTTTTTATTTTTTTGTAAAAATATATTTTTTTAGCCTAACATGGGCCTTATTTGAATTGAATCAAAATTGGTCAAATCATTAAAAATATCACATCCAATTACTATAAAAAAAATTTCATACAGTTAGCAATTTTTTTTTTTAACTTTTATGACACTTATAAATTTCAGGATATATGGGAAGGACACGAATCCTTGCTTTGAATTTTTTAAAATTTTAAATTTTGTTACATTTTGCCAACCTAAAGATATGTGCCAAATTTCAGCTCTTTACAATAACTTTTTCTATTTATGGCCACTCGTTATATGAAGTCACGACACTGTGCGTCGTGGGCGTCCTGGCAATATTTTACTCGGTTTTGCTTTGAAACTATTTCACACCAATTGAAAGAATCTTACTTTTATTGTGCTTATGTATTTAATTTATATAAAGGTACCCATTCATCGATGAAATTCGTCGTAAAATTTATAAAAATTCTAAAATTCTAAAAATTATTGTAAACCTCTGTAAGTGGTGTTTAAAATAATTTAACAAAGTAAAAATACAAATTTTAATCAACTGACGCCATCTGTTGCGTAATAGTTTCCAAAATATCCCACTTTCAAAAATAAAAAGGTGTGTGGTGAAAATGTAACCGTGTTGAAAAATCCATATTGAGAATTCCTCATTTTTACACCGAAAATTTCAGCACCTTTAAACCGGAAATTGCGTTTTTCACTGCTTTTTCTCCACTTTCTCTTGGAAATAAGATATGAAAAGTGTTCTATATTGGGACCGGGATAATAAGGTACCTCCACACAAAACTTTTGTTAAAATCCATACAGTAATTTTTACGTGATGCTAACACAAACAATGAAGGACAGACAGACAGACAGACAGACAGAGAGACGAAAATGAGTTACTATTTTATTATATGTATAGATTGAGTTTAAAATAATATATATTTTTAAAGTACCATAAATTGAAAATATTTTTAAATTATTGCCCAGTAAGTTGTTTCTTGTCTGTAAAATTGGTGCAAACATTTAGAATAATTTGAATAATTAAAATTTTTAATAAATAATATGATTCAAATATATAGTGCAACGAACCCACACAAATATACAATAAAAATATGTCTATTGTCTTGAAATCCACATACACGTCTATATTGTGTACTAAGAAGTACGAAAAACTCTGCTAAATATACGAGTGATTCTTGATTTAAATCGCAACATCACAAATATCGTACTTGAGTTGCTACCGAGATACTGAAAAGGCAATTATTTGTTAAATCTCAAGAAAATATCATGGCTTCACAAAACAAGTAACACAATGCTAATGGTACTTTTTCGCGCAGCAATGAGCAATAATAATTTTTATCTTTAATGCCACTTAAAAGTACTTTGCCACAAAATGAAAGGTTTCTCTAAATGCCATGATACCTCATGAATATTTGTTGAGAAGAAGGATATATAAAAGAAGGATATATAAAAGAAAGATATATAAAAGAAGGATATATAAAGTAGTCGAAAGTGCACAAATTCCACTTCAACTTTCCTACATATAGAAATAGGAATGTTCTCTACAGGTTGTTTATTTCACATAAAAATGAACTGTTCCGCTAAAAAAAAATAATTTTCCCTGCAACGTGTAGTGCAACTACAAATGAATCGGTTTTTAACGAAAAGTGTGTTAAATGCAAAAACGTGCGAGTATTGGGAATTAGTCATCTAATTTCATCACGCAAAGAAAAACCATGGTTATGTTATGGTCACATGAACCACATTATGTTTTCTGTAACAATATATGGTTGCGATGAACAAATTTTAGTTGTGTTTAACATTAACATTGGTACCGATAAAAAAGTTTTGTTAAAATTTTATCAATAAATGGTTACTACGTACAAAAAATTCAACAAGGTTGATTTTAACTATTTTATTTTTACTCCACAACCAAAGTTTTTTAGTAGATACCAAAGAAATTTTTTACAAAATAAATTTTATTTGTTTGTTTATGTCATCGGAGCTTATGCTTAAAAAAAAAATTAAAAATCTATAAACAATTGTTTCTTTTTCGCAGTTGAATTGAGCGCGTGGCAAGCAGCATCTCTGTATTCCCACAATTCGAGTCCTCTCTGTGTGAGACTAAAATTTATCTTTAATTTGTATACCACAAAAAGTAATAAAACCTCGATAACATGAAAATCAACAGGGATATCATTTCTGATGATGAAATGTTCGCAGATGCTTACAAAACGATATTGGGCGATTACGTAATTTACGAGGTGACACTAAACTTGATGACTTCAATCTCTCAGCTGGAGAAGCTGATGGGGGTGCAGACTCAACCGTTGAGACGGGCGTTAATGTTGTTCTCAATCACCGTTTAAAATAACACACTGTGTAATTTTTTAAGTCATGGCAAACCGTTCAAAATTCAAGGAAACAATCAAATACAAAAATGAACCTAAGATCTCAAAAAACAACTTTCTAGAACATATGAACTTCCTAGAAATGATTCTTAATACCGTTTAGGTAGCGCTTAGGTAGCCGCAAAAGTGAAAAATTTCCCGAAAATTTTTTAATTTCATTTGTTTTTTCTTTACTTCAACATTGAGATACTATAAAGCCTTCTCCCGTAAGTGAGTTGTTTATTGAGATCTTAGGTTCATTTAGGTTTATTGAGATCTTAGGTTCATTTTTGTAGTTGATTGTTTCATTGAATTTTGACCGGTTTGCTACCTATGGACCTGAACAGGGGAAAAAAGGTAAAAAAATTGAATTTTTTAAAGTTTTTTGCGATTTTGACCTTGAAGATGAAGTTTTTTGGATTTTATATGTTCGCAATTTTTGTTCTTTATGACAAGAGCTACAACTTTGCCTCAGAGAGTATATCGAACTTCCAAATAGTTTGCAAACTATGAGCTTGAGTAAATGATCATTTTTTTGCAAAAATGACTTCGAGGCCCCACATCTTTGATGGCCCATAAAAAAACCTGGAGGACTTTGGGCAATACTGGGAGACAGGGGTCTTTTTTTTGGTCTTTTAGTGGTGTCCGTATATGGTTATTTTTTTCCGTGTTGCACTGCATAATTTTTGCTTTCAGAGACAAGAAAGACTTCACTTTGTACTTGAAAGGCTACATGAAAAAGGTGTTGGCTGAATTGGAAAAGAGATCCCCCGATCAAATTGATGTCTTCAAGAACAACATGAACAAAGTAATTAAATAAATCTTGAGCCGTTTTAAAGACTAACAATTCTTTACTGGTAAATCCATGAACTGCAATGGTATGGACCATGTGCGAATGAGGTGAAATCGATGGGACGGGCCATTTTCATGAAACACAAGTTTAAAGAAAAAAATGCAAATTAAATTTATTTATGTATGTATGAAGAAAATATTCTGTATTTTATATAAAATCATTAATAAAAAAATAATGAATAATTTTGTATTTTAAATGGCAAAAAAAAAATGGCATATTCTTTTTATATGACATTTCATGTTTTTTAACCATGCTATAATCGTTAATTTAACCATAATATTATAATGTTCAACAATAAGATGGTTTTACTACAACCATATAATTTAACCATAGATTAGATTATGGTTACCTCAACCAGGTTTTTTCTTTGCGTGATTAGAGCATATACCATTGATGTAATCATAGAACAGTGAAATACAACCCACATTGAGTCGATGCTTTAGTGAATAGATTTAGATACCCAACTATCACCAATGAGCCTCTTGGCTCTCTTCTGTACGCGATCGAGTAGCTCGCAAATATACCTTGGGGCGCCGGATAATACATGAGAGTTGTATTACATGTAACGAAAGCATTTGATTCACTACTCATCTGTTAACCCATTTTTTAAAGTTATTTAATTTACATTTACATAAATTATTATAATTTAGTTGCAACGTTATACATAAATCAAAATATTTTCGTGAGTTTGTCATACATAATAGACATTATCATTATCATACATATAGACATTGGTATCCCAGAAAAAAAAATATAAATCATATACGAGTATGTATGTAGAGTTTTGATAGTTTCCTTTTTTTTTGTTATTATTTTTAAGGTTGTCTGTATGCTTGTCGAAACCGCACAAACACCAACAAATCACACAGATATTCATGCAAACATAACAATCCCCACAAATATAAATACAGTGGTCGCAAATCGTTTGCACGCACCATATATTTTTTCAAAAATAGACAAAATAAAAACCTTTTCGATAAAATATTTTATTTTTTTGGTTTATTAATTTAAAAGCGTACAAATAAAAAACAAACTTAAAATATTTTTCGCGTTTAATAGAAAAAAATCAGAAAAAACACAATTTTGGTGGGATATTCGTTTCAACGCATTATTAAGAAAATAAAAATATCCAATAAATGCCGGCATGTTTTTGGGCATTAGTATTTTGTGTGACCACCTTCGTTGCGAATAACAGCAAATATCCTATTAGGCATTCAATCTACTAATTTTTTCAAGATATCGTGATCAATATTGGACCAACACTCTTTAATTAACCGACTTCAAAAAAGAAGAAGGTTATCTATTCGTCTGAATGTTGCTTTTTTTTATGTATGTAACCGCAGAACTCAGCCATTTCTGAACCGATTTTAAAATTTCTTCCTTTATTTGAAAGGTTATGCTTTCAAGTTGGTCCCATTTTAAAAACAGTTCATTATATTAAAAATTAAAGGGTGTCCCCATACAACATACATGTTTTTATGTGTATTAAGAACCGTAAAGGGCACCAAATTAAAATTTAAAAAAATTGCGTGTCGCTATAGCTCTCAACACCAGAAATGAATAAAAAAAAAATTTAATTTAAAGGGTGTCCCCATAGGTGACATAATTTGACCTATTTGGGTCTATCTTTTGAACCGTTATAGACAAAACCTTGAAAATTTGTCGATTACTATGACCGTTATAATAAAATGTATAAATATTAAAAATTTTAAATTAAAGGGTGCTCCAATAGTTCATTTAATTTGATGTATATGGCCATACTTTTGAACAGTTGTACACAGACCGCTGAAATTTACAAAGAACCTGTAGTGCTAAGTAAGCTATAACAAAATATATAAAATTTGAATTTGGAACTAAAAGGGTGTCCCAATAGTTAATGTAATTCTATGTGAGTGGCCAAACTTTTGAACTGTTAGAGACAGACAGCTGAAATTTACAAGGAACCTGTATTGCAAAGTCCACTATAGCAAGTATACAATTTGAATTTAGAAATTAAAGGGTGTCCCCATAAATTATGTAATTTTATCTATATGGCCCTATCTTTTGAACCGTTAAACACAAATACTTGAAAATTAGGCAGAATGTCCACTACTATCTCTGGTATAATAACAAGTATAAATATTTGGAATTATAATGTAAAGGGTGTCCCAATAGTTCATGTAGTTTGATTTATATGGTTAAACTTTTTAACCGTTATAGATACATAGTTGAAATTTAAAAAGAATCTTTGTGGCCAAGTCCTCTATAACAACAGGCCTTTAATTTAAAATTAAAACTAAAGGGTGGCCGAATAGGTGATGTTATTTGATCTATGTAAACCTATCTTTGAAACCAGACAGAGGCTTGAATGGTGTCCCCATAAAAGACGGATGCTGGTGAAAGTAGCATAAATTTTGAACAGTTAAAGGGAGCTCCTTGACATTCACATAGTCTTTACTTTTTTCCCCTAATTCTGGCGCATCTATTATTTGGTTTAAATCTAATTCTTACAGATTACTTCTTACATTTTTAGTTTATAACTGATGCCCTTCTATCTGTTTTGAAGTCGGTTTTTTTTCAAAAATTATTTTTGTTTTAAGGTCAGTAACGCTAGAAAACCGTCTCCCTTTCTCATAAACTTTGGACGCAAGAATTCCCCAAAGATTCTCAATTAGATTGCAATCTGGACTGCATTCTGGCCATGGTAATACATTTATATTTTTGTCTTGTTGGAAAATGTATTCTTCATCCGGATTCTCATGCAATGTTGTAATCAAGACATCTTCTAAAAGCTCCAGGTACATTTCGGAATTCATTTTTGATGTTATAAAGCATATGGGACGTTTAAAATTGTAGGAAAACGCTCCCCATACCATAACACTTCCACCACCGAAATTTCTCTTTGATCTTACTAAATTATTTTGCTACAAATCATGCCAATAACAACTGTAGCAGTCTGGACCGTCCAAATTAAATTTTTTCTCATCAGAAAAAAACAAGTTTTTCCACGCATTTGTCCAAGATATGTGGTCCTTTGCAAAGAGGCGCTTTTCTCTATGCACTTTTGTCAAACGGGGTTTTGACTTAACTTTTTTCCATCTTATGGTGGAAGTGGCATTTAAAACGTTAGCAATTGTTCGAGTTGTGACTGGAAGGCTAAGTTTTTCCTTTATTTCACGACAAGTTAGTAGATTATTTGTGGCTTCAAAGCGAATCTGACCCTTCTGCCGAGAAGTCAGTTTGGAATTACCTTGTGTGGGAGCCTTAATGCCATATCTTTTTCCTAGTTTTAGAAAGTTTCTTAACACCTTTTCAGAACGGTTTATTAACCTGGCAGTTTCTCGATTGGATCTGCCGTCTTTTTTTAAATTTCTTACAAAATTTTTTTCAGAATCATTTAGCCGCTTTTTAGAACCCATTTTTCACTTCCAATTGCTTTTTTAAGCCTCGATGGATAAATTGCTCCAATTTGACTATTAAAAAAAAAAAACACTTGTTTACGCCACCAAATTTGTTATAAATACTAATCTTTTGTTTACTGCGTCCAAATAAATTTCTCATATAAAATGCAATAATTTAAAAAAAAAAATTCATATTTTTTTTCTAAAAACCTTTAGACAAGTTATTGTTGTTACTTATGTTACTTTAATAAATAATGTAAACGAGAAAACAGAAACAAAAGTAATAACAGTAGGGGAAATAAAATAAGAACAATTCTGCTAATAAGTCTGAAATCATTAACTACAGGGGAATAGCTATACTAAGTGCCATTCCAAAATTGTTTGAAAAAATTGTTGCTGATTACTTCTGTCATCAATTTTCTTCTATTTTATCATCCAATCAACACGGCTTCAGAAAGGGTTGTTCAACTACTAGAAATGTTCTTCAACTTACCTCCTTAATTAACTCTGCTTTTGTTGAAAAGAAACAAACTGATGCTGTATATACAGATTTTAGCAAAGCATTTGATAAGGTTAATCACAAGCTTCTTCTGGTGTTACCCGCATTAGCCCTAATTGGTTGCAGTCATATTTAACATGT
The DNA here is from genome assembly GCA_949628195.1 of Phasia obesa. Classification (NCBI taxonomy): domain Eukaryota; kingdom Metazoa; phylum Arthropoda; class Insecta; order Diptera; family Tachinidae; genus Phasia; species Phasia obesa. The sequence goes on from OX451216.1 coordinate 149,419,343, forward strand.
CGTAGTCAAACTGTTCGTTTTAATAATCGTTCATCAAAATGTATTGTTGTTTTGTCCGGTATTCCCCAGGGAAGTCACCTGGGACCTATTCTTTTTTCCATTTTTATTAATGATCTTCCCAGTGTTATAAACTGCTCACATGTATAAATGTATGGTAATGATGTCAAAATCTTTTATAGCTTCAAGCATTATGCAGATCATATAAATTTGCAGAGTGACCTCAACAATCTTTTTTTATGGTGTAGACACAACATGATGGTTTTAAATATTAAAAAATGTAAATGCATGAGATTTTCAAGGAGTTATTTTATCACTGTTAACTACTTCTTAGGAGAACATGAGTTGGAGGTAGTTGATTCATTTTTAGACCTTGGAATTTTGCTGGATCCTAAACTTAATTTTATATCTCATATTACAATGACTGTCAACAAGGCTCGAGGTGTTCTTGCATTTATTAAGCGCTGGTGAAAAGAATTTTCCGACCCTTACATCACAAAACAGTTATTTGTGGCTCTGGTTAGACCTATCCTGGAATATGGGTCAGTAATATGGGATCCTTATTATAACGTACATTGCCAACTTCTTGAATCTGTTCAAAAACAATTTTTGCTGTTCTGCTTACGTGGTTTAAATTGGCGTGACGATGTGAGGTTTCCTTCATATACTAATAGGCTTGCTTTAATTAAACTTCCTACTCTAAAAAGTCGTCGTATTATGTTAAATGTTTCTTTTATGTTAAGTACTATCAATGGTAATACTTGTTGTGAATTTCTGTTGGCCAATATTAAATTTAATGTTCCATGTCGTAATATGCGTAACTTTATGCCTCTTTTTGTCCAAAATTGTAGTACGAATTACGCTATGGCTGATCCTCTTGTGCGATTATGCAATCAATTCAATAATTTTTATAAAAATATTGATTTCTCTTTAAATTTAAATATAATTAAAAGAAATTTAATTGTAATTTTAAATACTGTCTAATATAATAAAATCTCTACTAATTTAAGTTTTTATGTAATAGTCTGTAAGGATAACATCCATTGACTACAATAAATAAATAAATAAATATTTCAAAAATTAAATGCGGCCAAACTATTTTCGACCACTGTATATGAGTGTTGGATTCTTTATGCGTATAAATGTTTCAAACCGGAAGGACACTTAAATGTTGTTGTAGTTTTATCCATTATATAATTTAATAGTTCTTTGGCTGATTTTAAATTTATTATATTTATAAGTTTGTTATTGTCGTTGATAGCATATTTATAAGTTTTTTATTGAATTAATTAATATTACTGTAGCGAGACAATGACAATTTTATTGTGGAATTTCATTAATAAACGTTTAATATAATATTTTCATTGATATCACTATGAAACAAAAAAACAAAAAAACAACGTGACCAGTTGAAATTTAAAGAATTTAATATAGTTTTTATTAAAAGTGTAATTTATAAAGACCAGAACTCTTTAAAGATCTAATAACTGGAGAATTACTGGTATATTGCTTTGGTTATCGCTGACAACTTCTGCCAATTTATATCGAGTTTTCTCAGGCATCGCACAATACGAGTTTAAGATTAATTTAGGGGCTCAGCAAGGCTCTTTTCTTTCTCCTATAATATTTCTTATTTTTCTAGATGACATTATTGGTCTACTCTTTCACAGACGAGAGTTTCTGTGTTGGTTTATATGAACGAAATAACAAGAAAGCTAATATAGTCAAGAAGATATTCTTATTAAGAAAATTAAAAAAATGATTTACTTATGATCATATTGGAACCTAATGGAATCAATTAGGAAAACCTTTTTGTAAAAATCAATTATGTAGCCTAGTGAAATCAATAAGGAAAACCTTTTTGAAAAAAATTAATTAGGTAGGCTTAAGGCTAAGTCATTAAGAAATGCATTTTTTACACAATTCAGAAGAAAACTTACATAATAGAATCAAAAAGTTTTTCTATATGGATTGTCTTTTATTTTATGTCAAAAATAAGTAAAAAAACAACAAGTTTTCTTATTGATTTAATGGAATTCCCTGCTTGATAAAATTAAAAAGATTTACTACATGAAAATAATAAGGACTATAAATAGAGAAAATCTTTTTTAATCTGTTAGGCATTTTTGGCTCTGTGTCTTTTCATATTTCTATGGAAATCTATACATATAATAAAATAATAACTCATTTCCGTCTGTCTGTATGTCCTTCATTGTTTGTGTTCGCATCACGTAAAAACTACTGGATGGATTTTAACAAAATTTTGTGAGGAGGTACCTTAGTATCCCGTTCTCAATATAGGATACTTTTTCTCAAAATAACTTATTTCCAAGAGAAAGTGGAGAAAAAGCAGTGAAAAACGCAATTTCCGGATTAAAGGTGGCAAAATTTTCGGTTTATTTTCACCAAACAATTTTCAATTTTGAAAGTGGGATAGTGGGGATACTATTACGCCACAGATGGCGTCAGTTGATTAAAATTTGTATTTTTACTTTGTGAAATTACATTGTTATTAAAATATTTTAAACACCACTTACAGAGGTTTACAATAATTTTTAAAAATTTTTTCTAAATTTATCGAGGGATATGTACCTAAAAAATATAAATATAAAATATAAATTAAATACATAAACCATAACTGATGCATTATAAAAGTAAGAGTCTTTCAATTGGTATGGAATACTTTCAAAGCAAAACCGAGCCATATGGTGTCAGGACGCCCACGACGTGGCGGTCACAGTATATACAGTGGCGGTCAAAATATATTCAAATCGAAATAATAATGATATTTATTTTCGAAGCGAAATAACTATTATTTTCTATTACAACTTTACAACTCTTCAAAGATACATACTGAATTTATTTTTTATATGTTAAACGGTATAACCTATAGAATCTTAAAAAAAATGGCATGTACCCGAACCAACTGCAGACATTATCGCGAAAATAGTAAATATGGATTCAGGAGACCTCAAATTGTAAAATTACGACATTAGTTTTTCCACGGTTACTATACCTATACTTACCTATACTATGTATGGTAAAGTAAAAAGATAAATGTAGGTTATTTCAGCTTTTAAACCAAAAAGAAAAAATAAATGAAGAAACAAATACATTTTACTTTTACGTAAATACACATAAATAATTATTAAAAGTTTTTTTTTTTATTTCAACTTTGCTTCAGTTCTTTTGTAATTTACCAAGAATTTATATTAATATTTTATAATATTAGTCTTATAAATATAATTTCTTAAATTTTATATGTAGTTATTGCAAGCCTCTATCAATTTTTATTATAGATGCATATTTTAAAAGAAATTTCAAAAAATTTGTATACATATGACTGTCAACAAATATTCAATAAATATTTTATACAATAAAACTGTTGCCAAAAAAATTAATATAAAAATTTCATATAAATTTTTTTTTGCATATTTGCCACAGAATGCTTAAAACCCTTATAACTTGTTTAATATTTTATTTTTTCTACCTACAGCCACTTTTTACTGCTTGGCTTCCCATATTCTAGGTTTATCAGCTTATTGCCAATTATATGATAAAGTTTCATTCCTTTTTTTTTTACTATACATATTTATATATTTTTGTAGTTTTATTTGACTTGTTTGCAAATAACAAAATTCATATTAAAAACTTTAACGTTTGCCTTTTTTAAGTTGTATTGTGTATTGGCAGCTACAACAAGTGTAGAAAATAAAACTGATAGAAACAAAAATTATAAAAATAAAAAACAAGAAGAAAAAGAAAGGTTATTTGTAAACAAGTAAAAATATTAATAAAGTTTTTCCAATATTTTTTCAATAATTTAAGTTTATTTATTGAAAAAGTCGGGAACTATAAAATTATAAAAAAATAAAAAAATTATTTTTTGTTATCGTTGTTCGTTTATTGTGAAAACACCAAGTTAAAGACGTAAAAATTTTGTAACAAATTGTTATAGGGAGCATAAATTACTAACAAAATTTTTGCAATTTGATATTTTCACTTACACTGAAAAAAAAAAATTCAAAGTGGGTTAATGATGTCTTACGGCTAAAATAAAAATAAATGTACTTGTTAAGTGCAGCCAGTGCAAGACAAAAAATTGTATATTTCACGGTTGCTGCTGTCATTTGCGGGTCATCCCTTAGATTTTTGGGCGAGAGAAGCAATGTCCCTCCTTCTTAGCCAAATGTAACCACGTTCATTTAGTATGTTGCGGGCCAGCGGATTTGGATGTGTTAAACATAATGCCTAATAGCATCCAAAAGATTTTCTCTATGAAATGTTTTTAGGCTAAGGGGTATGCCAGCAGAAAGAAAAGAAGATATTTCCAAAGGGATTCCTTATTATTTTCATGTGGTAAATCTTTTTAATTTTATCCAGAAGGGAATCCCATTAAATCAAAATTTGTTATTCACTATTTTTACTAATTTTTAACAAAAAAAAAAAAAAAAAAAAAAACAATCCGTAAAGAAAAACTTTTTTAATCGATTAGGTTTTCTTCTTAATTGTATAGAAAATGGATTTCCTATTGATTTCACTAGCCTAACTAATTGATTTTTTCAAAAAGGTATTCCGTATTGATTTCATTAGGTTCCTATAAGATCATGTGTAAATCATCTTTTTATTTTTCTTAATAAGGATATATTCTTGATTATATTAGATTTCTTGTTATTTCGTTTATATAAATCAACATAGAAAGTGTTTGTTAACCCTGCAATGTCCGGCGCCTTATAATACGATAAGTGCATCATAAGGGTCTGGCCAGACCCATAAAAATAATGTAAGAAATACAGTTCTAGAAATAATTTTATTTATAAATTTAAGCTTGTTAATATACACAAATAACAAAGAGCAATTTGGTTGCAACTATGTGTGTAATGGCATGGAATGATCTTTAATACATATAGGACGATTACATTTGCTGCATTTGCTTTGCCAGACTTAACCCGTCATTGATGATGAATGAGGCCAAAGCAGCGATATCAAGTATGTTACAAAACATTGCTAGTGGCCAACGATTTGTAAAGCGTTTCCATAAATAGCCAGTCAACATCTGATCCATTGCATCTGAGACCGCTTAAAATTTATTGTAGAGCAAAATTTGATCTGGTTTGAATACCTTCAATGGATCGGTGTTTTGACGGTAATTGACAGTAGATAACATGATTACTGGCTTCTTTAGCTTTAACATATAGGAGCACAGAGCGATTTTATGCTAACTATATATTGTCCTTACAGGCCACTACTGAAATACGATTTTTATAAATAAATTGAATAAAAGTAGTTAACTACTTGAATCGATTCAAGGACATAGTGGCCTTATAAATTGTTATATTATAATTCGCCCACAATTCTGTTGGTGGCTGAGAATTCGAGTGGAACACATCAGCAATTAGCAGCATCCCAAAAAGCATACATTTAGTCAAGATCAGTGTTTGTTATTAAAATATTTTTCTTTAACGGTTCATGGTTGTCATCCAGAATGTCATCTAGCTCGATTTCCTGTTTTGTGTCTAATCCCTCATCAAAATCTTCATCACATGGAAAATATTCATCATCTACGTCGACATTTGTTTCGAAAGGATCGGACTCCTGTCTCATAATTTGTTCAATTTGTGCCTGAAGTCGTTCACGTTCATCCATCTCACATTTGCTGCACTTCACAACAAGCCTGAATAACTTAAACGCGTTACTCGATTGTTTATCTTTCTCTGTTTCAAATTAAACTAGTCTGAAATTGAGAAATGCCAAATTAAATGTAGAAAAAAACTTGTGGTTTAGGTGTGGTCCACATTCATCACACATCGGCCCTTAGAAATTAACCAGCCATTATAAACGATTACATGACGATTACGTGATGAATTTAGAAATTTCAGGAGACTTGCATACTGGCCTTTAAATACTAGAAAGTACGCAATTGGATTATTTGCATTTTAAAGCAGTTCGCTAGTAAAGCAGTTTGATAGTAACTAAATATAATATTTTACCGATTAATCGAATAAAACTATTCGTTCATAATTTGTAGTAATACCGTATCATCGACAAAAAAAAAATTTTGTATTATTTTTCTAAAATTAAATTATGTCAAAAATGGTAAATAAATAATGGAAAAATTCTTAATAAAATGCTAACTGCTAGATCAAAAATTTGTGGTCAAATCGAAAAAAATTCTAAATTTAACTACAAAGATGCTAAACTGGCCACACTGATAGTCGATCGAAATTATTACAAGATTGAGACAATGAGTGTGGTACCTTTCAAAGAAAGTGAAAAGTTATTATAGTGGCAGACGTAGTAAAAACTGGCTACATTGAAACACCGTGAGCGATACTTCCCATAAAAAGTGAAATAGATAACTTCCATAGCGACACCCTCTAAATTTTTATATTGGCTACTTTAAGAATAACCCGCCTTAACGAGTTAAGACTTGGTTATACTATTGCACACCAGGTATGACTACCTTTTAATTTTTCGTTGTGTTATTTTGTTTAAACACTTAAATTGATTTGTTAAAGTGACTTGAGAAAAGAAAACACTTAAATACAAGTTTTCTGTTTAGCTTGATTAGAATCAATGAATGACAATAATTAAATGATCAAAGAAAAATAATTAACATGACTGAAGTTACAATACTTGAAATATATCAAAACAACATTAAATACGTATGTATGTTTAGCAAATTTTCACTTCTTTAAATAAACAGAAATAGACTAAAATCATGAATAAAAATTATCAATTAGATTTAATGATAAAATTTTATGTTTAACAACAATAATTATTATCACTATAAATTATAATTACCTTGTGCATACTTATTAAACCATTATACTTAACAGACACTATTTTGTTCTGTACTTTCTCTCTTCATTATTTAACATTAATAACTGAGGTATAAACACATACTTGCAGTAAAAAAAATAAATATCTTTATTTTACCGGGTGTCCCTTAAAAAAAAATTCATTTAGTTGTAAAGATAATTTTTATTTTCTAATAGTAAAAACCAATAATTTTTTATCATATTTTAGAAAAATAATATTCCCCATTAAAAAATAATTATATGCATGTATATGTATGGTTCCTTGGGCAAAGTTTCTTATTTTGATCCCTAGAATACGATTTTCCTTGTACGTTGAGCAATTTTTAAATCGAACCGCCCTAATGTACATCATACATGGGACTAATTAATTAAATCGAGTAATTAATTGGCAATTTCATTAGCATTGAATTGTAAGTAATGCTAACCATTTTTATACCCTTCACCACAGGTGGAAAGGGTATATATAAGTTTGTCATTCCGTGTATAATTTCTACAATATTCATTTCTGACCCCATAAAGTATATATATTCTGGATCCTTATACATAGAGAAGTTGATTAAGCGATGTCCGTCTGTCCGTCTGACCGTGTTAGTGTTGTAATGTCATTTGCCAAGGCACCAGAAGAGATACAAAAAATTTAAGCACACCTATCTGTCAGGCATAGTTTCGAAAATTTTGGTATTGAAATTCAGCAACATCGGATCATTCCTTTGGAGGCTACGGGTCAAAAACCACGCCCACCTATATTTTTTTACGATTTTTTTTTAAATTTTTTTCGGCTTTAATGATTCTGTTTTGCCTTTTTTTGTCAAATAAATATTAGACTGCGACAGGTAGATCGCAAGGAGTGCATACAGATCTCGGGGGATCTATAACCCCCTGCGAGGGGCGATTTTTGTTTGTTTTTAGATTGGTAGGGTTTTTCTGCTTTGATTTGTATTAGAGACCTTAATAGAAAGCAATACGCATAGAGTTAGCTAATGGACCAACATTATAAATAGGATCAGTTAAATTTCCTCATGTGTCAATATGAAGAAATTTTTTTTTTTTGTAAGGATTTCTTTTTGCTTTAGTCTGACCATTCTAACTCAATATAGATTGCAGAAAGGTCCTAAATTTAACAAAAAATTACAATGAAATTTAAAAAAAAAATTTACAAAACATTTTTAAAAACATATTTTACAGAAAAATATTCGAAAAAAAAATTTTTAAAAAATTTTCCAAAAATTTTCGAATAAAATTTAAAAAAAAAATTTTAAAAATTTATTTTTACAAAAAATTTTTACACACAATTTTCGAGAAATTAAAACAAAAATTTCAATATTTCTTTGAAAATTAAAATCATGACTGTAACATAACATATATTTAATATCAAGAACATGTGTGTGTGCGTATATAGAGTAACATATTTTTTTAAATGCGTTTGATTTATATCTCTGTTTTAAAACCTAGCTGCATTAAACACATAGACATTATCAGGATACCGACTACAAACTGTAAAAAAAAATACACACGATTATAGGTAAACGATTATTTTGAAGCCAGCAAAGCTACATGGCTACACGACCACCGTTGTGGCCGTTTATGGCAATGCTTTTTAATGAAAAGGTTTCATTAGTAATTATTTATAACGCAAAATCATTACCATTAACCAATGATTAAATTATAAGAAAGCATTATTTTTATTGGCCACATATGTAATCAACATTTTGCATTAAAAAAAATGCGGAATTTTATATTTATTTTATGTTTTCAAAGAAGTTCCACCTTTATTCCCAAATTATGTGAATTTTTTCCTATAAAAACAAATAAAATCAGAAAAAAATATAAAAATAATTTTTGAAAATTATATTTTTATAACAAATTTTTAACCCATTGGAGAATGCTTTTTTTTTATTTATTTGTTTTCCTTCGATAAGACGAATTTGTAAGCGTAGTATAAATTTTAAAAACTAGCGTGAATGCAATAGTAGTAAAGGCCTACATGGACTAAGTTGTGTATTTAATAAAAAATTCATATAAAAGTAGTAACGTCACTATCTGCGGAGAACAACGCCCTTGATAACTTATTGGCATCCTAGAGTTTTTCGTCTTACTCGTTCATAAATAAATGGTAAAATATTTAAATTTACAGTACTATTGTATTCTGTTGTTCATGCATGCGGTTATACTTCAATTTATATAGATGATATTTGGTCAAGTAATAAATAAAACACAATTATATGATAGTTGACCATACTGGTGTAGACATAAAACTTTAAAATTAGTTCTTAGCAGTTCCAACTTGTTATACGAAGATGTGTTTTAACTGACAATTCAAAATATTTTATATGTTTAGCTTATTCTTCAAAGAACTACTAGATTATTTACCATAGAATTATGAGAAAAATCTATGCAAATATAACACAGTGCAACACGGAAAAAATAACCATATACGGATACCACTACGTGATAAAATACCAAAAAAAAGACCCCTGTCTCCCAGTTTTGCCCAAAGTCCTCCAGGTTTTTTTTTATGGCGCCTCAAGGATGTGGGGCCTCGATGTAATTTTTGCAAAAAAATGATCATTTACTCAAGCTCATATTTTGCAAACCGTTTGAAATTTTGATATACTCTCTGAGGCAAAGTTGTAGCTCTTGTCATAAAGAACAAAAATTGTTAAAAATCAAAAAAAAACTTCATCTTTAAGGTCAAAATCGCAAAAAACTTTAAAAAATTCAATTTCCCCTGTTCAGGTCCATAGATAGCAAACCGTTCAAAATTCAAGGAAACAATCAACTACAAAAATGAACCTAAGATCTCAGTAAACAACTTTCTAGAACATATGAACTTCCCAGGAATGATTCTTAACACCGTTTAGGTTGCGCTTAGGTAGCCCCAAAGGTGAAAAATTTCCCGAAAATTTTTTAATTTCATTTGTTTTTTCTTTACTTCAACATTGAGATACTATAAAGCCTTCTCCCGTAAGTGAGTTGTTTATTGGGATCTTAGATTCATTTTTGTAGTTGATTGTTTTCTTGAATTTTGAACGGTTTGCTACCTATGGACCTGAACAGGAGAAAAAGGTAAAAAAAATTGAATTTTTTAAAGTTTTTTGCGATTTTGACCTTGAAGATGAAGTTTTTTTGATTTTATATGTTCACAATTTTTGTTCTTTATGACAAGAGCTACAACTTTTCCTCAGAGAGTATATCAAAATTCCAAACGGTTTGCAAAATATGAGCTTGAGTAAATGATCATTTTTTTGCAACAATGACATCGAGGTCCCACATCTTTGAGGGCCCATAAAAAAAACCTAGAGGACTTTGGGCAAAACTGGGAGATAGGGGTCTTTTTTTTTTGGTATTTTATCACGTAGTGGTGTCCGTATATGGTTATTTTGCCATGACTTAAAAAATTACACAGTGTGTAATCATAGTGTAAAATGCATTAAACATGTGCTTTGTCAGTGTATCTGCAAACCTTCGCAACAGATGAAACATAATGTTTTCTGATAGGCTAACTGCCCATCAACTGTTAACTTTTTTAACTTTCTGGATTTTTCTATAAAAATATAATTTGATTATTGCATTATCTGCATCATTTTACATAATTTTTTATGAGTTTTGTAAACTCATCCGATTAGAAATGGGTTAATGTTTGTTTACTTTATTTGTAGTTATTTAAACCTACTGCGATCATAAAATTGTGTTTTATATAAACAATGATTATTTCATCAATTATAATTAGTAATTATACGATTTCATTAAATTTTTATTACCATTGATAAAGACAATATTAATTAAAAATAAATCAGTAGCATTAAATGGTAGTTAAATTTATTTTCATTGTAACTATTTCAAATAATGCCAATGAAAATTAAATGCCAATTAAAAATTCCCAAGTATGTATGATGTACATACATATATATTTTTTGTTTTGAAAAAAATTTCTCAAGGGAAACCCTTAATTAACAATTATCGATGAAAGTACTGTATTCACAAATCAATTATTTCTATGACTGGTTTTATCTTTCATACAATATGAACTGTATACGTATAATTATCACTTATTATGACTTGTCATTTTAGTCCACTTTGAATCTTCTCATATTTCCAAGCCAATTTAAATTCAGTACACACTCTTGGCAGCACAACACATTAATTTTTGCAAAGCAAGATACAAAAATTAACATAAAAAAACTTTATTCAAATTTCAAGAAGGACAGTTTCTAAATGGGATTTGGTATTTAATAGGAAGAGTAAAAATTTAAGTGAAAAGCAACTTTAATTAAAGTAGAAAACCTGAGGAGTTACGCAACTGTAAAGTGCTTAAGTTCAGTATGCAGCAAAAGAAACTAAATCAAAATTAAAGCTTTGAGAAAAATAACATTTATATTTGTGATATGTGTTTCCTCACAACCACCAAGCGAAGAGCACAGTGGTTTAGAAACTGTTTTGGAACAAGAAAGCTTTAAAACCATTTAAAATAATTTAATAAAATTTCACAAGGGCAGGAATAAATTTATTTTTTAAGTACTCACCCCAAATACAAATTTGTTGAAAAAATTAATAAGATACAAAATTGTAAGGGTGGCAACGCAAGTATTATATTGTGTGGGAAAGTGAAAAAGGTGTCTGTAGACTTTGGAATTGAGAATATCTACACTGATAGAAATATAAAAGACTGGTAGGAGACTGATAACATATAGAAACTGTGCGACTAATAAAGTATTTCTCTCCGTAATGCATAGTACGACTAGCCAATCGACCACAAATGGATGAGTTCTTAATCAAAAGAGTGTTTAAAAACAAAATGGAAATGAGTTCCCTGCTCTCGCTAAAGCACATTCTAATATAGCAAAGATAAAACAGCGTAACACATCCCACATTGCAGCGATATTTCAGTGATTCACTAGAGTGAATCAGGCGGATTCCACCTGAAATCCCTTGACGGAAGCCAGTGCTCCTGGGGTATATGGGGGCACCAGTTTTGAGGCTGAAAGTATAAGATAAGAACCTTCGAGGATTGGCCAGTGTTCAAACGACTGGTACCACGGGAATCGGTGGCTGCACAGGGATTACCTAAAATGTCTGTGACCAGTTAGTGGTGAGGACCTTCGGGGAGTAACGTATTGGCTGTAGTTTTAATCTAAATCATAGAAAGGGCCATTGTGTCCGGTGTGCGCTGTTGCAACAAAGGCACCAATAGTCGCTAACTTCTAAAAAGGGGGTATTTGCATTGGCCCTGCCAGCCATGTTCTGAAATTGATTATCTATTTATTTATTTCATTCAAGCCTGTAGGCCTACATAATTACTACTTGTTGTGTCGCCATACGAAAAAAGATCGTTGGTAGAAGCATCCCTACAAAAAATGGATGATTGAAACTAACACATGAACAACGAAAACTCACACATACACAAAAATAAAAATCTTATAGACTTACATATGATATTTATACAGAACGTATATTACTATGTTCGCTATAGCGACAAATATAAATTTTGAAATTAAAGGGTGTCCCTATAGATAACAATATTTGGTCTATAGGACCTTATGATTTTAACCGACTTTAAAAAAGAAGGTGGTTATCAATTTGTCTGTGTATTGCTTTTTATGTTTGTATCTTGAAAACTCATTACTTTGTGAAGCGATTGTGAATTTTTTTCATTATTGGAAAGGCTATGTTTGCAGATTGGTTCCACTATTAAAAAGTTACTACTTTTAAAAATTAAAGGGTGTTCCTATAGTTTTTACAATTAATACCGTTTTTCTCGTATTCCTTTATCTGAGTTTGGTTGATTAAATAGATAATGTTTACAACTTAACACCAAAATAGATAGATGATGTATGGGTACACCCTGTAATTTTTAATATAATGAACTGTAAAACGGGACCAAACTGAAAGCATTACCTTTCAAATAAAGAAAAAAAATTAAAATCGGTTCAGCAATGGCTGAGATCTGCGGTTACATACATAAAAAAAGCAACATTCAGACGAATTGAGAACCTCCTTCTTTTTTGAAGTCGGTTAAAAAAGTTATGTTCGACTAATAATATTTATGAAGAGCGATGCTATTTGGCATAGCTTTGGGCCGAACGTGTATAAGAGCACCCTGGACCTGTTTAGCAAGGAGGTTTGGGATGCTCAAATGTCGATGGAATGCCTGAGTAGAAAAAAGATAGTCGAAAGACTGCATCGGACACTCATTGCGGAAGGCGTTTTACACAATTAGTATATGAAGAACGACATCAGCAGTTTTACTACTCGTTCTTTTATGGATGGTAGATCAGGAGCAGTTGTATACTCAGCTGAGCTGAACTTCTCCTGTAGTCTGTATTTGGGGTATTTCGTCTGCCATTCAGGCAGAATTGCTTGGGCTGCTGCATTCGCTGGTTCACCTGCTGGAATGTCGGGTACAAGGAAGAAAGGTTTATATTGCCATTGAAAACCAGTCGGTTATACTCTAAACTAGTGCTTAAATGTGTTTTAAAACTTAACAGGTGTGCCTCGGTCAATGAGGTAAAATTGATGTGAGTTGAGGCAGGCACGTAGGCACAGCTGAGAATCAAGAGGTGAACTAACATGCAAAAGGAAGATCAGCTGAGAATTACTGTGGACTAATGGTATAATGCGAGCTAAAGTTCTATAAGGGGGGACTCACTGAAAAGGTGGAGGAAGGCCACTACGTGTAGGTAGGCTCCAATGGCGCTCAAAGAGTCCATGGGCAGGAAGGCCAGTAGAGTGCTCAGATATAATAGAAGTACCTTAAGCTAGACAAATGCGTTGGTGACAGGTCATGGAAACTTTAAGTAAGATAAAAATCGAGGAAGGTAATAATTGCAATTGAAGAGTTTGAGACGGTAGCGCACATGTGTGAATTTTTAGCATCCGCTAGCATAAGACTTAGGACCACTCGTATAAGCTTACTAAATGTGGATGCCATGGGAGAACGCGAGCCTAGAACAAATGCTAGCAATTACTAGAGACTGCGTGATAAAAAGGGAGGCCGGTAGTTACCATTTGACAGTCTGAAATCACTAAAGTCAAGATTAATGGGTGATTGTAGCACGTGACTCAATGAAAGTAGGTTGGCGTAAATTACATTTCCGTTGCCTCTATTCATAGAGTACGGAAGAGAGCCCAAAAGGGATCCATTGTGGAAGTGTTCTGCTCGATATTCCCCCTACAAGAATACATTAATGTGTTTACTTCGACTTAAAATTCAACGTTTAAACGAGTGATAATTGATCGAGTTTCTCTAAGAAATACAGAAGAAGTTAATTTAAAAGCCACTTAAAAAAATACATGTTATGAGCCCCTCGTCAGTTTAACTCATCAATCAGTGTCAGTCGCTAAAAATTTATAAAGAGTCATTCAAAATAAGAGTCAACATTAATTTCGAGTAGGGTTTTTATCTAACAAAGCGAACAGCGCAAATGAATTAATAAAACCCGTTCGGAAATTTTAAGGTTATAATCTATTTTACAAATCAAATGTCAAAATGATATTCTGCTTATAAAACTTGTTATCTTTTTTAATAAAGATGTTATTATACATCTTTACATTTATATAGCTAAAAATAAGCATTTATAAATTTTCTTATATTTTACTTTTTATTTATTTCTTTTAGTATCTACTATCTGCTCACACACCATCGTTATAATAACTTACAGGCACACGCTGGCACAGATACACAAAATACGCATATCAAATGCATGTAATGTCATCATTGTTTTAGTGTTTAACTTTAATGTGACAGTTTATGTTTAATGTCATCTTCAGATTTTACGTAATAAAAAAAAAAAATAAAAATGTTGGAAGAAGTGAAGAAAATAAAGTATGAGTAACGCAAAAATTGTATTGTAGTTGTGGTAGTTGGCAGCAATAGGATTAAGTGAACAGCATACGAGTACTGAGAGTAAAGTGAGTGTAGAAAATATATCGTGTGAGAAATAAAAGTGGAAGTGAAGTAAAATTGTAGTAAAAGAGGGATCCTTATGTCGGGTGATATGTTAAAAGTAAAACAACACAATACAATCTACAAGAATGGAAAGCGTTATAGTACAGCAAAGTACAAAATAAAAAACACTTGTGTTGTCTCGACACGTATTGTTCTTTTAGAGGGAAGTCGTTAATAGATGGTTTGGTTTTGCAGAAGTATGCGAGTGTAAGAAACGAAATGACAAAACTAATAAACCTCTCAATTTTTGGTGTCGCGTACAAACAAAAAAAAAGTACACACATGTATATGTTTAAATGTGCGTATGAGTGTTTGCGTGCCAACGTTTTGTTTTATATCATAAATACGTGTTTGGAAAATTAAAAGAATGTAGAAAAAAAAGCACAAAAAATAAGGGGTTGTCCCATTCGAGATTCCGTAATTTTTTAAAGAAAAAAATACGGAAAATTAAAATTTAATGAAGAATGTTTATTATCATTTGAACACTCTTTGGCATTTTTTTTTTTTGAAGATTATGTCTATCAAATGTTGGCCGTTGCTAGGTCGCAGTTGGTCCATCCGTTGAGTTAAATTTTCGTTCACTGGTTCGAGCATTTCGATTGGTAAGTGGCAAGGGCTGAATCGAAGCGGGTTTGTCCGCCTAAACTTTAGACTTTACATATCCCCACAGGAAACAGTCTAAAGTTGTGATGTCACATGATCATGGTGGCCAATCGACCGGCCCAAAACATGAAATTATGTGCTCACCGAAATGTTCTCTCAATAAATCCATTGATTAATGCGATGTGGCGCAGTCTTACTGAAGCCAAATGTCGCCGAGATCACGAGCTTCAATTCCAGGTATCAAATAGTAGGTTATCATGGCACGATAACGGTCGCCATTGACGGTTACCTTCGCACCGGTATTATTTTTAAAGTAATATTTACCGATGATTCCAACGGCCCACAAACCTCACCAAACCGTTGTTTTTCTGGATGAAGTGGCAGCTCTTGAATCTCTTCAGGTTGCTCTTCATCCCAAATGCGACAATTTTGTTTGTTTAAATACCAATTGAGCCAGAAATGGGCCTCATCGCTAAGCAAAATTTGCCTCGAAAACGTCAGATCTTCTTTCAACTTTTTCAGAGCACATAGAGTAAAGCGATTCAGTCGTAAGTCTTTCCATTATGAATTGCCAAACAATACTAAACAAAAATAACATGACAGCATGACACGACTTAAACGTGAGCTGCCAATAAAGGCTATTGAAAAAAGTACCTCGAAATGGATCACACTTTATAAATAAAAAAGAATTTCTCTTAAACCATTTCATTTATCTCAAACTAAAAATAGCACGTTTTCTTTTCACTATAAATAGCTAAAATTTTTTATCAGACCTAAACAAAAAAGATATAAAAGAAAAAGCACAAAACACATTTACCACTTGACATAATCGAAACAGCTAAAAGCTAAAATATTAATAGATTTTTTGTAAGGCCAAAATAATACAGTCAGATCGTACAAAATTGTTTGCTTTGTATAAATTCTTAAAAAAAAAATGTCATTCATTTAAACACTTCATATTTTCTCATCATGTATTATTGTGGCTTAACAACATGAATGACTTCTTGGTATGTCGCTTCCTCAAAAAAATGTTTGTCATTTACCAACAAAAATAATGGCTCCAAACCCAACCCAATCCAACCACTACCAAACAATAACTGCTTTAACATACAGCTGAATCTTTTCAGTGCCTGGTTTTAAAAATTACTTTTTGTTTGTCATATTTTAGGCAGCAGCATTTGGTTGTTTATTTTCAAATGTCTAAATATGTATTTGTGCGTGTTGTATGCTAACTTCTGTTTCCGTTCGTTTCATTTGTGCATGTTCATGCGACGAGCTGTACTGCTGCTTTTATAATCTAGTCTACTCAGATACTTAAACAACGAAAAATTTGTCGCAAACTTAACAAGAACATAATTCATAATTTTAATTGTTGGCCACAATAAATTTTAATGTTTGAAAAGCCCACCGCAAACAAATTGAGATTTTTGTAAAGAGAAGCCACAAACATGTAGTAAGATTTTTAGAAAATGTTTGTATTCTGTGGGGAGGAGTAAATGTGCGTACACCTTAAATCAAATTGTTATTGCATAATTGGTAAGGTTATTGCATAATTGGTATAATGTTTTTAATTTTTCTAGATTAAAAGGTATACAATAAAATTATTTTTCACTGAATTTTATTTCGTAAGGAAATAAAGAAAAATTAAACCAAAAAATAGACAAATGCTTAAAGGCGAGCCCTCATGATAAAATCATGCATTTAAGGGTTAAGAATGTGTTGAACAACAGAAGTAAGGGAGGTACTCATATCAGGAGATATCATAAGCAAGACACAGATGCGACTTTAAAAATAATCTAGGCTCGATAAAGATCAACGCTATTTAGGTTTTTTGTTTGTGCTGAAACATAGTTAACGTGTGTAACACAGAAAATAATTTCACCAATTAAAGGTTTCAGATTAAAATTTAATTAAATAATTAATTGGTTTAATTATTTGTTAAATTAGGAAAATGTTTTGTTCTGTTTTCAACAAATATATATTTGAATTAATTAAAAAATGAAATGAACTTTAATTTAAAACTAAATAGAATCTTTAATTGGTTATCCTTATACTAAAGGACTAAAGAAAAGCAACCGATTATTATACTTAAACACATTTATATGTTGATTTTAAATCAAATTTAAATAAAAACTTTTGCTTTTTGTTGCATATTTAATTTTTACCATCGTTCACTGCATACTAATCAAAACTACCCTTTCTAACTATTTCAAATGCTGAGTTGCCAGTTACCTTAGCGGCAGGTAAGTAGAGTTGAGTTTAGAAGACAAAAATCAAATTTCTATAATATAAAAATTGGTGTGACACAAGGAGGGACATAGTCACTAATACACTGAACTAAATTTCATAGGTAATATGAAGGAAAAAAAATTTGTTAAACCTTAACGACAAAAATAATTAAATCAACTTAATTTTTATTCAAATCTAAAGGGTGTTTTTTATAGATGCCCACCGATTTAACAGCTGTCAAGTGATTTATTCTCAGTTGTGTTTTGCAATTCATCTTGAATAGACAACGCTTGCAAATAGTCAACGAATGAGCCCAAAACGAGATTACCGTTGTTCCCGATTTCCACCAGAAGTGCGATGAAGCTACGTCAAAAAACAAAATTGCCGCATTTGGAGTGAAAGCAATCCTCAAGTGTATGTCGAAACACCATTACATCCAGAAAAACTGACTGTTTGGTGCGCTTTATGGGCTGGTGGAATCATTGGTCCGTACTTTTTCAAAAACGATGGTGGCCAGGACGTTACAGTCACTGGTAATCGGTATAGAGCCATGATTACTAACTTTTTCATTCCTGTATATGAGTTGTATAAATTTTGGACGTAATCGGGAAGGGGCAAGGAGTAGTTTACTTACTTCCAAATTTTATAAACGCTCTACAGGTCATACCGTATGACATATCAAAATGAAATTCAGTACGTGCCTTTGTTTTATAAAGATGAAGAGATGTATAAATTTTGGGCATTGTCGGGAAGGGGCAATGGGTAGTTTACTTAACACCCCAAACCGAAAATAATTAATTTTTCGATTCGAATATATTTTGAACTTTTATTCTTTATGTACAAACATCTGTTTCCATTGGGTATGGTAAAGTTGAGTGTAGGCCACTCCAGTTTTATTGATTTAAAGGCATATAGAATAGAAAAAATTTTGTTAAATTTTTATTAAAATTATTTGATTTGACATGAAAAAAATTTTTTCAATATTTAATAATTATGTATATTTCAATAATATAATTTTTACATCAAAGCATTTGTGAATTATTTGTGGTTAATTTTGGCGTCCTGCTGTAAAATTAAACTAATCGAATAACTTTCTCGGACAAATCTATACATATAATAACGTAGTATCTCATTTCCGTCTGGCTGTCTGTCTGCTTTTCTTTTGCGTTCGCATCACGTAAAAACTATTAGCTGGATTTTCACAAAATTTTGTGAGGATGTACCTGAAGTATCCTGATCCTAATACTGTATATTTTTTTTCCGCAAAAAAATCTTATTTACGAGAGAAATTAGAGAAAAAAGAGTGAAAGTACGCTTTCCGGTATTTTAAACTTATGCAGTACTTTTGTACTGCTTAGTCCGGCATCTTTAATTTTTGAAAGTTGTATATTTCAACTGCTTAAGACGGCACGGCACACAGATGGCGCTGACAAAATATGAATTACTTACTTGCCAAATAGCCAGTTGAATTAAATTTGTATTTGATTTGTATTTTTAATTTGTGGAATTACATTAAAGGCATAACTGTTACGTCTGCAGATCCTTAAAATTACATCCACCGATAGCCATTCATTTGGCTCCACAATGTTGAGAAGAAACCAGTTTTAGATTAAATTAATTGTGCTTAAGTTTAAGTGTCCGGCTGATATAAAATGTAGAAAAATTTATAAATAATAAAAGCTTCTGTACTCAAAACAAATTGTATTTTTTGTTTTTATATGCCTATCAAAACTGCAATAATATCTGTGGCATTAAGGAATAAGTGCTTAAGTCGACTTAAGCAAAATTTAAGTTAGTGGCACCTTTGGAATCTCCATACTCCAAAGTACCCATGTGCAAAGTTTCAATTATTTTGTACCATTTTTGAAGAAGTTATAGCGAAATTTCTTTCTGCTTATCTTTTTTCAATGTCTAAACGCATTGGGAAAAAAGCTTAAGAAACTACAAGCTATTTTTCCAAATCAAAAAATATTTTTTTCACAACTTATTAATTGCAACGCCTGCGTACTTTTCGTAGATCTAAAATAATTTCCAAAACATACGCCTGACTCCCATGTGTGAAGTTTAAAGATCAGATATTTTTTTAAAAAATTAATTTTTAAGTTTAAAATTGCTCACCTACAAAAATTAAAAATCAGACTTAAGCAATTTTTCCTTTTTGCCACAGATATAATTTCTTCGCTTTGATATTTTAATTATTCCCAAAATGTGCACATCCTTTGAAATGCTTATTCGGTAATATTCTAAGCTGCAAAAGACACATTTTTTGAGTAACATTTCATAAAGCGGTACTTGGTTAATATCTTCTTTTCGTCAGTCTTAGTTATCAGTTTCTTCATATTGTCAAAAAACTTTTGGTACTGTAAGCCTTAACCCGATTTTATTTCACTGCATATATGTAAGCTGCTGAGGCACAGGAGTTTTTATTTGGTAATTTACGTATGTATTCGTGTAAATATTTTATATAGTTCAAGTTTGATTATTCTTAATTCTTAATGCTCTCATTTTCAGAAATATACTAGATTTTGTTTGTTTTACATTTCTAAATTCGTTTAGTTTAAAATTTTTTAATTAATGTTTCTTAAGAGGTTCTCGACGAAGCTGCTAATGGTCTGCCTATAATATTTCTTATGTCTGAATGTTACAGAAGATAATATAAAGCATCTTCTGCGCATTAAGTTACGTTTTTTTTATAGTTAACATGTTCAGTGCTAATTTTATGTTTGATGTAATGAATCATAACCAAAGTCCAGCAGTTATTGACGTACGAAACTTTTCGTGAATTACATATTTTATAAGTTTTAATAAAACTTTACCCCTAACTTTTCTAAAAACAATTATATAAAAGTTTATATGTATATATTAATTTCCGACAAGTTTCATTGTGTGTATAAGATACCTTGCCGTATGATTAATGAATTAAAAATTATATGTATTAAATATTACTAATACGGTATGTAGCTTCTTAAAGCAACATACTTACATGTATGCCTTTATCTAAAAAAAAAATAAAGTTTACTCCAAGTCTACTTTATTAGGCGCTTCGCTACATCCATCTATAAAAAATTCAATAAACACTTGGAAGAAAAGTATGGCCAACCTTTAACTCGAAAGCTCACGCTATTCTCACGTCAAACATATTTTAGTTTATATTCACGATACGACGCCTACTGTTTCCATCTGTCCTAATCCGCTTTTTGCTAGACTATACGTATTAACATGATAATAATTTTTTTTGTGTAGTATTACTCCGACTATCCGAATCCAGTCTGTATTTTGCTAGACTATGCACATTAGTATGAGGAAATTCCTAGACGCTACCTATTGCAGTTCTCTTTATAAAGAATAATAATTTTTCACTTTGTATGGCACGTACTATGCCCACTATTCCAATCCAGTCTGAGTTTCTCTAAACTATGTATGTTATTACTGGTGCAAGATTTCAAGGCGCTACCTATTACTGTTACCAAGCACCACGACGATAATTATTTGCTTTTTATGGGAGGTGTCACGCCCACGTTGGTTATAAAAAACATAAGTAATTTCAGAAAGTTCGGATCACTGGCACATTTTGTGCCTTATATACATACTATTTTATATAGAATTTCTATGAAAATTTTGTCTTAAAGTACACTACAAGTAGATTTTATTTCTTTAGCATAAAGCCAATATCTATACATATAATAAAATAGTACCTCATAACCGTCTGCCTCTCTGTCTGCTTTTCTTTACGTTCGTATCACGTTAAAACTACTGGATGGATTTTAACAAAATTTTCAGAGGAGATACCTAAGTATCCTGGTCCCAATATAGGATACTTAGGTACCCGGATATGAATACTGTTCGGTTCGAAATGTTCAAATGTGACAAATTTTGTTTAGCGATGAGGCTCATTTCTGGTTGAATGGCTCTTACTGCTAAATCTAGGGATGCGCACCTTTATATAATGGGTGATTTTTTTGAGGTTAGGATTTTCATGCATTAGTATTTGACAGATCACGTGAGATTTCAGACATGGTGCCAAAGAGAAAGATGCTCAGTATGCTTTGACATTTCATCATGAATAGACTTACTAACGAGCAACGCTTGCAAATCATTGAATTTTATTACCAAAATCAGTGTTCGGTTCGAAATGTGTTTCGCGCTTTACGTCCGATTTATGGTCTACATAATCGACCAAGTGAGCAAACAATTAATGCGATTGTGACCAAGTTTCGCACTCAGTTTACTTTATTGGACATTAAACCAACCACACGAATGCGTACAGTGCGTACAGGAGAGAATATTGCGTCTGTTTCTGAGAGTGTTGCTGAAGACCGTGAAATGTCGATTCGTCGCCGTTCGCAGCAATTGGGTTTGTGTTATTCGACCACATGGAAGATTTTACGCAAAGATCTTGGTGTAAAACCGTATAAAATACAGCTCGTGCAAGAACTGAAGCCGAACGATCTGCCACAACGTCGAATTTTCAGTGAATGGGCCCTAGGAAAGTTGGCAGAAAATCCGCTTTTTTATCGACAAATTTTGTTCAGCGATGAGGCTCATTTCTGGTTGAATGGCTACGTAAATAAGCAAAATTGCCGCATTTGGAGTGAAGAGCAACCAGAAGCCGTTCAAGAACTGCCCATGCATCCCGAAAAATGCACTGTTTGGTGTGGTTTGTACGCTGGTGGAATCATTGGACCGTATTTTTTCAAAGATGCTGTTGGACGCAACGTTACGGTGAATGGCGATCGCTATCGTTCGATGCTAACAAACTTTTTGTTGCCAAAAATGGAACAACTGAACTTGGTTGACATGTGGTTTCAACAAGATGGCGCTACATGCCACACAGCTCGCGATTCTATGGCCATTTTGAGGGAAAACTTCGGAGAACAATTCATCTCAAGAAATGGACCGGTAAGTTGGCCACCAAGATCATGCGATTTGACGCCTTTAGACTATTTTTTGTGGGGCTACGTCAAGTCTAAAGTCTACAGAAATAAGCCAGCAACTATTCCAGCTTTGGAAGACAACATTTCCGAAGAAATTCGGGCTATTCCGGCCGAAATGCTCGAAAAAGTTGCCCAAAATTGGACTTTCCGAATGGACCACCTAAGACGCAGCCGCGGTCAACATTTAAATGAAATTATCTTCAAAAAGTAAATGTCATGGACCAATCTAACGTTTCAAATAAAGAACCGATGAGATTTTGCAAATTTTATGCGTTTTTTTTTTTTAAAAAAGTTCTCAAGCTCTTAAAAAATCACTCGTTAGCTTCAAACTAATTCGCATAAAGAACACCAGAAGCGTTTGCGAAGCTTTACTATCGCACTAACCATCTGTCTTATCTACTACTATCCCTTTGCTAAAGGAAGTAACACAGTTAATATAGGCACTAAATTCCTGAGTGTGACTTCTCTAATAAAACTAAATAAATATAACTAAAAACGTAAGGGTCTTTGGTGTGGCTTGCTAATAAATCATGACCACCAGGACGTATGATTAATTTTTAATATAATTAAAATTAAGAATTTTATTTTAATTTTTTATTCTTCAATCTATGTAGTTTTGTTTTCTATTTTTTATTTTAACAAAATTAAATCATTTCATCTTATTGGATCCTAGTAAACAATTTATTAAATTTACAAAAAAACCCTTTAATTCTGATCATTTTTCTTTTTCCACATGCAGTAAATTATTCTAAAAGTGTCATTAGTATGCTGCCAAAGTAGTTGGTAGTTGGTAGTTTCATTAAATCATCCATCAACATCAGTTACAGTCTGATAAATTAATATATAACAAAAAAAAAAAAAAACTTGAAAAGAAGTTTGGTTTTTATTATTTTGCAAACAAGCTTAATCAATTTTTGTTATTTTTAAAGTAATCGCTTGTGTGTGAGTGAAGTAATGTCACATTATTGATTTTTTGACACTTATCAATGATGCCAATGTAAAATTCACTTTTGATTTGTAGTAGTCAGTCACTTAGTCTGCCACATAATCAATTAAGAGGAAAGTAACAGATTTTGACACTGATAGGATGTACACATAAAAAGCGATTTGTTACATTGCAGTGTATGGTTTTTGGTTATGGAATTATTGATTTTTATATAATGATTTGAGTTAATTGTAAAAATAAGTTTGCTATGTCTATTAATTAATATTTGGTAGTAATATTACAAAAAAATAAGGAAGTGATTGTGAAATAGAGGGAAAGTTTTTATGATATTTTATAAAGAAAAGTAACACTTAATGGTCGGCTAAAAATAGAGTAGAAATGAAAGCGATGGTGTCATACAGGAAGAAAGCTTTAACTTCTGTAATTGGATGTCATAATCACTTTTAGAACAGTATTGTAGCGCCTCTGGTGTCATGTAGGAATATTAACTTTGAACCGGTTTATTAATAGTTTTCATCGCCGCTTATTTTGTAATTACCCTTAACAGAGGGTGCTGCTAGTAAGAATATCAAACTATTAAAAATCAGAGCAAACTATGTTGACCTTGTTGATGGTTGGCGAAAACAATATAGAATATTTTATAAAAGAATGAATATTTTAAAAAGAATGACAGCATATCTTATTGTTAATATAAGTTATTAAAGACAAATTATCTGTTATCCATGCATATAATAAAACAGTAACTAATATGATTTACTTACTGCCGGAATAGCTAATTGAATAAAATTTGTATTTGATTTATATTTTTACTTTGTGGAATTACATTTTTTTTTTAATATTTTAAAACCCCTTTTACAGAGCTTTATAGCAGTTTTTAGAATTTTAGACTTTTATATAAATTTGAGAATCTTATCCAGAGGTCGAATCACCGCATTCGATATCAACTAAAATCTCTCGTAATTTTTCCTTTTTGTATCGTAATTTCATTCGAAAGAAAATGTTTTATACCGTGTTTTCTTGTTCACTGGTTGACTTATTATTAATATCTTATAATTTGATAAAAATAACATTTCGATACATGTCGAATGGCATAATTAGCTTACTCGACTCGTATCGAATTTGTTATTCGATACGATAGGTTACTCCATATCGAATGCGGTGGTTAGGCTCCAGGTATGGGTACCTTTATATAAAACAAATACCTAAGAGCCTTAAAATTTGGTGTGGATTACTTGGAAAACAAAATCGAAAAAATAACATTCTGTATGGGCAATTACTTATAGAAATAATTCTTGCAAAAAAAACCGACTACAAACTAATATATGTGCATCAATTCTAAGCTAAAAATTTAAAAGGAAGTAATCTGTAAGAAATAGTACTCAAATCAAATACTTTTATACTTGTTGCTCTAATGGACATAGTAATATACGTTCTGTACATTCAAATAGCTTAATTGAGGTTCTATGCCGTTAATGTGCCGAATTATCTCATCCCTTAACTCTTAAATTGTTGCTGGCTTATCGACGTACAATTGGCGGATAATTAATATCACCACCACGTGAGATAATACGGCTATTGAATTTGTCGCGCAAAAAAGCCATTGTTTCGTTAGCTGTGTGGCAAGTGGCACCGTCCTGTTGAAACCACATATCGTCCACATCCAATCAATCTTCCAATTCGGGCCATAAAAAGTTCGTTATCATCTCACGATAGAGAACACCATTCACAGTAATTGCCTGACCGGCCTCATTTTGGAAAAAATAAGGCCTGATGATGCTACCAGCCAGCCCATAAACCGCACCAAACAGTCACTCTTTGTGGGTGCATTGATTTTTCGACAATCACTCTTGGATTATCATTCGCCTAAATGAGGCAATTCTGCTTATTGACGAATCCACTGAGATGAAAATACGCCTCAACACTGAAGATGATTTTCTTTTTCGAAAATTGATCATCCGCTGTTGCCATTTCTTGCCACCATTCTGACCATTGACGACATTTGGAATAATTAAGAGGCTTTAGTTCTTGAGTCAATTGTAAGCGTGTAAATGGAAGTCTTTATGCATAATGTCCATCACCAGAGACGAGTGTAAGAGCTTCAAATGTTGTGCACGACGACGAGTTGAGGTGGACGGCTCTTCGGCCACACTATTGAGAACAGCAGCAATATTTTCTGCAGTACGTGCTGTACGAGCATGCACTGCACATCTGCTACAGACCCGGTTTGCTCAAATTTTTGCATGATTTTTCCGATTGTACGCACATTTTGATGATTAAATTGACCGAAAAAATCACAAAGTGCAAGATATGCATTTTGATTTGAACGCCCATTTTGATAATAAGCCTGAATAACATTAACGCATTGCTCGATTGTGAATCTTTCCATGGTTCAAATTGAGTTAGTCTGAAATTGAGAAATGTCTAATTAAATGCAGAAAAAAAACTTGACGTTTAGGTGTGATTTACATTCAACATCTTAAAATTTAACCACCCATTACATATTTTTAATTCAATTATAACTATTTATTGGACAAAGAAAAATTGTATTTTAGAAATATTTGAATAGATTTTCATAATCACCCTTATCATGAATCTCAAGGGAATACATATTACGGAATATTTTTTTTATTCCCGTTAACAATATGTTAGGGAATAAACATCTGTGCAATTCTAAGATTCTATTGTGAATTAATCCAATTTTATTTTGTATGCGTATTATTGTAAATTTTTAATAAATTCAGATAAATTTTTAATACATTCAGAGAAATGAATAGTATTTTGCGCCGTCGTAAATTTTTAGAAGAAGAAAAAATCAAGTTAGAAAAAATCCACTGTGTTAACCGTAACTAATGCAAGAGAAATCATGAACAAGTGTTGGTTAATAATTTTTTAAAGGTTTCAACAACATTTCCGAGACAAGAAAGCAGCTTTTAAATATATCTTAGATATATTGGAACAGAAAAACTTGCCAAATAGAAAGTCGTCAGCGATTCCATCAGCTGTAAAGCTTGTAGCATGTCTACGATTTTTTTCAGTAGGAAGCTGTTAATAATTCTTGCAAAAAAAAAACCGACTACAAAACAAATATATGTGCATCAATTATAAACTAAAAATTTAAAAGGAAGTAATCTGTAAGAAATAGTACTCAATTCAAATACTTCTATACTTGTTGCTCTAACGGACAAGTAATATACGTTCTGTACATTCAAATGTCTACCCATAACGACAAATTACGTCAGATATGAGGACACCCTTTATTTTTTTACAGTTATTATTACTGGCACAGTAATAAAAATTAACGGTTCCAAAGATATGGCCATATAGCTGAAACAATATCACCTAGGGGACACCCTTCAATGTAAAATTTTTAATTAAACACTTATTTTAAGGGACAGATTTTTTGTAGGTTTCAAATGTCTGTCTAAAACGATTCAAAAGTTTGGCCATATGCATCAATTTACAACAACCATTGAGACACCCTTTATAATTTTAAATATTTATAAATGTTATTATACGGGACATAGTGGAGATTCTGTCTAACTTTTAGGTGTTTGTCTATAACGGTTCAAAAGATAGGGCTAGGTAGGTTAAATTATATCAATTATGGGGACACCCTTTAGTTTCCAAATTTAAATTATATACTTGATGTTATAAAGGAATTAGATATACAGGTTCTTTGTAAATTTCAACCGTCTCTCTGTTACGGTTCAAAAGTTTTGCAATATACATCAAATTACATCAACTATTGGGACACCCTTTAACTTCTAATTATAAATATTTAATTTCTGATTATAAATATTGGACATTCTGTCCAATTTTCAAGTGATTGTCTACAATGGTTCAAATATTTAAATTGACGTCATATATGGGGACACCCTTTAATTTTTAAGTTTATTTTTTTATTAATTTCTGTTATTGGCAGCTATATGATATGCAGTTTTTTTTAAATTTTAAAAGGGTGCCCTTTACGGTTCATAATACACGTAAAAAACACGTATGTTGTATGGGGACAGCCTTTAATTTTATAAATTCTGAACTTCGTTTAAAATGGGACCAATCTGTAAGCATTTCCTTTATAATAAAGAAAAAATTTTTAAAATCGTTTCAGAAATGCCTGAGTTCTGCGGGCACAAACATAAAAAAAGCAACATTCAGACGAATTGATAACATCCTTCTATTTTTGAAGTCGGTTAAAAAGATGTTTCATTTTTCGCGGGATTTCTGCACATTAATTTCATTAATTTGCATGTTTGCATTTCCGCTCCTTTTAAAAATTAAAAAGAACTATTTTTAAAAGTAACAAGAAAATTACTTGCATTGCGCTTCCTTTCCTATTCCCAATCAAAATATTTGGGAAAAAACTCACGGGGATAAAGATCGGCGTTACCATATTTTTTCGAACATGCGAGTTTTTTTACATGGAAATAGTTCACGATTGCAAATTTAGGGAAAAGGGAAAAATTTCGAGGGAAAAAGATTCACGATAGAGATGAATAATTTTCTGAGTGTCAGCCACTCTATATAACACATATTTGGTATTTACACTGAACTAAGATATTGTTTGCAGCCAGTATATTCTTTTACTCATTGTTAGCTTGATTGCGTGGACTCAACTATAATTGCGATGGCACTAAGGAATATTTTCTTTTATTCCAATTCTAAAATTATTTCTATTTTACATAGTTTACATGGACTTTTTTGATTTCCTTAGAGATAGACATTTAAATAATTGTTACTTGGTATCACTATCTTGTTAGTAGCCATTTATTGTTAAAATATTGCACAATTTATCTTTATTCCAAAAAATGGTGTAGCATTCAGTGAAGGCGCTTTAATTTCAAACTTCAGTATATTGTTAAAACATTTCGCTTAAACGCTAATAATACTATAATAAAAAACCTTGTTCGAAGTACAAGGTTTTAAATAAAATGAACTCATTCGTTTAAGTTTATTTAAACGATACGGCAAAATCAAAATGTATATAATAATTTTATGATTCTCTTAATAATCTTTCGTCCGCTTACGTGTTCCATTTACAACTTAAAAAGCAAGTTTTCAGTTTTAATGACGCACAAACATTTGTGCAATTTGCCTTTCTTAAATATTCCAACATCTATAAACCTAAACGAGTGTACTTATTTTACACCTCAAAACCATACAACGGCAGATTTTCATATTTAATTTAAGCTTTAAAATACAAATCTACCAAATGCCAAATTAAAGCCTGACAACGCCACAGAATAGACTTCATAAAATGAAACATCAACCTACTTTCTTGCTACATTTGCAAAAAAAAACAAAAAATACAAAAAACACTTAGTTAAAACCTCTAGTGCTTGCAACTATGTACTTATTCAAATAAAGAGGTAAGTTGTTATTTTTGTGGTAAAAAAGCAATAAACAAACAACAACAGCAGCAGCAGCAGTAGTGGCAATAATGGCGTAACTTTAATATACAACAGTGTTGGTATTTGTGGTACAATTGTATCAAATTTGCTACAATCAACAGATCAGTGGTACGTACTCTGGTACACTTCTTGCATTTTTTTGGTATAATCTATACATATAATAAAATAATAACTCATTTCCGTCTGTCTGTCTGTCTGCTTTTCGCTTGTGTTCGCATCACTTAAAAACTAATGGACGGATTTTAACAAAATTTTGTGAGGATGTACCTTAGTATCCTGGTCCCAATATACGATAGTTTTTTTCCGCAAAAATATCTTATTTCCAAGGGAAAGTGAAGAAAAAGCTGTGAAAACGCAATTTCCGGTTTAAAGGTACTGAAATTTTCGGTTTAAAACTAGTATATTTTCAACACGTTTATATTCAACACGGTTATTTTATCAACTAACCTGTGGGATATTTTAAGAACTACTACGCAAGAGATGGCGCCAGTTGTATTAAATTTGTATTGAATTTGTACTATTACTTTGTGGAAATACATTATTATTAAAATATTTTATACACCTCTTACAGAGGTTTACAATCATTTTTTGAATTTTAGAATTTTTATAAATTTTAGAATTTTATCCAGTAAATACATGAACCATAACTAACGCACTATAAAAGTAAGAGTCTTTTAATTGGTGTGGAATACTTTCAAAGCAATATCGCCCAAAATATTGTCAGGACGCCCATGACGTGGCGGTAACTGCTAGTTTCATGAAAAATTTTTTATTAAATCAATATTTTTTTAATTTTTCCTTTAATAATAAACATTTCTAATTTCATGGTTCTCCAACCCTGTATAGAACTAACTGAAGAGCAACATTATTGATTTATGTTCTGGATTTTTATTCTTCTATGGGTTAGAAATTTATTCCGGCATGTCACAGCAAAATATTATGAAACTTAAACAAGCTTTCAATAGAGTAGCAAGATATATTTTCCGTCTCAGGTATAGGGACCATAGACATATGACCTCTTATGTGATTAGGTTGAGAATATTAATTTAGTTATATAAAATTTTCAAATTTAGATCCCCTTCTGACCTCTAGGAACGGTTTAGCTTTGGCCAGTCAACTCGAATTCATGCTTTAAATTTTCCTAGATATTCGTCTCTTGTCATGAATAGATCGTTTGTTGATGGAGTGACTAAGCTATGGAACCACGCTGTGCCTTATGAGCAGAGAAGGTGTTTCAGATCAATATCAAGCTTTCAGAATATGTAAATATCACAGTTGTAATTAATATTTACTATGCTGCGAATTTACTACCACATTTCGGTTATTTTTGTTTTCATTTATTTTCAGTATTTGTGCGAGGGGGGAGTATTTTAATTTTTTAATTTTAATAAAATAGTATTTGCTACCAATAAATAAAAATAATAGTATTTACTGCCCATTGTATGTATATATTTGACAAATTAGGCTCCTATGAGCTTATAGTCTATTATAAAAAAAAAAAATATTTTTCATTTCCTCGTAAGGTCTTTTTTACTAATTAGCTGATTCTTTAATTATTCTTTCAAATGACTCGAGGCTTACTCTGTCGGATTAAGATCCGGTGGCTTTGGTGGTGTTTCAAGCACTTGTTGCTTGTTGTAGAGTATTCAGCTCCTAATATCTTATGAAATAGGTAATTACCCTGAGGGAAATAAGTGTCAATTGTTCCAATCGTACTCGTCCCGTTATAACTCGTGACTGCTGAAAAAGGACCTTTTAAGTAAATGACTTAAAATTATATTAGTATACCAATAATAAAAATAAGAGAAAACAAATAACAGGTGTACGTGCATACATACATACGTACTCGTATGTACAGTTTATCAAAAATAAAAATAAATTTTTTATCAAATATAGTTTTATCTTATTTTGGCTCAAGGTCTAAATTAATAAAAAACTTCCTTCCTTTTGTTTAATGAGAATCAATTTTTATTAATAATTGGTATATTTATTTTCAACAAGGTTCCAATATTTCGACTAACATCGCTAGTCATCATCAGGGATCTGATAAAAAAAGAAAAATTACTAAATACACAAATATTATTAGAACGTTTTTATTAGACAATAAAACTTGAAAAATATTAAAATTTTTTTGATAATAGAAAAAGTTAAAATCTTTAAAAGAAATACTTGGCGAATTTATTAACTTTTACGCAATTTTTTGCTCCACAGTCATAACTAATTGGAAGCGCTTCTACTCCAGTGCTGGAATCACTGTTAATTTAGTTAATTAACATGTCACAGGATGAATGAAAAGTGTCAATTGATCGCCTCCTAGGCCAACGCCATGTAAAAGTGACACGCCCTTTTCATAAAAAGTTTTATGACTCGACCCATGGCCTATCACTTCAGAACTAGTGCGTGACTACTTTACAAAGTATTTGTTAGTAAAAATTAGCAACACAAAACCAGAAATTCAAGAAATTAAGGTAAATTCTAATTTACATATCCTAGTATAAAAGTTTTGATTTGTCCTATTTTAATGTCGCCCTATTATATGTACAGTATGCAAAATCCATATGCGTAAACCCTTAGCAAATGCACTATTTCCTTAATATTGTAAATCGTTTTAAAAATAAATTAACTTTCATAACTTTTTTAAATTGTATATTCTCAAGCTTTTTTAATGCTGAGTTATCCAACTAAATATTAAAATTAGTTTTAAAAATATTTTACATAAAATTTATGTATACGAATAACCTTTATGTCAACAGCAACATACCCGGGTATGTTTTGCGTTCTAAATCCGCTATATCTCAAAAAGTAGCTATCAGAGGTCACTCAGGTCAGAGGTATGCCCACTTTTCGAATCCTATCCCTTACGTCAACAGCTTAGATACCCGGGTATGTTTAGGAAAATACACGAAAATGCATAAATTTTGCACACATATTAATTGCATAGAATTGATAAGAAATCTTTATTTCTAAGTACAAGTTTTCAAAATAGTACAAAAATAAGAGTATAATTAAGAATAGAACATTCATACATACAACATGTGTACATACAAGCGTATTTACATCATTGAAAAATTAAAAGAATTCAAAAATTTTTTGTGACAATTATTGCAATGCAGTGCCAACATCTATTATCCTCAAAGGTACACTGCTTATACCTCCAATGGCACTTCGTGTAAAAAATATTCTAGTTATGCGGTTAGTTTTGGCTTAGGTTGCGTTAGTTGTTCGCAAAGGAACATCCCACGACGGGTTGTAGAAACCGGATGGTTCTCCATGTAAATTATGTACAGAGCAAAGGCACCTACATCCAGATTATGATAAAAGAAGTCCAAAGGACCTATGTTTGTTCGCCCTTTGGTTAAATATTCCACAAGAAATTTTTCGATGTTATCAACGCCACCTTTACCTTAGTTCTAGTGTAATATCATTACTAGGTTCTTCTTTAGACCTTCTACTTCGCTTTTATTTTGGTGAAAGGACTACAACGGATTTATTTTTCTTGGTCAAGTAGAGTATATTTAATTTTGTTGCTAAAATCGAATATGGTGCATTCCACTACACGTACTTTTAGAATAGCAAATTTTGGTGATTTAAATGTTCTTCTTTTTTCTGTATCCAACATGGATAAAAATCTGTTCGAATTGTAGTTGGTAAAAAATTGACGAACACAATGTTTCGTCCACTTCCATGGAAAAAGTTGACGTAAATGTCGTTCAACACTTTTCCACATACGTTTTTCCTGTTTACTGGATATAACCATTGCCTTGCAGATTTTTCCCTTCAGCGGATAAGACGAATAAAGCCATACCCACAACACGTTTGTTCCGGATTTTGATGGTATGAATTGAGTACAACAGTACCAAGTTGAAAACAGTACCAATACGAAAAGCATACAATTGTACATCAATGGTGACGTTGACTACTGCTGTATAATTGCTACTTTGTTTGTTGTTTAGCATCAAAAATATTTCCGTTATTGCTGCCGCTTTGTTTATTTACCTTGCTGCCGTGTGTTTCCGTTGTCAAAAGAAAACTACTTTTCGCTGTTCTCTTAGGTTTGTGCATTCTCACGTCCATAGAATAATTATGTTGCACATTTCATCAGAAATTATTAATCTAAATGTTTCGAAAAAATCTCAATATGTTGAGGTACCAGGCAGTTTGTGGTGCAAAACAGACCAAATAAGTTCATATTTACCTGTATTTTCAGACTTTATTCGTTATTCTAAATAATCATACATAGAAAAAATCAAAAAATATACTTAATAACAAAATATTGCCATATAAAAATCACGTGTATACCCCCGGGTATGCTGCTGTTGACGTACGTATAATTTTTCTGCTGTTGACATAAAGGATAAGAAATTTGTTTTTAAAAATGGTGAACTCAGACAAAATATTGAATTAAATTTTCTGTTATTCATTTGTTTTGTTAAATAAACCCATTTGCTTAAAATTATTCAAAAAACTCTTTTTAGCTGTTCATTTTTTGTGACATGGTAGACGTTTTTGCGAAAACTGAAGGTGTACGAATAGGGAATTTGCATACTGTATATTTTATTTGTTTTTTTTTTTCATCTAATGCCAAATTTTGGTTCAATTCAAGCTGATTTGGTACAATTTCATCATTGGGGCGGTACAATTTAAACATTGTGAGATCCCAACACCAATACACAACATGGCAGCTTGAGTAAATACCTGCTGATGCGGCTGTTTTTAAACAGTGGAGTAAAAGAAAGTAAGAGAAGAAACAAGTTTTATACGAATTTCGTCTTCGCGCTAAGATTTTTGCTGCTTCTCTGTGTACTCTGTATACTAACAGAAACCCCCTTAAGTTGATAGACGATACAAAAGTAATATACAGTATGATAATGCCCTATTATATTCGCAACTCGTCGTAACTTTAATGTAAAAATTTGTTTGCAAACTTAACGTTTTAGGTCATAAAAATTACATTAGGGACATCCCGACGGGAAGAAGTTATCAATAAGAAACGGGTAGGTAATACAAAGAATGTATAATATTCTGCTTCCAGTATGTATTACTCTTAAAATGGAGCATTTCCTACGAAAGTAAAGAAGTATTTTAACGTATTATGCAAACGAATTATAGAATTTATCTATACATATTATAAAATAGTAACTTATTTCCGTCTGTCTGTCTGGTTTTCATTTGTGTTCGCATCACGTAAAAACTACTGCATGGATTTTAACAAAATTTTATGAGGAGGTACCTAAGTATCCTGACCCCTATATAGGATACTTTTTTGGTAAAAATATCTTATTTCCAATAGAAAGTGGAGAAAACGCAGTGAAAACACAATTTCCGGTTTAAAACTAGGATTTTTCTACACGGATTTTTTTTCAACACGGTTATTTTTTCAACTCACCTTTTTGTTGAAGAAAATTTTTATTTAATTTGTATTTTTACTTTGTGGAATAACATTGTTATTAAAATATTTTAAACACCTTTTATAGAGGTTTACAATAATTTTTTGAATTTTGGAATTTTTTATAAATTTTAGAATTTTATCCAGGGATGGGTACCTTTATATAAAGTAAATACATCATTCATAACTGAAGCACTATAAAAGTAAGAGCCTTTCAATTGATGTGTTGTACTTTTAAAGCAAAATTTACCAAAATATTGTCGGACGCCCACGCCGTGGCGGGCACTGCTAGTTATTTCTAAAGTTTCTTATTGATTAAATTTTTAAAAACCTAATTAACTTCAACTTAGGAAAATATTTACATCTTCAAATAATTATAAAAATTTTATTTATATAATATTACTTGCTGCATTTTCATTCGTTTTAAATAAAAATGTGCAAATAAAGAGGCCACATAAAGACGATGTTTGTTTTTTTTTTATCGAAATATAGGGAAAAAACACGAACAATTGTCACAGGAAGCAACAGTAGATTCCTTCTTCTGAAAATTTGGGTATATTAGGGGTAATCAATATGTAACTTTTGTGTTGCTTGAAATAGCCTTCTCGATTCAAAGGGTATAATTATTTTTCTTTCCAAAATAATATATTACATATTTAATTATATATACAACGAGCTGAGCTCGCCACTTCATCAGCAAAGCAATCCACACCAAAAACCCTTACTTTATATAAAGGGCCTCATCACTACTAAAATCTCCCGCTTTCAAAAATAAAATGCGCCTTAAAAAATACATATCGGTAAAATTGCGTTGTTCCACTGATATTTTTAGAAAAAAGAGTCTCCTATATTTGAACGGGAATACTAAGGAACCTCCTCCAAAAATTTTATTTAAATCCATCCAGTAGTTTCGACGTGTTGCGAACACAGGTAGACAGAAAAAAATTTACTGTCTTATTATATGCATAGATAAATGCCTATTTTTCCAATGGGCTGTCAAATACACTCAGGAATCGAGCACTACCAGGGGTTATAGGCAATTAATTAAGGCTCCATTTGTTTCCTGTAGTATTTATTATATATATATTCTAAGTAAATATACTAAATAAATGTGTAGTGATTTAAATATTAAGAATTCGCAAGCTCTTGCTATTTCTGACATGACTTTTGATGTAATAAATATATGTACAGTTACACAGAAAACTCTACATACCTTTCTGTTTATCTTAACTCTAAGAAATATAAGCAAGATGGTAAAATTTCTTTTTAACCAAATAAACAGGTAATAATAGTTGATAAAAATTAAGGTTAGGTTTATTAACAAAATCAGCAAAAATCATTTTTAAGGCACAGAAAATTCTACATACTACATACATAAAAAAATGAGTTAATGTCTATATTTAACATTTCCATTTTAAACAGTTCCATTTAATATCTTGTGGTTCCACAATTATGCGTAAAACCACCTCCAGTCTATTTACCATTAAAAATGCCAATACTTATCTTAAATTTCATTCCATTCTTCAGTTAGTGAATTCGCGATCTAGTTCATCCCATAAGTGTTTAATGGGATTTAAATCGGTGACTAAGGAGGGTGAGGTACATTATGTATAAGCCTTTCTTTTACAATGTCCGCATTATGATTGGTATCGCTGTCTAGCTGATAATACTAGCCTGTATTTACACTCAGTTTCTTTAAGAAGATCTAAATTAATAAATAGGCCCACCGTGGTCCTAATACGTACAAAATTGTCTACACCAGCAGCTGATTGTCTACACCAGCAAGGTTATTTTTTCAACTCACCTTTTTATTTTTAGAAGTAAAGTTTTTTTATTTAAAAACTACTATACAATAGATGGCGCCAGTTGTATAAAATTTGTATTTTTACTTTGTGGAATTACACTGTTATTAAATTTTTGTATTTTATCCAGGGATGGATACCTTTATATAAAGTAAATACATAAACCGTAACTGAAGCATTATAAAAGTAAGAGTCTTTTAATTGGTGTGGAATACTTTCAAAGCAACATCGAGCAAAATATTGTCAGGACGCCCACAACGTAGCGTGCACTGCTAGTATAAAATATGATTCAAATAGTAACTATTAATTTCTTAAGAGCTGACAAAAGTTTGTAGCACTATTTATTTTGCATAATTGATAATATTAGCATTTCTTAGATAGCAGCGCCCAAAAATAGGATTTATGTTGTTTTTGTTCAATATGCCATTTTATTTAGAATTATTATTACGTTTTTATTTTTTTTTATAATTTTATCGTTTAATATAAATTTCTTTTTTAAAAGTCCCTCGAGCTTTCCAGAATTGAAATATTTCCAAGGGTATGTAGAGTTTTCTTTGCCACTTTATATATAGTCTCAATAGAAGCAACTACATGCCTCAGGGTTTTCATATAGTGTAGTAAACCCTACTATAGGCACCATTTTTGCCCAATCGAAAATGAAAAATAACTCGAATGTATGCCCTGGTGCATCAAAAACTAATTTGGTGCTACTCCACCGCATACAGAAGATTTCAAAAGATGTTGTTTATCTCCGTATAGTCTCTATCTTAGCCGCACAGTTTTTATGTAGATTCTACTCCTTGTAAAGGTATTTTCTGTCATTAATCCATCAATAGTGTATTAAATTGACATACGGTCGCACAGATACCGTATGGAACTTGTCAGTCATCGGAGGGTTAAGGGTTAGGGTTGTTTCTCTGATGCTATTTTCCCGAAGAGGTTAAACTCACATATGGTTGTCAAACTGGCGGCTATATTATTATTTATTTTCATTTCGATATGCCATTTTCTCATGAATGAAATAACATCTTTCTGAGACTCCTTTTAGCTTAACAGACCCATTGGGAGTTGAGGAAAATCCACAAGAAATTCTCCAAATCGATATAAGTGTTTGGTGCATTTTATGATTAGTAAAATCAATTTTTTATACTTCTTTAAAACAGCCAATGGTGAGCGTTATAGTTTTTTGGGGGACCCAATTGAATGGAATATTTGCTGCAATCATGTTTTACCCACAAAACAGCGAACATACCATACAGTCTGCAAGATAGCCTATTTAGTTAAGTCAACTTCCAAGATGAAAATCGAAGAAGATTATACTTGCAGACTATGCCTGGAAGACGCTGAGATAGTATCGCACATTGTGTGTGAATGTCCAGCACTAGCGTAAGACTTAGGACAGAAGACTTAGGCAGAAGCTTGTTTAATGTGGATGCCATAGGGGAAATAAGCCTTCGACAAATGCTAGCAAACACTAAAGACACCGTGATGAGAAAGAATGCCGATAATTCCCAGTCGACACTCTGAAATCACTAGAGTCTAGATTAAAGGCTGGTTGTAGCACGCGACTCAATGATAGTAAAATTGCCGCAAGTTATGTCGGTTTTCTATAGTTATTTAGGACGGAAGGGGATCGAAAAGGGACCCATTTAATAGTGGTCTGCTTCGTTATTCCCCCTACATTAATAATAATATTAATAATAAGTCAACTCTTCCCTAATTAATATTAACCGTGATATTTCACCAAATTTATCTCTATTATTTCCACAGTTGTTCAAATCTACCTCAGGTAAATTGATGTTGATGTTTTTTTTATTGTTATTATTTTTATTTTTTTTTGTAACCCTTCTACCTCAAATGATGACGAAATACTCTGCGACTGTTTTTAAGCTTAAATAAGTGATAACACTTCAGTTAAGCTTAAGTCAGTCGTCATTTATGGTCATTTTCATAATTACGTGCTCTCTGCATGATAAATATGAAGTATTTACTTGGCTGGCAGTTTGTAATTTAAATCATTGTATATTTGTCTAGCCGCCGCTGTTTCTTTTTTCTTTTTGTTTTTTTTTTACTAACATTTGCTTAAACCCTTTTTTATTTGCAGCCAGTGGTTTTTGTTACTGAGTGTTAATATTTCTATTTATTATATGTGTAAGGCCGCAGCTTTAGGTAAAAAATTGGTTAGGTTGCATTTTTTTATAATTTATTAAATGTCACAAAACAATTACAAATTATATTCTATGTTAATTACTGAGAATAGTAACTACACTGAAACAAATTTCGTAGGTAATATTAACTAAAAAACAACTAGTAGAACCCTAACGACAAAAATAGTTAAATTAAATTAATTTATATTTATTCTATATACGATTTATTTATATAAATGATATATACTGTATCAAAATGTTTCACTGAAATATAAAGAACATAACTTTTGTATGACAAATTATTCAATATAATAAAAAATAAAATTGATTTGGACTAAATAAATAAGTAAAATCTTTTAGATAAAGTGATCAATATTTAGTATTCAATATTTAGTATTTAATTTAATTAAATTAGTCGAACTTTTTATTAACATATAAATGAATTGTTAAAGTTAGGCTTAAGTTCTTTTATTCTCTACTAACACACTGTGTAATTTTTTAAGTCATGGCAAAATAAATATATACGGACACCACTACGTCATAAAAGACCAAAACAAAAGATCCCTGTCTCCCAGTTATGCCCAAAGTACTCCAGGTTTTTTTTATGGAACCTCAAAGATGTGGGGCCTCGATGTCATTTTTGCAAAAAAAAAGACCATTTACTCAAGCTCATATTTTGCAAACCGTTAGAAATTTTGATAGAGGCAAAGTTGTAGCTCTTATCATAAAGAACAAATTGTAAATATATAAAATCAAAAAAACTTCATCATCAAGGTCAAAATCGCAAAAAACTTTAAAAAATTCAATTTTTACCATTTTTCCCCTGTTCAGGTCCATAGGTAGCAAACCGTTCAAAATTCAAGGAAACAATCAACTACAAAAATTAACCTAAGATCTCAGTAAACAACTTTCTAGAACATATGAATGATTCTTAACACCGTTTAGGTAGCGCTTAGGTAATGTTGATGGCCCTGGACTTTTGCGGCTACCTAAGCGCTACCTAAACGGTGTTAAGAATCATTTATCACGTAGTGGTGTCCGTGTATGGTTATTTTTTTCCGTGTTGCACTGTGTAATACTAGTTGAAGAATATTTTTATACAAATTTGGTAATTAGTTTTTATAAAGAAAAATTAAATTAGACACTAGCAGAATATAATGTATTTTCTGGACACCTACGTCCTTCATCAGCATTCTTCGCATCTATTTACTTTGGGTAGTATTTAATTGTAAACATCATCTATTTAACGAACCAAATATATTTATTAAAATTGAAATTTCATCTATTTCGGGCTTTTAATGTCTTAAATGTTTAAAAATGTAAAAAAAAACTATTATTTAATTTTTTTTTATCTTGTCTTAGGTTAGGTTAGGTCCATATAGAGGTTCATAGAGGTTCACACATAATTAAATATGTGTGGATTCACAAGACCATTATTGATCCATAGTGACTCCTCTGATGATTTAATAACTCTCACTAAGTAGTCCCGTGGACTTCGTAAATTTCACAATTTGCTTAGCTCCCATACCCTTCCAGTCCTCCATATTCTGAAAGATAAAAGAGTCAAAACATTTATTACGGCTGTGTGATAACGCAGGGCATTGACAAAGATAGTGGAACGTGTTTTCGTCTTCTTCGCCACACCATCTGCTGATATCATCATCACAAAGTCAAATCTTTTTCAAGAAGTATCTAAGATCATTATGTCCTGTTATTATACCTACATATATTCTTAGTTCTGACTTACTCATACATAACAGCTTATCCCTTTCTCCAATACCTTTTGCCTCCAGCAATGATTTTGTTTGTGTGTATCACAGCGAAATATTCCACGTTGTGTCGACATCACGTCTAAATATTTTTCTTATCCTCTCATATGTAGAATCGAGACCCGGGTCAGCACCAGCTCGCGCCAACTCGTCTGCAGCTTCGTTTCCTATAATGTTGTAATGACCGGGTACCCAGACAGTTTCAGTGCGTGTTGTTCCTTGAGAACTTGTAGCTCTCTGCGACAACGGCTGACTACTTCCGATCTAATACATCTATTTCCGAGTGCTTTTATAGCCGCCTGACTGTCTATGTAAATAGTGATATCACTTGAGAATATCGGTCTCATAGAAAGTAACCTGGCAGCCTCAGACACAGCAAAAATTTCGGCTTGGAAAATGTTACATAAGTTATCCAGTCTAGAGTTATGTCTGATACCTAGCTTTTCGCAGTATACACCACTTCCTGTCCCATTATCCTTTTTTGAACCATCTGTATAAATCTCAATTCCTTCAGTGAAATTATTCAAAAGTTGCCAGTCATCTTTCCTTGGGATTATCTTACTCTTGGTTTTTTATACTTGAGGTCGTTTTTCGACCAACCTCCTCAATTTATTTATATATTTAAAACTAGCTGTGCCCGCACAAGTTCTGTGAGTTCTGACAATATTTATTTCGATTTTCTTTGAAAGTAATCCACACCAAATTTTAAGACTCGCATATACGTATTTACTTTATATAAAGGTTCCCATCCATGGGTAAAATTCTAAAATATATTTAAAATTCTAAAATTCTAAAAATGATTACAAAGCTCTGTAAAAGGTGTTTAAAATATTTAAGTAACAATGTAATTGCACAAAGTAAAAATATAAATTAAATACAAATTTTATTCAATTGGCTATTTGGCAGTAAGTAATTCATATTTCGTCATTATTTCAAAACAGCGCCATCTATTGCCTATCAGTGTTTAAATTATCGCGCTTTTAAAAATAAAAGATGCCTTAATGTATGCAGTACCTTTTCTCCACTTTCTCTTGGTAATACAACATTTTTGCGAATTAAAAGTATCCTAAATTAGAATCAGGATACTAAGGTACCTCCTCAAGAAATTTTGTTAAAATCCATTCAGTAGTCTTTACGTGATGTGAACACAAAAAATGACAGGAAATGAGTTACTATTTTATTATATATACCCAGATTTCATAGGTGATAGAGCTTTTTGAAATTGGGTTTCACCCTTTAACAGTATTTATTTTCTATTATACAACCAAGCAGACTTTTCTTCTTTATTATACCCCTCACCACAGGTGGAAAGGGTATATATAAGTTTGTCATTCCGTGTGTAATTTACACAATATTCATTTCCGACCCCATAAAGTATATATATATGGATCCTTATACATAGAGAAGTTGATTAGGCGATGTCCGTCTGTCCGTCCGTTCGTATGTCCGTCTGTCCGTGTTAGTGTTGTAATGTAATTTACCAAGACACCAGAAGAGATACAAAAAATTTAAGCACACCAATCTGTCAGGCATAGTTTCGAAAATTTTGGTATTGCAATTCAGCAACATCTGATCATTCCTTTGGAGGCTGTGGGCAAAAACCACGCCCACCTATACTTTTTTCACGTTTTTTTTTTTAATTTTTTTCGGCTTAAATGATTCTGTTTTGCCTTTTTTGTCAAATAAATATTAGACTGCGACAAGTAGATCGCAAGGAGTGCATACAGATCTCGGGGGATCTATAACCCCCTGCGAGGGGCGATTTTTGTTTGTTTTAGATTGGTAGGGTTTTTCTGCTTTGATTTGTAGAGACCTTAATAGAAAGCAATACACATAGCGGTAGCCAATGGACCCACAGGGTACCCACTGATAAATAGGAGCAGTTAAAAGGCCCCCTATGTGACAATATGAGGATATTTTTTTTTTGTAAATATTTCTTTTTGCTTTAGTCTGACCATTCTAACTCAATATAGATTGCAGAAAGGTCCTAAATTTAA
This sequence comes from Phasia obesa, assembly GCA_949628195.1. Lineage (NCBI taxonomy): Eukaryota > Metazoa > Arthropoda > Insecta > Diptera > Tachinidae > Phasia > Phasia obesa. The sequence continues at coordinate 149,461,327 of OX451216.1, forward strand.
CAAAAAAATTTCAATAAAATTAAAAAAAAAATTTCAACAAATTTACAAAACATTTTCAAAGACATATTTTACAGAAAAATATTGTAAAAAAATTTTTTTTTAAATTTTCCAAAAAATATTCGAATAAAAAAAATTTTTTTTAAATTTTCCAAAAAAATTTCGAATAAAATTTTACAAAAAATTTTTAAAAAATTATTTTTACAAAAAATTTTTACACAAAATTTTCGAAAAAATTTTAACAAAAATTTCAATATTTCTTTAAAAATGAAAATCATGACTGTAACATAACATATATTTAATATCAAGAACATATGTATGTGTGTGTGTATATAGAGTAACATATTTTTTTAAATGCGTTTGTTTTTTAAATAGATGATATCTCTGTTTTAAAACCTAGGTGCAGTAAACACATCGAAATTATCAGGATACCGACTACAAACTGTCCAAAAAAAAATACACACGATTTTAGGTAAACGATTATTTTGAAGCCAGCAAAGCTATATGGCTATACGGCCACCGTTGTGGCTGTCGTCAACTTAGGCTAATTTCTTTTTTATTCAACGAAAGAAAATGTCACAAAATTGTAAATTACAAATTCGTATACAAATAAAAAGTTTTGGAAAAAATATTTATAAGTTTTTGAAAAATTTATTTAATTTTATAAAAGTGAAATAAGTATTTCTACAAAAATGTCAAAGTTTACGATGTAGCTGTCGGCTTCAATATCATTAAGTAGCTGACAACACGGCGACAATTGTAGCAAACGGAATTTGTTTTCATTTGTCTTCTATTTCTTTAACTCATTAATAATGATTTTTTCTCCTACGACTTTATTTAAGTAAAGAGTCAACAGTATGGATAATGCTGTACATGTCTGTATAAATAAAATCACCGTGGTGAAGGGTATAGAAGATTCGGCACGGCCGAATGTAGCACTTTTACTTGTTTTTATTCTCATTATATATTTTCTTTACTTAAAATGTTTGTATATTTGTCTTGCCAAAAGAACCTAAGCCTAAATAATTAATTAACACGTAATAAGAGTATTTTGTCATCAGATATTTGGGACAATACAGTATTCCTTTAATATTTTGCACCATCTCTGTAGAAACTGCTCAGTGACATATAAGTAATTTTAATAAGTAATCCTGTAATGATAGAGATATCAAGTTAAAATATTTTCTATATTGTTTTTAGGTAAGTGAAAAAATATTGGTGTCAGTGAATAGAGCAACATTTTCTTTCACAAATAACATTCATATATTTAAGAGATTTACTTTATGCTTACTAATTGAACTTGTTCATACAATAATAAACTATATTTTAATCTTTTTTGAAAATCCAATACTATTACAATACAATTACCACTTGAAAGTTGTTTAGATAAAATTTAAAAGCCACTAAAAATCCAGTCACGTTTAATTTTCCACTTATCGGCCTAACAATTTTTTATTTTTCGTTTTTTTTTTTTTTTTTTTTTCATTAAATCACTACATTTTGGAATTAAGCATTAATGAAAAAGCTTTTATTTTTTATTTGTGAATAAAGTGAAATAAAAAGTAACAAGAAATTTTTTACTTAAACAAAAACTTTTTTTGTTTTTAAATCGGGCAAATTGTATACATTCCTCTTGTCTCTTATCTCCAGCACGAAGATAAACCTAATCTAAGAGTCTTCCAGCCATAATTCATTTCAATTTCAAAAAAGCAAAAATGAAAGTTATAAAAAATAAATACGTAAGATCTACTTAAGTACTTGACATGAACGGCAAACAATTTCATAAAGAAGACTGCTGCTGTTCATTTTTGTTTTCCATAGTTAGAACAATGTACACACTTAAACTTTAAATATAAATAGAAACATAAAAATGCTTGTATATGCTACTAACACACAATCACACTCGTGAAAGCTCATAAAAATGCAGACTCTTACACGACTTTTTTAACAAAACTTGAAACATGGCTCGCTCGTTCATGAAACCAGCAAATATTTATGAATACAACCGTACTTGCTGTGCTATGAATAAATGTTCATACATATATGTTTGTACGCGTATATAGTTTTTGGTAGTTTCAAACTACCCAGTTGGCCATGTCGTTGAGACATCTTAGACGGCAGGTAAAAGACAAAATTAAATCGTGATATAAGTACGTACTTCTCAAAGAAATCGTTGTCGATATTTTCTAACAAATGGTCATGATATCCCACAAGATGAAGATACTTACAGCGAGCCACATACAGTCATGATCACCAAATATTTGTGGCCATAATTTGATGGAATGATTACGTAAAATATGTTACAATTAAGTCAGTTTAACTATATTGCTATTGGATCTTGATCTCTTGATCTCCGAAGGTTTAGGTGTTATTTTGGTAATTGACTCAATATTGATCTTATGTCTCTAAGCGTGGCATAGGTTCTTTCAACACATTTTTATTTAATAGCCTACTCTATAATTGTTCCAAAAAAAATGTTTCTTTAGGTACCCAAAAGTTTTGTTTATACTTCGCTACACCAATCCACAAAAAATACAATAAACACTTAGAAGAAAACTATGTCTAACCTAACCTCGAAAACTCACGACAAAACTGGTTCAGTTTACGTTCAAGTTACGAAGCCCACTGTTCCAATCCAATTTTTCTTTTTGCTAGACTATGCATAATAACACGATAATAATATTTTACTTTATATGAGAGATACAACTCAGACTTTCTTAATCCAGTCTATATTTTGCCATATTATGCACCTGTGTATGAGGGCTTCTTGTGCAAGTTTTCAAGACTCTACCTATTGTAGTTCTCTTGCTACATAATAATAATTTTTCACTTTGTATGAAAGTTACCACTCCCACTGTCCCAATCCAGTCTAAATTATGCAAGACTATGTCCATTAGTCTGAGGGTTACTTGTGCAAAGTTTCAAGACTCTACCTATTGTAGTTCTCCACTTCACTTTGTATGGAGGTACCACGCCCACCGTCCCAGTCCAGTCTGTGTTTTTTTAGACTATTGACATTAGTAAGGAGTGATCCATTTCGAGATTCCCTACTTTTTTAAAGAAACAAACACAGAAAATTCCAATTTAATGGAGAATGTTATTATTATAATTTGAAAGAACATTCTTTTTCATTTATTTTTTGAAGATTATGTCCATCAAATGTTGCTACGTCGCAGATGTTTCATCTGTTGAGTCCAATTTTCGGTGACTCATTCGAGCATTTCGAGAGGCGTGATGTTTTCCTTCAATGCCTGAATCGAAGCAGGGTTGTCCGCATAAATTTTAGACATTACATATCCCCACAGGAAAAAGTTTAACACACGATCTTGGTGGCCAGTCGACCAGCCCAAAACGTGAAAATATGTGCTCACCGAAATGTTCTCTCAATAAATCCATTGATTGATGCGATGTGTGGGAAGTGGCGCCGTCTTGCTGAAACCAAATGTCTCCGAGATCACGGGAACGATAACGGTCGCCATTGACGGTTACGTTCGCACTGGCATCTTTTTTAAAGAAATATGAACCGATGATTCTACTTGCCCACAAACCTCACCAAACCATTGTTTTTTCTGGATGAAGTGGCAGCTCTTGAATATTTTCAGGTTGGTCTTCCCAAATGCGGTTTACATACCCATTAAGCCAGAAATGGGCCTTATCGCTAAACGAAATTTTTTGCAAAAACGCTGGATCTTTTTGGAACTTATCAAGAGCCCATAGAGCGAAGCGATTCAGGCGTAAGTATTTCCATTATGAAATACCAAACAAAACTAAACAAAAATAACATGACAGCATGACATGACTCACACGTGATCTGTCAAAAAAAATGCTATTGAAAAAAGTATCTCAATATTGATCACCCTTTATGAGGGTCACTTGTGCACAGTTTCAAGACTCTACCTATTGTAGTTCTCTAGATACAGGATAAAAGTTTTTCACTACGTATGGAAGGTACCACGCCCACTGTCCCAATCCAGTCGGTGTTTTGTTGGACTATGCAAATTAGTACGGGGGCTACTTCTGCAAAGCTTAAAGACTTTGCCTATTGTAGATCTCCAGGAAGATGATAATAATTTATTCCTTTGTATGGTAGCTGCCACGCCCTCTATTCCAATTTAGACTGCTTTATTATTGCACATTCAAGCAGTCAGTTATTGATATAAAACTAAGGCAGTTTTTAAAATATGAGATATTTTCTTTTATGTTTATGCTGCAATATTAACCATCACTCTAAAGCACAGACCCCTAAGGGTCTGTGAGCACATACACAATCTCAAAGAGAATCTCATAAAAAGAGAACATAACATGTAAAAATCAAAAAAAAAATTTAAATCAGTAGCATACCAGCATTCAAAAAGGTAGGTTTGTGTCACTTTGCTAAATATTTAGCAAACCAATGCATTTTCATTTTAACCACTTTTTTCGGTTGAGGGCCTTTGCTCTAAAGGTACGCTGTACAATGCCACCTTATACGGTTTAAAAACTGCATTAAACCTTTAAGTGTTTAATTTTGTTTTGAAAAATGTTTTCTGCCTGCTTACTTATTTTTCAGCGATGTCAAGTATACTCGATGATAACAGAGTAAATCCTTTTTGCTGTATAATTTTACAAATTGTGACAAAAAAAATGGAGCGTTGTCTGTTGGTTTTTATAGAAAATCTTAATTGTTTATGTTGTAAACAAACATAATTTATTTTATTGATACAAAATATACATTACAAAAATGAAATTTTTACTTTATCCAAATGAAAATAAAAAGAATATAAAACCAAATCAATTTTTTAAATTTTTTTAAATTTCAAATTTTTTATTTAATATTTTGCTAATTACCCATAACGTTTTATAATAAAAATGCAATTTATTTGTTGGGGGAAAAGACCTAGCCCTATACGTATTTCACTGGTGGCTCAGACCAGATCATCAGGAAGCCTTTTTCCTAATTTTAGAGAAGCCAAAAATACTCTATAAGTAATAAAATTCTACAAAACATAATGAGAATTATGCATGTTAATAGAATAATATTACAGAATAGTAAAGCTTCAACAAAACACCAACAAACAAACCACGTTTTTATTTTTCCTTACTGTCCTTCTACAATTGGATGGTTTCTTGCCATCACTAAATGCAGACGTAAGGTGTGATGACACAAGTTAATTTTGTTCTCGCAAGAGAATCGAAAAAAAAAACAAGTGTTGCCATATTTGTACAAGCAGTTGCATATTTAGTTATTAAGAAAATTTTTGGGAATTTAAATATTAATTATTTAATATTATGCTAATTACCCATAACGTTTTATAAGCAAATTTAATTTATGTTTATATATTTGAGTTTATATTTTTTTTAAAAGCTCTTTATTTGCCTTGCTTTAAGAAAAAAAGTTACACAGGTCAACAGCAAAAAATACGTATTTAAATCACTATACAATTTTGATGTATTGTGGTTTCAGTAGCACAAATATGGTCCAAATTTGAAATTCTATGGAGAGGTTTAAAAAAAAAAATGTTTAAGTAAAATTTTAAAATTTTTCTTAAACATTTCTCTACATAATTAATGATAACTCAAAAAGCATTTGTCCGATACTATTAAAGTGAAAGAAAGAAAAATTGAAATTTACACAACCTTTAATCCGTTAAGATATTGCGTTTCAATCGGCCCAGTAGTTCCGGAGTTGTATTAAAAAATGTAGCAAAAAATATTTTTTACTTGAAAATACCAAGTTGTTAAAAAAAAAAATCATGAAAATCAAATTTATTACTTTATCGTAAAGCCACTTGTAATAGGAACGAAATAAGGTATCGAACATAAAAATCGATTGATTATTTTCGAATCTATTCACAATTAAGTGAATGCGCTAATTTTCACAAAATTTTGGTTTTCTGTTTGATATATATAGAATTGAGTAGCCTTGTGTTATAGTTGTTTAACCTTTATGTCAACAGCAACATACCCGGGTATGTTTTGCGTTCTAAATCCGCTATATCTCAAAAAGTAGCTATCAGATTGATCTGAAATTTCATGATATCCTTAACAAAAATGTTTTATATCATATTCTCATGTTTGAGTGGAATTGGGTAACTTAGGTCAGGGGTATGCCCACTTTTCGAATCCTACCCCTTACGTCAACAGCTTACATACCCGGCTATGTTTAGGAAAATACATGAAAATGCATTAATTTTGCACACATATTAATTGCATAGAATTGAAAAGAAATCTTTATTTCTAAGTACAATATAGTACAAAAAATAGAACATTCATACATATAGGTATGAACATATGTACATACAAGCGTATTTACAACATTGAAAAATTAAAAGAATTCAAAAAAATATTCTAGTTATGCGGTTAGTTTTGGCTTAGGTTGCGTTAGTTGTTCGAAAAGGAATATCCCATGGCGGGTTGTAGAAACCGGATGGTTCTCCACGTAAATTATGTACAGAGCAAATGCACCTATATCCAGAATATGACAAAAGAAGTCCAAAGTACCCATGTTTGTTCGCCCTTTGGTTAAATATTCCACAAGACATTTGTCGATGTTATCAACGCCACCTATACCTTTGTTCTAGTCTAATATCATTACTAGGTTCTTCTTTAGACCTTCTACTGCGCTTTTATTTTGGTGAAAGGACTAAGACTGATTTGTTTTTCTTGGTCAAGTAGAGTATATTTAATTTTGTTGCTAAAATCGAATATGGTGCATTCCACTAGACGTACTTTTAGAATAGCAAATTTTGGTGATTTAAATGTTCTTCCTTTTTCTGTACCCAACATAAATTTCTGTTCAAATTGTAATTAGTTAGTAAAAAGTTGACGAACACAATGTTTCGTCCACTTCCATGGAAAAGGTTGACGTAAATGTCCTTCAACACTTTTCTACCTACGTTTTTCCTGTTTACCGGATGTAACCATTGCCTTGCAGATTTTTCCCTTCAGCGGATAAGACGAATAAAGCCACATACCCACAACACTTTTGTTCCGTATTTGGCGGATTTTGAATTGAGTGAAAACAGTACCAATACGAAAAGCATACAATTGTACATCAATGGTGACGTTGACTGCTGCTGTGGAATTGCTACTTTGTTTGTTGTTTAGCGTTAAAAATATTTCCGTTATTGCTGCCGCTTTGTTTATTACTTCTCGCTGTTTTCTTAGGTTTGTGCATTCTCACGTCCATAGAATAATTATGTTGCACATTTCATCAGAAATTATTAATCTAAATGTTTCGAACAAATCTCAATATGTTGAGGTACCAGGCAGTTTGTGGTGCAAAACAGACCAAATAAGTTCATATTTACCTGTATTTTCAGACTTTATTCGTTATTCTAAATAATCATACATAGAAAAAATCAAAAAATATACTTAATAACAAAATATTGCCATATAAAAATCACGTGTATACCCCCGGGTATGCTGCTGTTGACGTACGTATAATTTTTCTTATCTTCATGACGAGTATACTCGACATTAGGCAAAATAATGTCGTTTCGCCATGACGAGTATATGTGCTCGACATAAACAGTTGAAGGGTTAATAATTAAGCGTTAATTACATTAAATATGTATAAATTAGTTATGAAACATTTAATATCTTTCTATTAAATATATTGATATTACTTGAAGATATATTGCTGACATGCTCTATATTTTGATGTGTTTAAATGTGTGTTAATTGTAATGTCTAACATTAAAGTGTTGTTGGCACATTTGTTTTATTACAATTTATATGTTGAAGTATTATCTAAGTATGTAAACTTAATTTAGTATATATATTTATTTAATTCATCAATGCCGCTGTGTTGCAATCTAACCCACTAATCTGACATATTAATTTATATAAAGTGCTAACAAGCGCACAATGCACTGTGAAATTGCAAAAATGTTATATCGCATTAAATTACTTCAAACTTAATTGGATAAAATGAAGAATTATATTACACTAACAAAACACATATTGATTTATAATTAAATTTCGAATGTATGCCTATAACGTTTAAAAGATAAGGCGACTTCTGCTCTGAAACAAAACTTTACCTAGATACTGTCAAAGGAGGTATAGAATTGAAGAATAGTAGGTTATCATACAACTAACAAATTTTTTAGACAAATCTACAGACGATTTTCCTATAAAAAAGAGTTTTATTAAATTTTATATATTTAAAATAAAATTTTTTTTAAATGAGCCCTTGATTTTGAAAGTGGTATAAGTCAAAATTTTTAAATCCTAAAAAAATAACATAATCTGAAGTAATTCGCAGTATGCCATGAAAATTAGTTGACAAATTGACTTTATTTTTTGGTTAGTAAACAAAATACCATTACTGAATATTTTGATAGTGGTATAAGTCAGTCGTCTGTTTTTAAAGTTTGGCTAAATAATTATTAGTAATTTTGTAATGTCTTCAGATAACAGTTCAGGTATGATCAGGTAATCCTATTAATGTAAAAATGAACAATATTTAGTTAATTTTAGACATTATACGGTGAAGAAGTATAATATATGCTCCCAAGAAATGGAAACAAATAAGAACAAATGGCTCACAAAGCAATTCGACGGATCAACTCGAAGAATCAAATAAAATGGATCAGATTTCTAAAAAATTATCAATATTAGATGTTTCATAAAACTTCTTTGGATGAGGCAATTCCGAATTCAGTGTTACAACTTGCACCTTAAATAAGAAGGCCAAGAATATACGAAAATATTGATTTGCTTACATTATATACAACCATTAGACCAATAACACAGTGCAACACGGAAAAAAATAACCATATACGGACACCACTACGTGATAAAAGACCAAAAAAAAAAGACCCCTGTCTCCCAGTTTTGCCCAAAGTCCTCCAGGTTTTTTTTATGGGCCCTCAAAGATGTGGGGCCTCGATGTCATTTCAAATCAAAAAAACTTCATCTTCAAGTTCAAAATCGCAAAAAACTTTAACAAATTCAATTTTTGTTACCTTTTTTCCCCTGTTCAGGTCCATAGGTAGCAAACCGTTCAAAATTAAAGGAAACAATCAACTACAAAAATAAACCTAAGATCTCAATAAACAACTTTCTAGAACATATGAACTTCCTAGGAATGATTCTTACTTAGTTACAATGTAATGAGTTTGAATAAAATGTTAATTTCTAATAAAAATGTTTCCTTGATGGTTTAAGTCATTTTTAAAGTCATACAGTTAATTTTGAAAATAATATAAGTCATTTAAACCTTTCAAAACCACATTTCCTTTTAAAAAACGTTATAAATTTTAAACTCATAATAAATACTTATTTGTTGGCACCATTTAATTGTCAAAATATTTTATTCCATAAATCAAAAATATTTTTTGATCCTTAAAATGCAAACCTCATAATATCTTGAAACATGAAAAATATGTGTTTTATACCACTTTCATAATTAAGGGCTCAAATATAACTACTTTCTCCTCGTTATTCAGTAGGCTGTAAATGTGACAAAAAATATGTTAAATTAAGTGAAATTTTTATCTTTAAAATCATTAGATAAACATCTACAAAATAATCTGAAAATAAAACTTGCTATTATTTATGCCTTTTAACTTTATTCCTCTTTTAAGAAGAATAAACGAATAAGGCTTTCAAATCCTATTAAGGACATTTGATTTTAAATGTTTAAAATAAAAAATATAAATGATACCAAAAAATTAATGGAAACAGATATTTTTATGGCTATTTTACATAAAGAATAAAAGTTCAAAGTATATTCGAATCGATAAATTATTTATTTTCCGTTTGGGGTGTTAGGTAAACTACCCCTTGACCCTTCCCAATTATGCCCAAAATTTATGCAGCTCTTCACCTCCACAAACCAAAGGCACATACTGAATTTCATTTTGATATGTCATACGGTATCACCTGTAGAGCCTTTACAAATTTGGGAGTAAGTAAACTACCTCTTGCCCCTTCCCGATTATGCCCAAAATTTACACAACTCCTTATATCCATATACCAAAGGCACATACTAAATTTCATTTCGATATGTCAAACGGTATGACCTGTACAAACTCCACAAAAATAGTGGCATGTACAAAATTTTAGAATAGAAGAGCCGGATGGATATACTGAAGGTGAAGGAGTACCAAACTGTAATACAATATAACAGTTGCATGAACTATGTCGAAAAATTCCACCAACTAAAAAACACTTATGCTATTGACAGAAAGTCCCACAAATGGTGGCATCGAATAGTGCTTCACTATCTGAACTGCACTGTCATAAACTCTTTTATTGTATACTAGCTGTGCCCGCCACTTCGCGTCAGCGTCCTTCAATATTTTGCTCAATTTTGCTTTGAAGGTATTCCACACCAATTGAAAGACTCTTATTTTTAAGTGCTTCAGTTATGGTTTATGTATTTACTTTATATAAAGCTAAATATCCCTGGATAAAGTTCTAAATTTTAGAAAAAATTCTAAAATTCAAAATATTATTGCAAAACTCTATAAGAGGTGGAAGTGTTTAAAATATTTTAATAACAATGTAATTCCACAAAGTAAACATACAAATTAAATACAAATTTTATTCAACTAGCGCCATCTGTTGCGCGGTAGTTTCTTTAAATATCCCACTATAAAAAAAGGTGAGTTGAAAAAATAATCGTGTTGAAAAGAAATCCGTGTTGAAAAATCCTAGTTCTAAACCGAATATATCAGTACCTTTAAACCGGAAATTGTGTTTTTCACTGCGTTTTCTCCACTTTCTCTTGGAAATAAGATATTTTTGCGGAAAAAAAGTATCCTATATTGGGATCAGGATACTAAAGTACCTCCTCATACAATTTTGTTAAAATTAATTCAGTAGTTTTTACGTGATGCAAACAAAAATGAAAAGCAGACAGACGGAAATAAGTTACTATTTTATTATATGTATAGGTAAAGAACTGCATAAGAAACACCATTTAGTATTGGAAGGAATTCTAATACCAAGTTTGGTAAGGAACTGCAAACCCAGCTCTAAGCGATCATTTAATAGCTCTGTTCCAGTAAAAATAAAACTTTACAAACCAACAGTACCGGAGCACTAAAAAGAGTCCAGTACGTACTATATGGGAATGCAGAACCTGTAAAGTCCCTGTTTTTATCCGAAAAGATAAGACTTGTTTTTCCGATTTTTACAAAATATAAAATAAAAAATAAACCTACAGCCAGGGTTGTTAATAAACTAACCACCCCATTCCATAAAAAACCTTAATCGATACTATGAAATTTTATGTTTTTCCTAATAAAAAGCAATTGTTTTCTCGAAACGAAACCGTTGATTTAATCTTATAGATGATGTTAAATCCTCTTGTTCCTATAAGGAGCATAGAGGCTCAATAAATTTCATCCAATCAATTCTTTTTGATCCTAGGGACTTTCATTCCAGCTTTTTCCTGCTTTCGACACTTCTTTATCTATCTGCCTTCTCCAGTATTTTTAAGTGTTTTTGGCTTTGATGAGTGTATGCCCAGAGCTGCTCTTTTAATATCCAGTTGGGCCAGCAAAGTTTTAGAATTCGTCTTAAGCTTTTGTTGATGAAGACTTGCAAGCTGATGACATCTTTAGTAGCCTTATTCCAAGGATGGATTTCACACACGAATTGAAGATATAAATTTTTGTGCGTGTGGAAATTGAGATTTCCAGAAGGTGTTGAGTTGTCCGAATGCTTGGCGCGCTCTCATAGTTCTATTTAGGACGTCATCCAACGAGCCTCTAGTTGATGTTATTAGTAACCAAATTGATGGACTTCTTGAAGTTGGATATTTTGAATAGAAAATGGTCTGTTGCATGTTGCGTTCACTCTCATAACCTACGTTTTATTTATAAAAGGTGTTTTTTATAGAGGTATGAACTTTAAGTTGCAATAAAACAACGATGGATTATTCGATTGACATGAATTTTATTTATCCGAAAGAGGGTGCTGTAGCTTAAGTGGTTAGCACGTTGACTACTAAGCAATGGTCACGAGTTCAAATCTCAGCCGTGGCAACATCAATTTTTCTGATATGTATTAATTTTTCTTTATAATAATGCATATCACAGCGCCCTCCTTCGCCGGTATTACCACATAGCACTAAATCGCCGGCGAAGTAAAATAATTATAAATTGGCTATGCTAGCTTCAAACTAATTCGCCTAAATAACACCAGAGGCGCAGCAATACTGTTCTAAAAATAATCATAACGTGCAATTGCAGTGTTGCCAGAATCGAAGCTTCACTATCACTAACCATCTGTCTTATCTACTACTATCCCTTTCCAAAGGAAGTACCACAGTTTATGTAGGCATTAACTGCCTGAGTGGTACTTCTCTTTTAAAAAAAAAAAAAAAAAAAAAAAAAAAAGCTAATCTTGTGGAATTACATTTTAAATATGATTTCTGGCATATGACCGCCACGGCTGGCGCAGATGTAGTCCAATCTGGACGTTTTCGATGAATTTTTCCAACATTTGTGGCCGTATATCGGCAATAACACGGCGAATGTTGTCTTCCATATGGTCAAGCGTTTGTGGCTTATCCGCATATACCAATGACTTTACATAGCCCCACAGAAAGTAGTCTAGCGGTGTTAAATCACAAGATCTTGGAGGCCAATTCACAGGTCCAAAACGTGAAATTAGGCGGTCACCAAACGTGTCTTTCAATAAATATATTGTGGCACGAGCTGTGTGACATGTTGCGCCGTCTTGTTGAAACCACATCTGGACATCACGGTTATTCAATTCAGGAGTGAAAAACTTAGTAATCATGGCTCTATACCGATCACCATTGACTGTAACGTTCTGGCTACCATCGTTTTTGAAAAAGTACGGACCAATGATTCCACCAGCCCATAAAGCGCACCTAACAGTCAGTTTTTCTGGATGTAACTGTGTTTCGACAAACACTTGAGGATTACCTTCACTACAAATTGGGCAGTTTTGTTTGTTGACGTAGCCATTCAACCAGAAGTGCGCTTCATCGCTAAACAAAATTCGCTTATGAAAATCGGGAACAACGGTAATCTCGTTCTCGCACTATTTGCAAGCGTTGTTCAGGCGTGAGTCTATTCTTGATGAATTGCCAAACGAAGCTGAGAATAAATCACTTGACAGCTGTTAAAGCGGTCGCCATCTTGAAAAGTAATGCCAACTTAAAGTTCTATACCTCTATAAAAAACACCCTTTATTTTTCTGAGACCAGCCTTAGCAGCTTCTGACTCTATCATTTTGAGTTTTATATGCTATAGCGACAACTTTAAAAAAATTAATATTTAACGACATTTTGCGCTCTCAAATGAAATATATATGTATGGATATTTCTGTATTATTATTTATCTGCCTTAAGATGGAAAATTAAATTTTTAAATATAAATGTGTCATACGAATATTAACATATAAATGAATCGTATATACATATGTATGTGCCTGTTAGTTTGTTCGAAAACATTAGTTAAATTACTATCTGATTTCTGCTAAAAATTAAGTACAAACCACTCAGATATTATTACAAATAGATGAAAGTTTTCCCTGCATTATTCTTAAACAATGCATTTTATATAACAATGATTTTTTCTTTGCTTTCCACTGTTTCAAAACCAACTAAGTGCTACAATAAAAATCTTGATTCACATCAAATTGTTTTTATTTTCCAAGGTTTACTACTTCATTTACAATGCATATCGATTTAGCAAATCAGATTTTTTATATATATTTTTTTTTTTGTGTTTTTGTTGTTGTTAAAACTATTCGTATTTGTACTTGAATTTCTGCTCGCTATTGCTATGCATTTGTTCATTGTTCAATCCTGTGCATAAATTATTTATATAGATTTTCAAACAACAGCTGAGGTTTACTTTATAAATTTTGCTTTCAACACATGTAAATTTAATTTGTTTAGTCGTGATTTTTTAAAATTTGTAATAACAAGAGATAGTAATTTATGCGGCCGTAGCGATTAGTATGTATCCGGTAACCGCAAAATAAGCAAAAGTTTAAACGAAGAAAAGCTTGTAGCAGATTTAATGCGTATAACGAATATTTTATTTCATAATACAAATTAACATAAGCACAGAAAAAATTTGCTGCGTCAATTAAAGGTTTTATTTAGTGTCATATACAAATTTTATTAATTTTTTAATTGACTCATTTTTATATCTAATCAAGAATAATTAAAATAAAATTTCAATTAAATAAATAATTTAATTATTAAAAATTAAATTACAGTTGTATCCGAAACTAATTAAAAGCTTTAATTGGTGCAAAAAATGTTGTGTGTGCGAGTATTGCTTTACTTGTAAAAATGAAATGCCATAACGTAAATGTGTCTTAATTGTGGCAAATGGCATCGCGGGCATCATTATGCTTTGCATGCATTTCTAAGTTGTAAGCAAGCCTTGAAAGACAACATTAAAGTAGCAATGACAAATTTGGAGTCAGACAATTAAAAAATGCATTTTTGTATGCTGATAGAGGCACAGAACAAAGAGTTTAAAAAACCCTCATAAAAAAAATTGATCTTCATATCTAATCTATCATGTCTAATTCTTCTTAGCAGGTAAAAAAAATCATACCAAAGTAATACTAAAACATTTATATAAAATGATTGGAGCTCGAAGCAAATTCCTTCAAATTCCCTTTGCAAACACATTTAAGGACTACTGGCTGGTTTTCTGACAGGATCTATCGCTCCAACTTTAGGTGCACAGATTTGATCATCCTAGTAAACGAAAACTTAGATATCCCCTAAATACAAAAAAAAAAAAACATATTAAATTTTTGATTTTTTTTAAATCAAACAACATTAAATTGTAACAGCTTTAAAACAAATTTTAAATGTTTACAGATTTTTCTTAAATTAATTTCTAATAATTTACCTTTTTTTTTATAAATTTGCTCTATAAGCACGATAGTAAGTCAAAAAGTGCTTACAAAATTATATAAAAAATATAATTAAGTCCTGTCACAACACTAGCCTAATGGAGAAGGGCAGTAAGAAAAATTGGTATTGTGTTAAATCTTTAATACTTTGTAATATCCTTCTATTAATTTAATTCTCATTATGTTTCTAGAACTTTATTAATTATTGTGTATATTTTGCTTTTCTAAAATTAGGAAAAATGCTTGATGATGATCTGGCCTATGCAACCAGTGAAATACGTATAGGAACTAGCTTTTCCCCCAACCAATAAATTGCATTTTTATTATAAAACTAGCTGTGCCCATGTGCTTTCTGTTGCGTAAAAATATCCCACTTTCAATTCATATTTTGTCAATATTTTAAAACAAGTTTTAAATATCGCGCTGTCAAAAATAAAAGATGCCTTAAATTATGCAGTACATTTGATAGTATGCAGTACATTTTAAAAAGTGTCCTATATTGTAATCAGGACACCAAGGTACGTCATCACAAAATTTTATTAAAATCCATCCAGTAGTTTTTACATGATGCGAAAGCAGCCAGAAACACAGATAGACAGGAAATGAGTCAATTCACCCAAAATGTAGCAAAATTAATTTGTAGATATCATAGAGTCGGGATATTTTACACGGTGGCATATTGGTCCAATGCAAAAACTTGATGGCATCATGAGAAAGGAAGACTATTTAAACATATTGCATCTTCCCCATTTTTTATATATAAGTGCATATCCTAAGAAAGAATTTGTATTTCAACAGGTTGAAAACCGGAAACACAACTGGAAAATTTTTGATGTGTCGAACTGGAAAAAAATTTAAATTGATGCTGTGGCCTTCGCAAAGACCTCAATCCAGTTGACAATTTGTGTTCAATTATAAAAATTTGATCGGCAAAATTTCTAAGCGCTCCATCTAATTTAATCGAGTTGTGGCAACGTGTGCAGGGATTGGCAGAAAAATGCAGTTTAAATTATACAACAATTGGTTTAAATTATTCCCAAAGGCATAAATAGTTTATTTGCAAAATAAATTGCTATGGAACGAGTACTAAAAATAAAAAATATTTTAACCCTCGGAGGTATAGACAGGTCTGTGCAGACTTTTTGCATATAAAAGTGTGTGTAACATTTTTGTCTTTCATGTTAGAGACAAATCCTTCCATGACTTCCTGGAGCAACAATCTCCGAACACAATGAGCAAAAAATCAGAACAATACAAGATCCGGGTTCGGTGTAATCCCGGTTTACAAATTTGTGTCGACAAACAGCAAACACAGGTGTGTGCAGACCTACATGTAGTTAGTATGGAATGAAGGGAGGAAAGTGATACAGTTTTTCGGTTTGGTGGCAAAACAAATTTCATTTCAAATCAATGCAGATTACAATAGCAATTTTTATGAATTTCGCTCGAGAGTGGAGCAAACCTGTAACCGAAATAGAAATATACGCATTTATTGGCCTTACCTTGTTTGCCGGCATATTCTGGCCAAACGATCAGCCTAGTCATGAGTTGTGGGAACACAATATCTACAAGGCGACGATGTCTGCTAACCGTTATAAACTTATTCTAAATTATATTAGATTTCATAACGGTACCACGAGATCCGCTCGCATTGTAGAAAGCATATCCGCCGCCATCGACGACATTTGGAATATGCTCATGAGCAATTGAGAGCGTTCCGGGTGCCCAAATAAGTGTGGATGAGCAATTGTTTTCGTACCGAGGACGCACGCGTTTCACCCAATATATACCTTCGAAACCAGCCAGATACGGCATAAAAATATGGTGGTTGTGCGATGCCAATTCAAATTATCCACTAACTATGTTGGAAGGCAACCAAATGAACTATGTACGTTAAACCTTGGCGAGAACGTTGTTCTGAAATTGGTAGATAAATATAGTGGTTCTGGTCAAACAATATATGCCGACAACCTTTTTTCAACCTATGATTTGGTCACGGTTTTGATGACAAAACCGTTGGCTTATGTAGGAACCATAAGGAAAAACAAGGCCTGCATACCGAAGGAGATGTTGGACCCTAAAAGAGAGGTGTTGAGTACATTATTCATCTACCATAACGATAATGTCGCACTCTGCTCATATGTGCCAAAGAAGAAAAAAGCAGTGGTTCTCATCTCTACGGAACATTATAATTGTGCCGTCGACTATTCAAAACCAGCAGAGAATCCGTTACAAATATTAGACCACAACATCTATAAAGCAGAAGTGGACCAGATGGTTGGTGGCTACACCTTCAAACGGGCCACAAACCGATGGCCTTTGGCCATGTTTTTTAATATGCTGGATGTTGCGGGATTAGGTGCTTTTGTCATACATGATTGGGGCATGTAAATAGGACTGACAGAAAACGTATCTTCCTTATGGAATTGGCCGAACAGCTCGTGCTGCCTTACATGGAACAAAGAGTCGAAAATCCACATACAAGATCAATGCAACATGTGAAACAGTCCAAGGCGTTTTTCGGTATAGAGTTAAGCATTTCATATCTTTATTCATTCATTGAATTCTAAATCAATTTTTCAACTGTTTTTTTTTTTCAGGTAGCTTCAGGTCCGCCCATTGATGACCAACCGGTCATGTTGCATCCTCTTCCAGCAGACCATCATGCTCGCTGTACTTTAAGTTAGAATTATTGTAACTAGTCTGTAAGGATTATATTCTATTGACTAATAATAATAAATAAATAAAATAAATAAAAAGCAGAGAAAAACACGTTTTCATTGCATGCATTGCAAAAAGCCGGTTATCAACAACACTCGAATGCCAGATACTCCTGCCTTGAATGCCGCATATAAAATATTTGTGTTTATCATATAATTCATAAAATTACTTAAATAGATAACAAAGATGTGTTAAAATCCGTATTAATTATTTATTTTGTGGTTTTCCTAGCATAAAATGCATTTATAGACACTTTTATGACACCTGACTATGCATTTCCATATAAATCTCATGTAGGTCTGCACAGACCTGTGTATACCATTTACCGACACAAATTTCGTATACCTTCGAGGGTTAAATGTTACCGGAAAATTCAGAATTGAGTACATTTAAGTTATTTTCATTTTATTGTGATTTTTCTTTGAATATGTAGTTATTTGATGTGTTTTTATTGTTAACAACTGCATAATAAATAAAATAAAAAAAAATTAATTCACTTCATTATTACTATTTTTATGCGCCTAAAAATGCAGAAAATACTAATATGTACCCACCTCTCTTCCCCACTGTATATGCTGGGAACTACCAAAGCACACTATTAATTTTATGGGTCCCTTTTCGACCCCCTGTTTCCTAAATGGATTCTTGTACGCAATGTATAAATTACGACTCATTAATTTATACCTATGCTGTCACTAGCATTTGCTTTTAACTGGAGTGTTTTCACTACAGTCGACCTTTTTCCATATCCTCTATTCATAAGTTTAGTTCCCCCAAAGTCCCCCAATGCATCCAGATTTTACACAAGTCTGCTCAGCCTAATGCTATCCAGTGCTGGTAATTTATTTTATTTGTATAGTTTAATATTCCCAGATTATATTCGAGGAATTTTCTAGCTTTCCTACCGAGTTTCTTTGAAAATAAAAAAGTCCACTTTAAACAAAAAAATCCCTCGATTAATGGAGGTCTTCACAAACAGACCCGAAAAATCTACATTTAAACTGGAGTTAAACAGATACCAATAATTCACATACCAGCAACTACTATAACTTATCTATGCTTAGCTGCCAGCGCAAGATGACATCCGTGGGCCAAGTCGAACTATAACTGGATGAAATGGATGATTATATTAAAAAAATAAGCAACTAAAAGTATATATTTTTTATGCTTTTCTAAAGACTTAATGACTTTCCCTCGTTTATAGAATTTTATTACAATTTATTTTATTTTATGTACTTTTTTTTGCAAATTTCATTATAAATACAATGTATTGGAAAAATGTATGTTGGTATGCAACAACAATATTATGAATGTACATCCTGTAATAAATATTTCCATTATTTTGGCTCCAAGCCAATAACGGCAAAAATGTTTTAGTTTTTTATTACAAAATATAATATTTGCATATGTACACACTCACTTAGATACAATGTCAGAATGCTTGTTAATACTTATGCATAATATAATTATAACGTTTACATTTTTCTAATGTTGGACAAATAAAAACAAGTAAAATGCAAAAGGATACAGGCAATAGTTATTAGAATAATTTATTGTTAATTGTTTAAATATTGTTGTTATAATTTGTATGTTTACTTTAGCAAATAAATTTTAAGTGAATTCTTAAATCAAAAAATTTAAGTGTTTAGAACAAAGGACTTTAAATCAGGGACCGTAACTCTTATGACTTTTATCGAAAAATTCAAGAAAAAAAAGTTATTTTTTAACTTAAATTTTTTAAGGCAGAAATAAAAGTTATTTCTTAACTTTTATGTTTTAAGGCAAAAATTAAAAGTTATTTTTGTCTTTTATTATTTTACTCAAAAAATTAAAGTTATTTTTTAACTTTTAATAATTTAAGGCAAAAATAAAAGTCTTGAATTAAGTATTGCATAGTAATACCCTAGTTTTATTGCCTCCAATTTATAGGTAATAATAACACAGTGCAACACGGAAAAAAATAACCATATACGGACACCACTACGTGATAAAAGACCAAAAAAAAAAGCCCCCTGTCTCCCAGTTTTGCCCAAAGTCCTCCAGGTTTTTTTTTATGGGCCCTCAAAGATGTGGGGCCTCGATGTCATTTTTGCAAAAAAATGTTCAGGTCCATAGATAGCAAACCGTTCAAAATTCAAGGAAACAATCAAGTACAAAAATGAACCTAAGATCTCAATAAACAACTTTCTGGAACATATGAACTTCCTAGGAATGATTCTTAACACCGTTAGGTAGCGCTTAGGTAGCTAAAAAATTTTCGAGAAATTTTTCACTTTTGCGGCTACCTAAGTGCTACCTAAACGGTGTTAAGAATCATTATTTTGGTTCATTATATGATTCATTATATGATTCATTATTTGTATTCATTATATGTCCCAGCAGTATTTTGACTGGGGACTATATATCCCAGGAGTACCTAACCTGCATTTGCCTAACCTGCATTTCAATAATAGTAAATTTAAATTTATTCACCTAATAGGCATAATGACCACCAAGAAATCTAAACTTACTGACGACGACATCGAAAATGTGCTCTGCGACTCCTCAGATGATTCGAAGCCATATGAAGACAGCGGCTCTGAGTATGTAGGGTCGGACGACAACGATTCATCTACAACGGTAGAAGAGTATCTAGATATGGAATGTGATGATCTTAGTGATGAAGAGTCCAGTTGTGATAAAGAGATCGGTAACGCCGACGTGGAAGATTGCGCAATTGCACTAACACATGCTACGAAGAATATATGGACGATTGACGGCAATACCCAGCCACGAAAAGAATTGCCTCCAGAATACAATCCGTCTGTGCTTTGCGATATTAATCGAGGCTCCAGTGAATTGGAAACGTTTTTGAAATTGTTTCCTCGAAGCCTGCTAATATGGATAAGTCAGTGCACAAACGAGAGAATTAATATTGTGAAGAAAACTCCAAGAACATACAAAAAAACACTCGGACCATTCATCAAACAGACCAGCATTAAATTTTGGCATTGATGGGAATAATGCTTGTGACTTCCTACAATAGACTACCGAAAATGCCTATGTATTGGTCTAAGAGAAAGTCTGTTGGCAACGCCTTGATAAGAGACAGCATGTCGCGCGATCGATACCTCTTGCTCCACTCAAAATTTTATTGCAACTCTCCTGAAAAGCCAAACAGCTGTGCAAAAAGCTTCTATATTGCAGAGGTGGTCAATTGCCTAAAACAAACTTTTGCTGCGTGCCGGGAAGACAGCTCATTTCAAGCCTTGGATGAGTCCATGGTTAAGTTCAAGGGAAGATCCGTATTGAAGCAATACCTTCCAATGAAACCCATCAAACGGTGAATTAAAATTTGGGAACGGTCTGACTCAACCTCTGGGTATGACTTTAATATATATTGTGGAAAAGAGTCAGATAAAGCAATCGACAACACTACTTTGGGTGAGAGAGTAGTCATAGCCTTGGCAAAAACTATCAACCGAACCAATGTGGCACTTTTCTTTGACAGATTTTTTTCTTCGGTGTACCTATTCGAGGCATCAGTTTTGGTGTAATTGGCGATCACATGCCTATTGGGAGAAAAACGCGACGCCGATGCGTAAAGTGCTCAAAGGACAAAAAAGGCGGAAAAAACGACAAGCGCACGTTCTTTACATGTAAGACATGCGAAGTTCCAATATGTTTTAAGTGTTTCACAACATATCATATGTAAATATTTTTATAAATCAATAAAATTGATAAACCTTTTCTAGTGAATATTTTTAATTATGTGCACTGCTGGGACATTATATCCCGAATTTAAAATCGGAAACACCTATTTGGATTATATGTCCCAGCCTCCCCAGCGCCTCTGGTGGTGAAATATGAATTTCTGGCTCGGTTAAATTTTTTACTTTATCCTATTCTTTAAGGTTCAGCTATTGCCAATATTGAACCTCCAGCAGTTTTTGTTCGGTTCGAAAGGGTTAATATAAAAAACCAATAACAAAGTAAACATCTATCTCTGTTTAAATTGTTCGAAAGAATTGACTTACTGTTACTTTATCACATGTTTTGCTTGCGATTTGCCAATTAGTTATCAAAAAACGATTGAGTGCAGTAAATTATGTGATAGTTTGTAATAAAAGTTTTCATAATAATAATTTATAATTTGCAAAAACTAAGTAATGGAAAATAATGTCGAAAGTGTGTACTTTAATGATATATAGTGAAATGTTGGTAAACACATCTATTAGATCAATTAAATTGGAAAAATTAAACTGACCTTAAGATGAACTTATGGATTTATGAATGGAAATTTTATTTAGACTTCCAAAAAAATGCTAACACATGCTAGCCATAAAACCATAATATTTCTATAAAACAATCAATTACCTTCCGGATTTAATAAATTTCAACTGCGGATATCTGCAAAATATTTAAAAAAAAACTATTTTTCCAGGTGACTACTGCGTGTCAAAATCAGAGTTATTCAATACATAGCGAGTGAAACACAAGGAATATGACAAAAGAGCCGATATTTGTGACCATTTCTTTTCATGCATTGGTGAGAGTGAGTATTCCGAAAACTTTAAACAATATATTAAGGAGCGGTCAAGAAAATTTTGTTCAAATATGAATATGAAATGGCATAAAATTTATAGCAGTTTCAAAGTTTTTGAAAAACAGTATGCTGTTTGGCTTAAAGGTAATACATCAATAAGAAAACCTGAAACGCCCTCTGCCTCCACTAAATCGAAGCCTGCACTGCCAGAGGATTTTGTGCAAAAATTTCGAAAACGAAGATGAAGAAATTGAGAGTTGTGGCATTTTGAACCTACGTTTTTTAAATGTAGTTGATGAAAAAGGAACTCGAAAATCCAATTTTTGAATAAAATCCTTTTAAAACATAATTTTGTTTGTTACTTCTGTAAATTGGTAAGCTAAATTTCTACTGCTGTCTTTAAAAGTTAGAGTACACTCGAAAAAAAAAAATTTGTAAAAAAAACATTTTATAACACCAAAGAATCTATTAAGAAATTAAAAAATCTTGAATACGGAAACCT
This sequence comes from Phasia obesa, assembly GCA_949628195.1. Taxonomy (NCBI): domain Eukaryota; kingdom Metazoa; phylum Arthropoda; class Insecta; order Diptera; family Tachinidae; genus Phasia; species Phasia obesa. Next base: position 149,483,922 of record OX451216.1, read on the forward strand.
ATAATCCGGGAAACCCCTTTGGAACTAATTCTTAGTTAATTTTTTAGATAACTTTACTAACTTTTTTTTTTTGAGTGTATGCAAAACTTTAAGAAACCCTCCCACCCTCTTAATAGTCTTCCAAAAGTCAGGTAAAAAAAAATCTTTCAAATTAGACCTTCCGTTTGGCTGTAATTAATTTTGGCCAAAAAAATGGGTAAAATTTCCTATAGTGCAGCGGCCGAAGTAAAACATCCGCTGTAAACATTTCAAGACTCTACTCTATTACGGTTCAAAAAATAAGGCTATTTAGGTACAAATCATCTCTCTGTCGGAACACCCTTTAATTTGCTTATTTGTTATGGCGGCAATTCCCTTTCTATAAATATATAGAGTCTACCTATTACGATTAAAAAGTCATTATACGTGAAAAGCTGTCACTGTTGGAATACCCTTTAATATTGTTATTTGTTATAGTGACCATGGCAAATCACTGTCTATGAATATATTCAGAATCTACCTATTACGGTTCAAAAAATAAGGCCTTATACATGCAAATCACGTCACTGTCGGAAAACCCTTTAATTTTTACTGTTTATTATTGGGGTCATAGTAATACACCATTTGTTAAAATTTCAAGAGTCTATCATACTTCCCATATAATGTGTATTATCTTTCATCTAGAGAACGACAAGAGGTAGAGTCTTAAAACTTTGCAAGTAACCCTCATACTAATATGTATAGTCTAACAAAACACAGACTGAATTGGGACAGTAGGCGTGGTACCTCCCATACAAAGTGAAAATATTAGAACTTTGATACGTGCAGTCTTGAAACTTTGCACCAGTAATCCTCATACTAATATGCACAATCTAGCATAATAAAGTCTGTATTGGAGGAGGAGAGTGGGAGTGGTAACTCCCATACAAAATATAATCGTAATACACATAGTCTAGCAAAAAACAGATTGGATGGGAACAGTGGGCGTCATTAGGTAAGGTTAGGTTAAGCAGGCAGCTTGTATAGAGGAGGAGAAAGAGAATGAAATAGCTCACTTGGGTCCATTATGTTGGTCCCTTTGTGATACCTGCAGATAAGAGGAGGGATAGACAAAGAAAATAGAAAACAAAGTTAGACTGAGAAATTAGAGAAAGAAGTGAAAGAAGTGAGAAATTAGAGAAAGAAGTGAAAGAAGTGAGAAATTAGAGAAAGAAGTGGGTAGAAGGTCATAGACAGGGAAGGTGCTAGCCGTGAAGGCACTATTGGACGTGACATATGTTGATGAGCAACTATGTCACTTCAGTTGGAAGAGGGTTAGAAAACCAACCACAGTTCCTTAAAAAGGAGTTAATCCTGATTGGTTCCAGAGATGAAACACACGAGAGGCTCTCAAAATATCGTCGTCCCAAGTATTGTAGGCGACAGTGTTCTAATGCAGGGCAATGACAGAGAAGGTGTTCAACCGTTTTCTCCTCTTCTTCATCCTGGCAACTTCTACAGAAGTCATTATAAGGGATACCCATCCTGATTGCATGGGCTCCAAATAAGCAATGCCCAGTGACTATTGCTATTAAGTCGCGTATCTGCATTTTCTGCAGCCGAAATAGCGAGACCGTTTTCTTTTGGTCCATCGAGGGCCAGATTGTCCTTGCGATCGAGCAAGTCGACTCATTGGACCATCTGGCCTGAGCTATGTTGTGAAGGGCAAAGTTGATGCGGTGTAAACAGGCCGAGAGGGGAATGCCAGAATAGATGTCTATGGCATCATCGTGCAATAGTGTTCCCTTCTTGGCTAGTTCATCGGCAGCACAGTTGCCTTGATTAGTCCCATGTCCCCTCACCCATTTAAGGGTGACTGTCGGCGTCATTACTTTCATATAAATTGAAACAGAATAGATTTCGTTTTTGAGTTAAAAATTGGCCATACTTTCCTTCCAAGTGTTTATTGTATTGGGTGTAGCGATGCGCACCGGGGATATAACAAAAGTTATATACATATAATTACATATAATTGCAATTTAAAAATATATTTTTTTTTAATTTCATATCTCTCTTAATAAACATATGTATATACATACGAGTATGTGTCAAAAATAGTCTGCTTTTAAAACTTATATGAATATAATTAAAACTTATATAAAGCTAAATATGATATTTTAATATAATTAGAAAATAGCATTTTCTATGCTGTTTATAAAATCTAAAAGCATATTAAAAATCATAGTGAATTCTTCGAGATGAAAATCATATATACGCAGCTTGGAAAGAAAATGAAAACAAATCTGTTCTTCATGTGCTTAAATTGTAAGTTTCTACTAATAGATTTTAGGGAAGTGATGTTGCATTGGCTCATATTAAGGCATGTCTATTTTGTGCAGATATTTAAAAGAAGGAACTAAAGCAAAGGAATTTTAATAAACAACTAGATATTCCCGGTGCGCTTAGCTGCCCCTTCCACGAAAAGTAAAAAAAAAAGTATAATCAAGCTTAAGCAATAACTTTGCTAAAGATGATAGCATGATCAAATGCACAGTTTACGATTTAATTCGTTTTGAGTAATTTTCTGTGGCGCCACCTGTCGAAAATTAACCCCACCAACTTAGGAACCTCCGTCGGCTCATGCGCAATAATTTTGACAAAGATCATACCATCATCAAATGCACAGCTTACGATTTAATTAATTTTGAGTAATTTTCAGTGGCGCCACCTGTCAGAAATTAATCGCACCAATTTACAATCCTTCATTGGCTCATTCGCAACAACTTTGCATAAGATCATAATATGATCAGATGCAAAGTTTACGATTTAATTCGTTTTGAGTAATTTTCTGTGGCACACCTGTCGAAAATTAACCCCACCAACTTAGGAACCTCCGTCGGCTCATGCGCAATAATTTTGCTAAAGATCATATCATCATCAAATGCACAACTTACGATTTAATTAATTTTGAATAATTTTCAGTGGCGCCACCTGTCAGAAATTAATCGCACCAATTTACAATCCTTCATCAGCTCATTCGCAACAACTTTGCTTAAAATCATAACATGATCAAATGCACAGTTTACGATTTAATTCGTTTTGAGTAATTTTCTGTGGCGGCACCTGTCAGAAATTAATGGCACCAATTTACAATCCTTTATCGGCTCATTCGCAACATCTTCGCTAAAGATCATAGCATGATCAAATGCACAGTTTACGATCTAATTCGTTTTGAGTAATTTTCTATGGCCCCACCTGTCGAAAATTAACCCCACCAACTTAGGAACCTACGTCGGCTCATGCGCAACAATTTTGCTAAAAAATCATACCATCATCAAATGCACAGCTTACGATTTAATTAATTTTGAGTAATTTTCCGTGGCGCCATCTGTCGGAAGTTAATCGAACCAACTTAGAAACCTTCGCCGGCTCATGCGCAACAACTTTACTTAAGATCATAACATGATCAGATGCATAGTTTACGATACTATAAAGGACATACAAACATACAGACAAACATTCATTTATATATATATAGATAAACATTCATACATACATACATACATACATACATACATACATACATACATACATACATACATACATACATACATACATACATACATACATATAAAGTATGCTGGAATCATGCTTCTGGTAGACTTTAACTTTGCTTTTCCCACTTTTCATAATTGCTATTTACTTGCTAAGTTGGTGATTCTTGGGATCACCCCAGTACGTTTGTTCATAAATTTTCTATTGTCATACCACATCATATATACATACATACCTAAAGGCATGTCAATTATAATCAACTATTCGTCGAAGGTTAAAAACAATTACTAGAACGCATTTTGATTGAAAAGGCAAACATAGCAGCAGAAAAATAAATGTTCACGTTGTGCTCGAATTGCTGATATGCACGCACCTGCTTTAATTAATTTCACACGAAATCAGTCAACCGATTATAGACAAAAAGGATCTACTCGTGTTCACAACTAAAATAAAATGACTTTATTACATGCAACTTAACAATTTACAATGTATTTAAAATAAACGAGCAGTGGTCAAAGATAACCACAAAATTAGCTACACTCTTTCAGAACATACATACATACATTTATGTATATAAACATATGTACATATGTTACATCATTTATAGTCTATATAAATAGTTTAGAACTAATTTCAATAAATAACGCGTATGAATGATATACACACGTGTACGTAAGTAAAAATTCCAATTTAAACTTTAGTTTTTGTATGTACTTATATTTTATTAATATCTTTACATGTCACATCTTGCACAATTTTGTCAACTTTTGTTCAATAGAGTATCTAAGCAACCTTATTATATTGAATTATTTTTGTCGTCTATTTTCGCTGCTACTATCACGACGACACACAGTGCTTTGTCCCCATATAGTGAATCGGCAAAATTAGATACGTTGTCGTAGAAGAATGAAATTTGGTGTGCTGGTTCAAAATATGTCAATTAAAAAAAAAATCGAAGTTTCGGAAAAATCGGTGCAAGGACATGACTACCTCCCATACATCCTTAAATTTAAAATTTTTAATTTTAGCTATAATAATTGTGAATAGAATAAATCGAAAGTTGGTAACTGTCTGTTAAAATATGTCTTTTAGCTCAGTGGTTAATTTTGTTTCATTCGGTGCAAGGACATGACTACCTCACATATATAATTTTTCTCAAAAACTAAATTGTAACTACAGTAGTGATCAGAATGCACTAAAAACTTATAAAACTATATTTTTGAGCTCTCTGAGAAATTTCGCTTCAGTCGATACAAGGACATGACCATCTCCCATATATCCTTTTTCTCAAAAACTAAATTTTAGCTACATTTGTAATCAAAGTGCAAATAATTTAATATTCCCTTTAAAATGGGTCATAAATAAATTTGTTTCTAAATTTGATAAAATAAGATAATTTATTTTAATTGTAATTTATGATGTTGTCTTTCAAAATGTATTTTTCAATTTCTTTGAATTCATTATTATTTTTTATGTGTTTTGTGGACCTAAGTGACGATAGTTCCGGATCCGACATTAATACCAAAGGAGCCATTAAATCTCTATTTGTATTTTCTCTTGTCGTTTTTCTTGTATGGAAAAATCGCACATTCCTTATACATATTTTTATGACTGGCTTCTAAGGCTTCTTCGGACAAGCCCCCTAGAATAAAAATAGTTTTAAAAAATGTGTAAAAGGTTTTTTTTAATATTTTATTACCTATTGGCAAGTTGAAGTATTCCAGAACATCGCACCCATGCACTAAAACCTTATGAACAGTACTTGGCATGTAATACTGTCGCGATAGTGAGTAAACTTTATTAAGATGCATATTAAAATTTTAATTAAAAAAAAAAAACATTTTTATTTTTTTTTTATACTTATATTGAAGCATGTTACAGTACAGTCAAAAATTATAACTAACTCGACTTATTTTACGAAGCACAGAAAAACAAATGATGGTACATCAGTCCGTGCGCTGATCCTTTTGTACTACTAAAGACTTAAAGTTTTAAAAATGAATTCAAATAATAATAAGAATATTAATTTAAACTGTTTTCTCGCAAGATTTTTACTTAAAACTAGCTGTGCTCGCCACGTCGTGTCGCACATAGGGGTATTTTGTCAATCTAGCCTGACATTATTTTTTTCTTTAGATTATATTGGCTCTAAAAATGTACTGAGTGCCCCTAGGTTAATGAAACTGTGCAGAAAAATCTGTTGCGGTCATAGGCTGTCAAAGCTATAAAATAGGAAAAATCAGATCAAGGAGAAAAAAATTCCCCGTGGAAGAACTAATCCTACCTGTGAAAAATACAAGTTTTTTTTGATTTTCCCGTCATTTTGTTCAGCAATTAAAACTTTTAAGGTAAAAGAATGTTGAAAAAATTAAAGTTGGACTCAAGAGATTCTTAAATGCCATTTTTAGCCCCGCCCCTTTTGTGGGCGGTGAAATAAAAAATTATTTGATAAAGTAATGAAATTATTAAAAGAAATAGATAGACATATATAGATAGACATACTTTTAAAAACCTTAAAAATTTATTTTTATGGTGAAAAAAAAAATTTTTTTTTGCCAATTTCCTAAAAATATTAATTTTTAAGCTTTCCAATGCCTAACCAATCCCCGCCTCCTAAGAATATTATTAAAAAAATATTTTTGTAATTTGTTACTTTACAGTATTTTATTTTATTTATTTTATTTATTTCTTCTTCGTCTGATTCTTCATAGACCTCTTCCGAATCTGAATCCTGAATCATATAAGATATTGCTTCTTTCGTAAAAGTTAATGACCTTTTTTTGAAGTGGGTCTAGTTAAGAGTGGGAAAGATCTTAGCAAAAGCCTATGAATAATATCTATCTTACACTGAAACCTTGAGAACTCTCTAGCAAAATTCTGCCTGTAAAGCCGGAAATGTTTGTTTCGTGCCTCAGCCGCTTCTTGTGATAACAACCCAATAGGCAACAATGCCTCATTCATAACAGTTGCACCATGTATTAAAATCTTGTGCATTATAGGTGTCATAGGATGCCACCAACTCAACAACTCGTAAACAATTAGGGATCCAAAAAAGTTCTTAAGTGCGAGATGATTATTCACCAAATATCATTGTGTTTAACATTAAGAGAATAAAATTTCATTAAATTCATTTATTTGTTGTTGAATTATTTCAAGTTTTTTCTTTTGTTGTTTTACAGTAAATAACAAATTTTGCTTTTAGAATATTTTATTAAATCAGTCTTTTTGTTGCCAAACTTCTGGCGGTGCCGCTAACCAAAGCTCCCTCACTGTACATTTGCCGTCCGCTTGTCTATTATTATTGTTTTATTTAGGCTCACTGATTAGAGTTCCAATGTGGTATTTTATTATTACTATAATGGCAAATTATCTTATGGATGACCTGATAAATGATAGATGCCGAATAAATTGATTAACGAAACGTTTATTATTATTTGAACAAAATAAGAAACACAATATTCAGCTGTAAGAAATCCAATGCCATATACGACTACATATATAGCTTTATTTTTTATTTATTTTTTTAAGTTAATTGTTTTAGTGTCTAACTTAATACAACGCTGCTTTTTCAGTCCAAGGATAAACAGAGCAATTACGGAAAAAATATTATTAGATGTATAAAGGTTAAAATTTTTTGTAACTACAAGCATTGGAAGGGTCTTCAAATATTTTAAAGTAAGCCACAGATATAAAGTTTGCAAAGAAAGTGTTAGGGTTAATATCTATATCTATACATATAATAAAGTACTAACTCATTTCCGTCTGTCTGTCTGCTTTTCATTTACGTTTGCATCAAGTAAATAGTACTGAATGGATTTTAACAAAATTTTGTGAGGAGGTACCTAAGTATCCTGGTCCCAATATAGGATATTTTTTTTCCGCAAAAATATCTTATTTCCAAGAGAAAGTGGAGAAAAAGCAGTGAAAGTACGCAGTTGAACTAACCGGATATGAATACTTTATTTTTTATAAAGTAAAAAAATACATAAACTGTTATGAGTTTTTGGAAATTGCAATATTTCGTAAGGTTGTTCAAGCTTAAAGCAACTTATTTTGGTCGGCTAAGGTACGATACCAACTGATGGTCAATATTTCGGTTAGAAAAATTTTATTATTATAATCAAAAATTTTAAAAACTTATATTTACACCACCCCATATAGTCGCTTCTACTATTCGTAAATTGACTCTTACACACTTGCATTTATTTTAAAATAGCCAACACAATTCAATGAAATAACCACTTCAATTGTTTGTGGTTTTATGAATAAAAAAAAAAACAAATAGTAATCATTATTTCTGTTATTTTACCACCATTAACAAACAAATAAAGGGTGTTTTTTATAGAGGTATAGAATTTTAAGTTGGTATTACTTTTCAAGATGGCCACCGAATTAACAGCTTTCAAGTGATTAATTCTCAGTTGTGTTCGGCAATTCATCATGAATAGACTCACGCCTGATCAACGCTTGCAAATGGTCGTCGAATGGGCCCAAAACGAGATTACCGTTGTTCCCGATTTTCATAAGCGAATTTTGTTTAGCGATGAAGTGCACTTCTGGTTGAATAGCTACGTCAACAAACAAAACTGCCGCATTTGGCGTGAAGGTAATCCTCAAGTGTATGTCGAAACACCGTTACATCCAAAAAAACTGACTGTTTGGTGCGCTTAATGGGCTGGTGGAATCATTGGTCCGTCCTTTTTCAAAAACGATGGTGGTGGCCAGAAGGTTACAGTCAATGGTGATCGGTATAGAGCCATGATTACTAACTTTTTCATTCCCGAATTGAATAACCATGATGTCCAGGAGATGTGGTTTCAACAAGACGGCGCAACATGTCACACAGCTCGTGCTACATTAGATTTATTGAAAGACACGTTTGGTGACCGCCTAATTTCACGTTTTGGATCTGTTTATTGGCCTCCAAGATCTTGTGATTTAACACCGCTAGACTACTTTCTGTGGGGCTATGTAATGTCATTGGTCTATGCGGATAAGCCACAAACGCTTGACCATTTGGAAGAAAACATTCGCCGTGGTATTGCCGATATTCGGCCACAAATGTTGGAAAAAGTCATCTAAAATTGGACGTCCAGATTGGACTACATCCGCGCCAGCCGTGGCGGTCATATGCCAGATATCATATTTAAAATGTAATGCCACAAGATTATCTTTCGGATAAATAAAATTCATATCAATCGAATAATCCATCTTTGTTTTATGGCAACTTAAAGTTCTATACCTCTATAAAAACACCCTTTACTTGAGGCCTTTTCAGCTAAGGTTTTTCCATATTTAGAGCCCCATTTTTCGCATAAAACCGATAAAATAATTTTCGAATGTATTCCATTGCTAGGGCGATAACAAAACTAAAATATGAAAATTAATACAATGATATTAGAGCCATTTAAAATTTTCTATTGTATTGTATTCTAATAAATATATATTTTTAAAATTATTATTAGTTTTTATAGCCTGTTAATTTTTGTGCACTTTACATTTTATAATGTGGTTGGTTGGTTATATGCAATTTTTTTTTGGTTATTTGTTTTTTTGGTTGATGCATACCAAAATTATTGTTGTATTTCATTTTGGTTTATTGGACAATTTTACTAAATATTTTGAGAAATATAAGCAAAGTTATTATCAAATTTAATGTGATATTTATGAGAAATATTAAAATAAGTATAAACGTATTTTTGCATTTAAATTAATAATTTAAATTGAAGTGTACTTAATTAAGTGATATAAAAAAAAATCCTAAAAATAATTAAAGCGTGTCAAATTGCATAAATTGTAGTAATTAAATTATTATCCTTAATTGCTGGGGATTAAGGAGTTTATATCAGCTTAATAGTATATTTGTCTAAAACATTATATTTATGTATGTATTTACTTGCAGTTAAACTAAAAATATTTATTTATTATAAGCTTTTTTTAGTACCGAGACGACGCACACTGGGTTGAAATACATAGTTTTTGAGGATCAATTCAGGGAAGCTCTGTTAGGATATTTTTCCATTACTTTTCACCTAATACCAATACGGTTTGATAAAACAAAGCTTTTTTAAGTACATGTCAGTGCAGTTTTATTGCAAATAAGGGAATTTAAGTTCAAACATAAATAACATATGGGAACCTATAAATAATTATTTTCGTGATCATGATCACCATCTTTTTGACCATCATCATTATCATCATCATAATCATTAAAATTATCATCATCATCATCATTATCCTCATTATCATAATCATCATTTTGATCACACAAATAGGTTTTTTTTGGAACTGGAGGTATCATCCATTGCCGTGGCAATGGATAACAATTTTGTTTTTCATTTTGAATATTTGTGTATGAGGGAAACTTCTCAGGTGCAGACTGTCTAATAACACACTGTATAATTTTTTAAGTCATGTAATTTTTAAAATCAGTAATAGTATAACAGTGAATCCTGCAACATGCCTTTTCACTTACGGGAGAAGGCTTTATAGTATCTCAATGTTGAAGTAAAGAAAAAACAAATGAAATTAAAAAAATTTCGGGAAATTTTTCACTTTTGCGGCTACCTAAGCGCTACCTAAACGGTGTTAAGAATCATTCCTAGGAAGTTCATATGTTCTAGAAAGTTGTTTATTGAGGTCTTAGGTTAATTTCCTTGAATTTTGAACGGTTTGCTACCTATGGACCTAAACAGGGGAAAAAAGGTAAAAAAATGAATTTTTTAAAGTTTTTTGCGATTTTGACCTTGAAGATGAAGTTTTTTTTATTTTATATGTTAACAATTTTTGTTCTTTATGTCAAGAGCTACAACTTTGCCTCAGAGAGTATATCAAAATATCAAACGGTTTGCAAAATATGAGCTTAAGGAAATGATAATTTTTTGCAAAAATGACATCGAGGCCCCACATCTTTGAGGGCCCATAAAAAAAATCCTGGAGGACTTTGGGCAAAATTGGGAGACAGGGGTCTTTTTTTTTGGTCTTTTATCACATAGTGGTGTCCGTATATGGTTATTTTTTTCCGTGTTGCACTGTGTAATATTGTATTGGTGTCGATATAGATTAGCTTCTACAAAAACAGACAATGCTTTTAAATTAGACATTTTCTCAGACGGTAGTGGTTGTTTCGAACTCGCTGCTGAAGGTGTATTTTTTGATAGTGACCCATTTGTGAATCCACGTAACATCTTCGATTCTTCTATGTACCCTGATGTTCTTACTTTAATCTGTGTAGCATGAGCTAACACTGGCAATGTTGTGGTGTCCCTTAGAAGCATTGTTCTTCTATGTTTACTCGATTTCCTTGACTCGGTAAAATAAATTTCTCTTCTACCATTTTTTCCAGACTGAGAACGAGAAAAACCAATAGAGGACTCCAACCACTTACTATTAGCAGCCATAAATCATGTATCTACTCTATGTACCTTATTTCATCTAGATTTAAAGTCATAAAATAATGCATTAACTCGTCCACTCAAATCGCATATACAAGACTCTGAGCAGTTTGTGCGTTTCTTCATCTTTTGAAAATTTTAGCTTTTCATCCAAAGTTTGACAGCCTGAATTCATCATCATATCGTAAAAGCTCCGACGAGTATAAAAAACAACGTTTGAACTTGTTCCTATACGTAGAGAAAGAATATTATCTTTAAATTTAATTTTTGAATTAATCCTCGAAAACTAAGTATTTCAACCCAGTGTGCGACGGTTTTCACTGAAAGCAAGTTTCCGGCTAAAGTTTATTTGTACAGTACACTAGAGGTCGTAATGAACCTTTTACAACTAAGTGTGTCAATAAGCACATAAACGAGGTATTGTATAATAATTATACAAATAGTCTGTAATGACAGTCTTCTACTGACGAAACAAATTCCATTAACTTATTATCAGATGAGTGGAGGCTGATGGTGGCACATGACTAAATGAAAGTAAGATTGTTGTTGCCTATAACCATTGAGGAGGAAAGGAGGTCGAAAAGGAACCTATTAAGTTGGATGCTTCGTTATTCTAACTACATTAATATAAAAACGTATTATCAGACTTAAAAAAACGTATTTACATATCAAAATAGCTGCAGGATAAAACAATTCAAACTACCAAGGAAGAGATGAGTTACAAAATTGCTACAACTAAAGTGTATGTCTAGGAAAGAAAATGATCGCCGAAAACTGAAATCTCTCTTGCTACTGAAAATAAGTTAAATCTATTCGTCGTTGACTTACGACAAAAGAAAGGGTGGTATCGATGGTACGACTTTACGTCATTTTATAGGTACTAACTAGACCTTTAAGACCTTGTAGAACTTTTGAAAATCAAACAAAAAGACACTAAAGCAATACACAACGAATGAGGTAAAAACAATCCCATAATCATGATTGAATTATATGGTTGTAGTAAACCATATTATTATTATTACTAACATAATATTATTATTTTGTTAGAACAATGTTATTGTCTTATATAGTTACGTCGAATATGAAAATAATATGATTAAATATTATTTTATTATGATGAAATAATATGGTTAAATTACGAAATTGTAATATTAAAAAAACTACATAATACTTTATAATAAAAGTCACAATTATTAATTAGTTAAGTTATAAACCCTTAGATGTGGGAACTGACTTTAACTCAAAAATGTCTCACGTCATAAATTAAAATTTTTTGACCAGTAACATAAGATTTTAATTAGTTGAACCCAAACTATTTTGTTTTTTATTCGCCATTCTTTGGTTACATACGATAAAAACTTATCACATTGTGTTTATTAATAATATATTATGGTTATTAATTATGGTTATTAAGGATTGTTTTAAGGATTTATAATTCTTAAAATTAAAAAAAAAAATAACATACTCATATGACATTTCATAGTTTGTTATCATATTATAATCATATAATTTAAACATATAATGTTTATAATAATAATATGGTCGAACTACAACCATATAATTTAACCATAATATGTTGTTCTTAGATTATTGTTACCTCAACCATGTTTTTTTCTTTGCGTGTATGTAGAGTATATTTGTTTTAAAATAAAACTGTAACTGTAGCTGTAAGATTTTCATTTCTTACATTAGCGAAACTAATTTTTATTGCTGTTTGGTTTTTCCGTAAATAACATCTTCACTGGCTGTTTGTTCAATACTCTCTGGCTTGCTAATGATAACAATGTTGGTTATAAAAATATCATTGCTATTATTTTTTGCAAACGTTTATGTAATTTTACTTCACAGGTATAAAACAAAAAATGATTTATCTATACATATAATAAAATAGTAACTCATTTCCGTCTGTCCTTCATTGTTTGTGTTCGCATCACGTAAAAACTACTGGATGGATTTTAACAAAATTTTGTGAGGAGATACCTTAGTATCCTAGTCCCAATAAAGGATACTTATTTTTCTCAAAAATGTCTTATTTCCAACAGAAAGTGGGCAAAAAGCAGTGAAAAACGAAATTTCCGGAATAAAGGTGCTAAAATTTTCGGTTTAAAACTGGGATATTTACAAGACAATTTTTTTCAACACAAATACATTTTCACCACACACCTTCTTAGTTTTGAAAGTGCGATGTTTGAGAAACTATTACGCAGCAGATGGCGCCAGTTGATTAAAATTTGTATTTTTACTTTGTGGAATTCCATTGTTATTAAAATATTTTAAACACCTTTTACAGAGCTTTACAATAATTTTTAGAATTTTAGAATGTTTTATAAATTTTAGAATTATTTATAAATTTTAGAATTTTATATCGGGTGGCGCAAAAATAACCTTCCGATGTTTTTTGGCTGTAATTTAAAAAAAAATGAAAAACTTTGATTCTTCTTGTGGATTATTTTTATTTGATCTTTTAATTTTTTTTACATCAAGTCGAGAATATGATGTCATGTAAATGGCCGCCGCCACAGTTGATTGTCATTTGAGCCCTTTTTATGGCATTTTTCAGCACTTTGGCCAAAACTTCTGGCGATAGGTCCTAACATTCTTGACGGATATTGTCTTTAAGAGCTGCAAGAGTCTGAGGCTTGTTGACATAAACCCGCGACTTCAAAAAGCCCCACAAAAAGAAGTCTGCAGCGGTCAAATCAGGCGATCTTGCTGGCCAGTGCAAATCGCCAAAACGGGAGATTAGGCGCCCGGGAAATGCATCCTTTAGCATATCGGTTGTGGCACGTGCAGTGTGTGCCGTTGCACCGTCCTGTTGGAACCACATGTTTTCCAATCCCAATTCATCAAGTTGCGGCAAAAAGAACTCGTTAATCATTTCTCTGTAGCGCTCACCATTCACAGTAACCGTTTGGCCCGCGACGTCCGATGACTCCTCCAGCGAAAACAGCACACCATACAGTGACTTTGAGCGGGTTTAATGGCTCTTCGTGGGTTACACGCGGATTACAGTGCCCCAGAAGCGTAAATTTTGCTTATTTAAGTACCCGCTAAGATGGAAATGGGCCTCATCACTCATGATTATTTTTGATGAAAAATCATCATCTTTATTGGTCAAATAAATAGTCACCAATATTCCGCGTTCTGAAGCAGTGTAGCGTAACATTGTTTATTAACGTGTATTTCGCAAGTGTTTACTATACAAATGTCAAAACAGAATTGACATTAGGGGCCAATAGCAAAATTTATAGCATTTTCTGATAGGAGGATTACTTTTGCGCCACCCATTATATATGAGACACGGTCTGTGAAAAGGGAAAAGTGGCTTATGAGTTAAAAACAAAATTTCGAAAAATTAGTTGTTAAAGATAAACAATGCAACAACAACAACAACAAAAAGTGGAAAAATTTTTTCTGAATCATAAGCCAAATTTTCATAGGCCGGGTCACATATATTAAATACATAAACCATAACTGAAGCATTATAAGAGGCTTTCAATTGGTGTGGAATACTTTCAAAGCAAAACCGAGCAAAATATTGTCAGAACGCCCACGACGTGCCTGGCACAGCTAGTTATAAAATAAAGTTGATATGTGTTACTTTTTATATTGAACATAAACTTATTTATCTTACATATATTTGGTCAAATATTTGCCTAGTCTGAACACAACTTTACATTACTCATTCTTATTTTATTATTTTTTAAATCAAAAGACTTTTTGTAGTAAAAAATTTTCATTTTAAAATTTTTCTTCTTATGAAATATGTGAAACTAAAATTCCCTTGTAGTAAATAACCAAAAATAGTCTTAATTTTAATACCTACATTTAAACATACAAGTTATGAACCATTTGTAACCATAATTCACCTGAGTATGAAATAGCTTTGAGTTTATTAAAAATAAATACAGTTTTCTGGAATATTACTGAGTTTTACTTAAAAGCATATTTCTTCTCATTCCTGCAATATGTTACACAACATCAATTTACTTATTTATACGTTTCATTACATTTATCCTTATTACTGAATAATAATTAACTTTCATGAGAATTTATTTTCTTTTTATGTTTAACTTATAAAATGTTCATTACATTTTATTCCTTTGTGCTCATGTTCGATGCACTCGTATATAAAATTTCTACCAAAATCTGCATATAATAGGAGAAGCAAATGCATCAAAAGGATTTTTCAGTTTGATTGCAAAAGTTGGCACTGATAAATATGTGTCATGAGTGTACACAAAATTCTGCAATGAATTTGTATGAACGGAACAGAAGTGAAAGGTAATGTATTTTTAGGAAAATAACAACAACAAAATTAAAAATAATCTCTTACCAAACTCTAACCCTAATATTTTAAAAAATTTTATATTAAATATTTGCATGCAAAAAAAAAGTTAAACCAAATTATTATTAACCCTCCGATGACTTACAGGTTCTATATATACCTTTCGTATTTTCGAAGCCGTAGTATTTGAAGATGGCTTGATAGAATTCTATAATCTTCCATGACATCTATATTTGTAATGTTTTAAAGGTTTTAAAATAGATTTTAGATTATAAATTTTAATATTGAAATATTTATGGAGTATTAAAAACGTTTACTACGCGGATAACCAAAAAGGTCCAAAGAGATCTGTTTTGTAATGCGGCCAATTTTTTACAAAATTAAATTAAGGTGCAAGGTATGATGCCACATACCGCCACCTCTAGTAAGAAAATGATGCCTAGATTCAAAACTTAAGCTCAGATACGCCTTTGCTATGCTCGTGTCAAATTTTGGATCAAGGGCTAGCTAGCCCTTTACAAATGGCTGAATTATTACCAAAATTTGTTGATTCTGTCTCACTGTTTAGTTACGACTTTTGAATTGTTTTAAGTTACATATCATATATAAGCATCGAATTTTGAGATCAAATTATGAATAATATCCTATGAAGGAACGTGATTATATGAAAAAGCTTGTAGTAGTGTTTTACAAAATGACAAAGAAACTTTTGCATTAGTTTGATTTTGTGGAACAAGATTAACGTGAGTACCTTCCTACTCGACCTAACCTCACGGTGGTCTTACCACCGAGTGAAACTTAGGCGTAGACTAGCGCCCCCATTGTGTAGTATAACAACACTTTACGACAGCCACCAATCGCTTTTTGTGTGTGATACAGTCACAATGAGTAGCAATTTTTATAATATGGCAAGCCTTTCCAAGGCAAGCCTAGATCCATATTATAACCTCTTGCTTAGGGGTTTGGAGACTATCCAAACTCCGTCTGTTGAGAGTGCAACAGCACACTTGATCGACCTTGCACCTTACCTACATAAATCGATCTTAAACCACAACCACCACGTGTACCCCCGAAGGGGACCTCAATAATAAGCGGTCACAGAGAGGATAGGCTCTCTGTGGGGCCACCGATTCCCGTGGTACCAGTCCTTTGGGCACTGGTCGGGCCTCGAAGAGGACCCGCGATTTTTATCACAGACCTTTTCTTCCAGATTTAGGCTCTAGGAACCCTAGCGTCTGGTGCCCCTATTTTCCCCGAGTGAACCGCATCAAGGCATTTGAGAATTTACTGCAATGACAATTGGAACCCCCGGGGGTATTCATTAGTTTGATAGCAAATTTTCACACCTAATAATTATTTTGCGCCAGTGTGGTAGGTATACCTAAGTTTATAATAAACTAGCTGTGCCCGCCACATCGTGGGCGCCCTGATAACGTTGTGCTCGATTTTGCTTTGAAAGTATTCCTCACCTATTTCAAGACTTACTTATATAGAGTAGCACCTATATGAGAAAAATGCAACTAATCTAGGAAGAAACTAACAATAAATACCTAAGAATGTATTTCACAAAATAACCGAATTATACAACACGTAGTCGACTTAAAACAAATACAAATTTTATTCAGTTGGCTATTTGGCATATGTTTTTAGGGCCATCTGTGTATAAATATCAAAATTAAAGGTGCCGTGCCGTACTAAGTAGTTAAAACGATCAGTGTTTTAAAATATACAAATTTAAAAAATTAAAGATGCCGTGCTGTGCTAAGCCGTACTAAGTTCCTCCTTAAGATATGCTACATATCAGCTAATGTATTTTTTTACTTTATAAAAAATAATGTATTCATATCCGGTTAGTTCAACTCAGTACTTTCAGTGCTTTTTCTACACTTTCTCTTGGAAATAAGATATTTTTGCGGAAAAAAGATATCCTATATTGGCACCAGGGTACCTAGGCACCTCCTCACAAAATTTTGTTAAAATCTATCCAGTACTTTTAGGTGATGCGAACGTATATATGTAGATAAATGTCAAAGGATTTCTGCTCAATTGTAAACTTTTTATTATATCGCTCTTGTCTGAATGCTGTTAGTTGCAAACAAGCGTATTCTAAACAAAGAAGATTTTGAGATTCCATAAAATTTAGTTTAAACAATTTGAAATAAGTATGTTCTATTTACTTTAGAAAAAAATTACAGAACAAATATTAAATAACCAAACTTTTGCAACAGAAAATTAAAGTCAAAGACATTAGAGAAATAAAAATGATACAACTATTGCTTCGTAACCACAAGAGATCATGCATTTCGATTTCCAAAATATACAATGAATACGAGTAGATAGTTAAAGTAATGCAAAATTTCCATATTGTATTGTCGTAGCAAAAATGCCGTCAACATTGTCATCAACAGCACTGCAGTAGTAACACACCAATGCTTATGGAAATTAAATAACGATAAACCAGACAGGGCCCTAAACAACATCTGAAAAAAGGAATACAAATACATACAACGAAAACAAAAACAAAAGCAAAAAAATATTACAAAAACTATGACAAAAACACACAATGAATATGTAACGGATGTAAACATGAAATAAGATGCTTGACCGCATCTGAAAGCCACCAACAAAGGCTAGAGTGTTTAACTACAGGTCGTGTAGTATAACTTTGATTAATCTTGTGTCCAAGCACACTATGGGTTCATCATCAGTATCAATAGTGCAAAAAAAAAAAAAAAACAAAAAGAGTGTTAGATATAAAGGAAGTGGAAGAAGCAAACTCTAAAATATTTTTCCCTGAAATGCCAACAAACGAAGATGATAATAGTGACAAAAACATGAAGAGACAACCAGTAACCAGTAACAACCCTTGCCATATTGGTCACATAAAATATGTGTTGGTGCGCAGTTATTTGTAGTTTCTATGAAAGATTTGGTGGGAGTTGGGATTTTGGGAAGAAAATGTACTTCAAATGTGTTTGCAATTTGAAGGTTTCAAATAAAATATGCAGAATAGAAGCATGTTTTTATGTGTTGTTTTGTTTGGTTGTTTGCTGCTTTAAATTGGTTGTAGGTGTTATCTTTGCTTAGAAATTGTGTCTATTTGGTTGTTAGGAAGGACACTGTATATTCTATTTAACATCGCGTGTTGTTGCAAATATGCAATTACATTCACTTAAACTTATATATACGTAGAGGAGAGAAGTCCTTCATAAACAAACACACAGTACGTGATTGTATGCTTTTGTGGTTGTAGCAATTGCTGTAGCTCTATAAGTAAAATGTGCAAAGTGAAGGAGATACTTTTACTTATGAATACCGATTACATTAAGCAACATATAACAGCTAACATTTCTACACTTTGTTGTCTTTTTTTTCGGTTTTTTTTTTGTATGCTTTACTTTCATAAACTCATGTTATTTTGTTGTACAACATACAATAAAGTTTATTTATCTGTAGCTGTGTAAATGTGTGCACTGTAATCATACAGTGTAACACAAAAAATTAATGAGATCGTGTAAAGAATAATTTATTACACGATTAATTTTACGAAATAAAAGACAATTGAACTTAGTGCTGATGGATCTACATTCTGGGATTTTTTCTGTACATGTTTTGTATTTCTAATATTAAAGTAGTCATACAGAAGAATTCTTAATTTAAAAAGGGAAAGGAAATTAAAACTTCTGAAAAAATAGTTACTTACTCTAGAAAAAAGGAAATAGCTTAATCAAATCGGTAAATTCAATTCAATGAGTAATTAAAAACTTAAAAAAACCGGAATTATTTTAATTAAAATTAAAATCAAAGTGTCACAGAATTGGGCCTTTAGGGTTATTATTTTCTTCAACAAGATAGTGACCCGAGAACACTGCCAACAT
This sequence comes from Phasia obesa, assembly GCA_949628195.1. NCBI lineage: Eukaryota > Metazoa > Arthropoda > Insecta > Diptera > Tachinidae > Phasia > Phasia obesa. Next base: position 149,502,995 of record OX451216.1, read on the forward strand.
TCAAATCTTTGGGTGCTCTATGTACTCGCCCTATGTCGCTAGATTTCAAACACAGTTAGAATGTTTACGATTGGTGGAAAAAATATTGAAAAGTATGTTCAAAGTAGGTTTTTGGGCTGGTTTTTCTGATTAGATTTGTATTAAAAAAGGCCTTTATAGAAAGCAATACACATAGAGGGAGTTGATAAACCAACCAACTGGGAACCAGCAGCAGTCAATGGGCAATGTGCTTTCGTCTGACCATTCTAACGCAATGTAGATTGCAGGCAAGTCCTAACTTTTAGAAAACCTTTGGATAAAATTTTTTTCAAAAAATTTTCGATAAAATTTTTACATAAAATTTTTCAAAAACTTTATAGAAACTTTTTATAAAAAATTTTACATAAAATTTTTACAAAAAATTTATATAAAATTTTTACAAAAAAATTATAGAAAATTTTTAAAAAAAATCTTATATAAAATGCTCACAAAAAATTTATAAAAAATTTTTACAAAAAATTTTATATAAAATGTTTACAAAAAATTTATAGAAAATTTTTACAAAAAATTTATAGAAAATTTTTACAAAAAATTTATAGAAAATTTTTACAAAAAATTTATAGAAAATTTTTACAAAAAATTTATAGAAAATTTTTACAAAAAATTTTATATAAAATTTTATATACAAATTTTACATAAAATTTTTATATACAAATTTTACATAAAATTTTTATATACAAATTTTACATAAAATTTTTATATACAAATTTTACATAAAATGTTTACATAATAATTTATTTTATATACAATTTTTATATAAAATTGTTACATAAAATTTTATTATATAAAATTATAACATAAAATTTTATATAAAATTTTTACATAAAATTTTATATAAAATTTTTACATAAAATTTTATATAAAATTTTTACATAAAATTTTGTATAAAATTTTTACATAAAATTTTGTATAAAATTTTTACATAAAATTTTATATAAAATTTTTACATAAAATTTTATATAAAATTTTTACATAAAATGTTATATAAAATTTTATGTAAAAATAGTAACAAATATATTATAAAGATAAAGATAATTTTTATTTAAATTTTTTGAAAAAAATTTTATTTTCACATAAAATTTTATATAAAATTTTTACATAAAATTTTATATAAAATTTTCACATAAAATTTATATAAAATTTTCACATAAAATTTATATAAAATTTTCACATAAAATTTTATATAAAATTTTTTTCAAAAAATTTAAATAAAAATTATCTTTATCTTTATAATATATTTGTAACTAGCAGTGCCCGCCACGTCGTGGGCATTCTGATAATATTTGGCTCGATTTTGCTTTGAAAGTATTCCACACCAATTAAAAGACTCTTATTTTTATATTGCTTCAGTTATGGTTTATGTATTTTCTTTATATAAAGGTAACCATCCCTGGATAAAATTGTAAAATTTATAAAAAAAACTCTAATATTCAAAACATTATTGTTAACGTCTGAACAAAGTGTTTCAAATATTTTAATAACAATATAATTCCACAAATTAAAAATACAACTGGCGCAATCTCTTGCGCAGTAGTTTTTAAAATATCCCACTTTCAAAAATAAAAAGGTGAGTTGAAAAAATAACCATGTTGAATATAAACTTGGTGAAAATATTCCAGTTTTAAACTGACAATTTCCGTAGCTTTGAAAATTGTGTTTTCAATGCTTTTTCTCCACTTTCCCATGGAAATAAGGCACTTTTGCGTAAAAAAGCATCTTATATTGGGACTAGGATACTAAGGTACCCCCTCACAATATTTTGTTAAAATCCATCTAGTAGTTTTTACGTGATGCGAACACAAACGAAAAGTAGACAGACAGACGTTAATGAGTTACTATTTTATTATAGGTATAGATATATATGTATAGATATAGATAATGAAGTTGAAAATGTTAAAATTAAAAACCGAAGGTATATTATTGTGAAATTGTTAAACATAACAGAGTAAGGGCTTATTTAACATTACTATGGGTATATCGTCATAGAAAATGCAAAATGTTCCATCTACATAAGTGAGTAATGTTAGATAGGGCGCTTTATTTTTTCTATGACGATATAAGATTCGGCAAGGCCGAATATAGCACTTGTACTTGTTATTTTTAATACCTTTCTATATTTTGCGGTTTCTCCGACTAAGAAGTTTTCTTTAAGAAGGAAAGATTACACAAGATTAGAATCTATAAATCAAGAAGCCGTTTATAAAGTATATTAAAATTATTTGAGGAAATATTAGTTTCAAAGCTGAACCCAATCTTGAGTATGAATTCCGTGTCATCGGTTTGGATTCAGAAGACCGCACTATACTTTTCAAAAACGCATAGATTAGTAAATATAGTACAAAAAGCCTTTGAAAAAAGTTGTTTTATAGAAGTTTTATAGAAGTTTGGCCTCAAGGATTTGCCACAATACAGCATAAAGGCTTAAAATTAAAGTTAAACTTGCCCAAAATGTCCAACACAAAAAAAAATATCAGCGCATTATATACTTTACTGTTTGTTGTAAGCCTCTGGAGACAAGTTTTTGTGTTTCCTCTTTACTTTTGTTATGTTGTGGATGTTTCTGTGTGCATTATATGCAAAGCATGTTTGAACATGAATTTTACAATAAAAAAAGAAAAATAATAATTTACACACACTTATACAACAACAAGAAATTTCACATGTATACATCCTTGTCTTTGTTACTTGATAAAACAATAGCGTAAAGTCATCACGCTGCTGCGTAGGAATGTTATAAATTTTGTCACTATGGCATCTACACGTTCCGGTTTGCAAAAAAGGAAGTGTTTTATAGTTGACTTTTTTGACAATATGAGAAAAAAGTATAAGAAAATTACTTGAACAAAACAATACAGGCACATACTCGTATACATAGTTACTCATACATCTAGTAATATAAAGGAAAATGTCACTAACACACCAAACTTTGTATTAGATAAAGAATCAAGTCATTTTCGCAATATCTAAATTAGGATTTCATCGTTTATAACATTTGCTATAAAGTTTTTTTAGTCAAATGCCGAAAATATTTAAAAAAAGGAAATTGGAATTGAAATTTCTAAGGTCCTTATTAAAAAAAGTTTTTTCTAACTCCTTGAAACCCGTATTTAAAAAATCGGTTTAACATAAGTTAGCTTCTTTTCTACAGCTGCAAATAGATTATATTTGATTGCTGTATTATTCCAGAACAATGCCTTGACTAACTATTCATAAAACTTAATCCTTTTAAACCGGGTCCAATATAAAATATTAATAATTTTCAAATCATTTATAACTACGTTATATAAGCCGTTTTCTTCGATAGCAGGGTTAGTCCATTTTGACAAAAAAATAATTAATAAAAAAAATAGTTAATAATAACAATTGAACCATTTACTATAATGTTTTTAGTTATAAGCATTTTTTTTTTGTTTTTTGCATTACAAACTTTCGTAGTTGGTGATGTTACAATTACATTGAAAATGGTGTAAGTCCACTTTCCTCAAAGACATACTACTACTTTTTTTGACAGATCATGTGTGAGTCGTATCATGTTGTCATGCTATTTTTGTTTAGTATTTTTTGGCTTTTCATAATGGAAAGACTTACGCCTGAACAGCGTTTACAAATCGTTCAACTTTGTTACGTAAATTCAGGTTCTATGAGCAATGTGTTTCGTGTTTCTTTCTTGTTTAGCGATGCGGCCAATTTCTGGCTCAATGGGTATGTAAACAAACAAAATTGCCGCATTTGGGACGAAGAGCAACTTGAAGAGATTCAAGAGCTGCCACTTGATCCAGAAAAAACAACGGTTTGGTGTGGTTTGCGGGCCGGTGGAATCATCGGCCCATATTTCCTTAAAAATGATGCCTGTGCAAACGTAACCATCAATGGCGACTGTTATCGTGCCATGATAACCAACTATTTGATGCCTGAAATAGAAACTCGTGATCTCGGCGACTTTTGGTTTCAGCAAGTCGGCTCAACTTTCCACACATCGCATCAATCAATGGATTTATTGAGAGAACATTTCGGTGAGCACATAATTTCACGTTTTGGGTCGGTTGATTGGCCACCAAAATCGAGTCATATCACACCGCTAGACTTTTTCCTGTGGGGAAATGTAAAGACTAAAGTTTATGCGGACAAAGCCGCTTCGATTCAGGCCTTGGAGGAACACATCACGCGTGTCATTCGCCAGTTACCAGTCGAATCGCTCCAACGAGTCATAAAAAATTGGTCTCACCGGATAAACCATCTGCGACGTAGCAATGGCCAACATTTGATAGACATAATCTTCAAAAAATAAATGCCAAAGAATGTGCTTTCAAATTATAATAATAACATTCTCCATTAAATTGGAATTTTCTGTGTTTTTTATTTAAAAAAGTAGGGAACCTCGAAATGGATCACCCCTTATTTAGTTAAAAATTGTACTACTAGTATATAATTTTTTTAATGAATTTTATAATAATTGGCAACTCTGTAAATAGTTTTAAGTTTCCCAGAATTTTGTTTTTCTTTGTTTATATTGCCACTAACATCACAAAATCCAGACAGGTATTTCGCTTGTTCTTTTAACTTGTAGGATTAGCCAGTCTCTATTGTACACTATAAACGTAATATATATACTTTAATTTAGGATTAGTCCCACACTATACTTACTCCTGTTTGTTTGCGTAACTCAGCTATCAAAGTCCGAATCACCCTACAGCTCCTAAACAACATTGATTAAGCAATTGATATTTGTCCTTTCACACACCCATTTGATGATGTGCAGCAGAAGCTCCCCGTCCTTTCTGAAAACGTCCATAAAGTGGGGTTAAAAGTTAACGCACAGAAAACTAAGCTAATTCGTATTGTTATTAGAAGCATATCACGATTAACAATTGACAAGAAAATATGAAATAAAAGCGGGATATTTTAAATACAGTTGGGCAACAGATGGCGCTGTTTTAAAATAATAAAAAAAAGAATTACTTACTGCCAAATAGCCAATTGTATAAAATTTGTATTTCATTTGTGTTTTTACTTTGTGGAATTAGATTGTTACTAATTACAAAGATCTATAATAATTTTTAGAGTTTTATATAAATTTTAGAATTTTATCCAGGGATGGTTACTTTTATATAAAGTAAATACCTACGTGAAGCACTATATGAGTCATAAAATTTGGTGTGGATTACTGTCAGAGCAACGTCTTTATTGATGGTGCTTTAAAGTGAACAATTTTTTTAGTTCAGATAACTTTACTGAACTAAGTCGGTCTTTTAGTGCTTTTAGTTCAGTTGCTCATTAAGTCAATGCAGGTTTTATAGTTCGAAAATAAGGCCGTATACACGCAAATTACGTCACTCTCGAAACACCCTTTAATATTAAATATGTGATAGTTGCCATAGTCATACACATTCTGTGAAAATTTCAAGAGTCTACCTAACTGAACTACTGAGCTGCCTGAACTTGTGCGCTTAATGTACTACAGATCTGACTAAACCAGTGGCTGACTGAACTAGTAGGCTGACTAAACTAGTGAGCTCACTGAACTAGTGAGAGCTGACTGAACTAGTGAACTGATTGCACTAGTGAGCGAAAGTGAGCTGAATGTGACGATCAGCTCACAAACAATTAAGATTGAGACAGAATTAACAATTATTAATATTAAAATTTGTGTAAACTGACACAGTTCAACTGACACATTTCAATGCTTGAAATCGATTGGCATATGAAGATTGCTCCATTCATCACAATAAAAGTAGACTGGAAACGTCATGACAAATACACTGGAGGAAGAATAGTAGTAGTACAGGAAGTGGAGTATACTGCAAACAGTTAGCTATCAGACACGGTTCTAGTCTGGAAAATATGTGTAGTATCCGGGGCGATGTTGAATGTGAACCACACCTTAACGTAAGGTTTTTTTTTTGCATTTAATTTGACATTTCTGAATTTCAGACTAACTGAATTTGAACCATGGAAAGATAGACAATCGAGCAATGGTCAGAATGGTGGCAAGAAATGGAAACACTGGATGATGAATTTTCGAAGAAAATCATCTTCAATGATGACGCACTTTTTCACCTCAGTGGATTTGTCAATAAGCAGATTTGCCGCATTTGGGCGAGTGATAATCCAAAAGAGATTGTCGAAAAACCAATGCACCCACAGTGACTGTTTGGTGGGGTTTATGGGCTGGCAGCATCATCGGGACGTATTCTTTGTTTTGAAAATAAGGCCGGTCAGGCAGTTACTGTGAATGATGTTCGCTATCGTGAGATGATAACGAACTTTTTATGGCCCGAATTGAAACAATGGATCTTTTGCGCGACAAATTCTATGGCCATTTGATATCACGTGGTGGCGATGTCAATTGACCACCAAGATTATGTGATTTAACACCGTTGGACTTCTTTCTTTGGGGTTATTTGAAAGAAAAGGTATACGTTGATAAGCCAGCAAAAATTCAAGAGATAGAGGATGAGATAATACGGCACATTAAAGGCATAGAACCTTAATTATGCCTCAGTGTCATCGAAAATTTGGAGCATCGGTTGGAGGTGTGCCATTTGTCCGATATTTTGTTCCATACATAATTGAATTATACCACTATTATCAAAATAAAAAGAAATGGCAATAATTTCCTAAATAATTTGTGTTTTATGCAAAATCAACATCGGCCCTTACAAATTTAACCACCCTATATTAACCAAGCCGAAATGTGTGCGATTTGAATGAAGGTTGCTTTCTGCGAGTCTGATATTCTCAAGCGTTATAACTATTTAATGGGTATTTGGGCGGCTAGAGGATAAAATGAAATTTCGAACTTTATTGAAATCTCTGAACTCTTGCAGTTTGAGTTCATTAGAAAGTTTGCCTTTCATGTTGAAAGACCAAAATTATTATTATTTTTTCAATCTGTAAACATTCTGATTTCTTTCGCAAAGTTAATAAAAATCCTAAAATGAAAATTTAAGTTTATTAATTTAAAAAGCAAAATTATCCCTATATTGAAACTACTTTATCCCCAATCTGTTTTATCAAAAGCTTTACACATATCATCTCAACTCAGGCAGCATGAATTTCGTTTAATTTACAATTGAATTCATAAAATTCTACCGCTTTTTATATAAATTTTCTTTTTATGTAAAAATCTGTTGTTTAAACCAGAGAAACAAAAAAAAACAATAACCAGTAAAATTTATTAGATTTTTATATTAATAAAATAAAAAGATTTTACGTTTATGTTTCGTGCAGTATTTTATGTTTTTTTTTTCATATCTGTATTTTACGAGTTTTACGTGTATTAATATGCAACTGAAAAATATTTAACTAAAAAGAAAAAAAAAACGTTTTTTTCTCGTATTGTTAAGAATGTTAGCATTTAAAAAGGTCTTTCTTTTATTTTTACCATATTCTATAATTTGTTAATAAAAACTATTAAAATTAATACTATTTAATGTTAAAAAGTTTTTAATTAATACTTTCAAGATGTGAGAAAAAAAAATATTTTTTTTTATATTTTCAACCACAGGAAAAAAACCGGAGCAGAATACATTCAACTATACCATACCTCGTGAAAATAGATATTTTTATGGAAATATTACATAAAGAATAAAACTTCAAAGTATATTTAAATCCAAAAAATAACTATACAGCACTTCATCTCCATATACCAAAGGCACATTCCACAGACCTGTAAAGCCTTCACAAAAATAATGATATACACATCCACCCACATACACACCTGCAGACATCATTCCGAAAAGAGTAAAAATGGATTCAGAAAACCTCAAAACGTAAAGACCCGTTTAAATTCCGGCATCGATTATCTATGCTACGTATGGTAAAGTAAAAATTGAGGCTGGGAAGCAAATTGACTATTAAATGACAACTTCACGAAAAGAGCTGTCAAAAAAATTCAGCAAAATATTTAAAGAAGCTTGACATACATCCAAACTCGCTAGCCCGTAATAACCAAAATAACTCAAGGCGATTTATAATACGTCTCTGGTTTTTTCAGTTAGAGTGCAAAAATACTATAGGGATGCAAGTAAGTGATTGTAGATTTCAAATAAGAGGGAAAATTAAAAATTTTTATTTAAAAATAAAGTCATTAAATTAGATACAATCTGTTCTTATTAATGACCTTTTGCCATCATTCTGACAGTGTAAAAATTACAGATTCGTAAAATTTCTGATCTTTGCTATTAAAAAACTGAACTAAATGTGATCTGACATCATCAGCGTTATTAGAAATTTTACCATTTAAGGAGTTGTGCATCAAACGAAACAAGTGGTAATCTGAAGGCGCAAGATCAGGGCTATATGGAGGATGTGATAAAACGGCCCAACACAGTTTCATAAAAATTTAGCAAGTGACCAAAGTCGTGTGGGGCTTTGCGTTATCATAATGTAAAACAACAGCCCTACGGTTGGTCAATGCCATCCGCTGTTCTTGCATTAACAAACCAATTTGGACACTGCCTTTCTACCAAGGCTTCATTTCTATTACGGCACATAACTTCTTTTTTGCTTGCTATGCGTTTTTGCATTTTTGGAAGTAATACTATAAAATATGTCTGCAGTGCACTTTCTGTTCTTTTATTTTTAAATTGGGATAAAAACACAACTGAAGCATTAATTGATATAATTTTTTTTACTAAATTAAAGGTAGATGTCCAAAAAATAAGAAAAAATATAGGTTAGATACTCCGAAAACGTTAACAAAACAAAAGAAAGTGTAAAGTCCATCTATCCACAAACCAATAAAAGAAGTTGTGTATGAAGTAGCAACGATTTTTTTTATTGGAAACGCCCATGTATGGCAGTATGTTTCGAATATAACATCTTACAAGTTCGTGAGATTTTTGTAGAGAAATAACTGAAAAGTTTCACACGTAAACAACTAGGGAGATAAAATCAAATGGTCTTTGAGATATAAACTAATAATGTATTATTTGCTGATTAATACTTTTACGCAAAGAAAACCAAAAGACGTGGCGGGCACAGCTAGCATTATATAAAACGAGACTCAATAAGACGTTTTGTTTTTAATGTATGTGTTTACGTCTGAACAGTGGCGATTTTCCATCCCTGTTTCAAGGTTGAGAGTGGTGCCAAAGTTTGGAAATAATTTGTCGTCTATCATCGATTGCTTTTTGTTCGTCACTTTTGCTTTTATATGCCGTTTTATTGTGTTTGCAGTCGCGCCATATAAATGAATTATTTCGATATTTTATTAATAATTATTTCTTTTGGCTCCATATTGTTCGTTGGTCATAGTTAATTAATTAATTTGTATTTCTCTGTACCATATCGTTGGCATACGCTTTGATATTAATTGCACGATTTTGTTTGCCGTTTAGAGAATAATTTTGTTTTAGAGAATAATTTTGTGGAAATAAAAAACAAAGTAAAGGAAAGTACTTTTGAATATTTGAAATTTTATTAGTCGAATTATTTTATTTACATATTCAAGATCAAATTTTAAGTCAAGCTTAGGTTCGTTTCCTTTTCTCTAAGAAAGAATAATTTTGGTTGATACATGCGAAGAATGCTAAAGACGGACGTAGCTGTCCAGAAAATATATAATATTCTGCAAGTGTCTATAATAAAATTTTCCAAATTTTTCTTTAACATTGATCACCTAATTTGTAAACAAAATTATTCTTTCTTAGGGAGAATGAAAGGAACTGAAGCTAGACTTAAAATTTCATCAGTGTGTAAAGTACTTTTTTAATATTCAAAATTCTTAACGTTTTTATGTTTTATTCTCTTCATCAGTTATTTGGACTCAAAACCGCTTGGAGTTCCAATTTGCTGAGCAGGCTGTCTTGGAAGCTACCCTCACTTGCACACTTTGGATTAAAATTTGATTTCCATGGCGAAACTTAAAATTTTTGCGAACTAAATCATGGATAGTTTTTTTTTTGTACATTTTTGGTTTTTAATGAAATTAAAACGTTTTGATATTAAAAAGTATTGATTTCACAAAAATCATTTTGTGAAATTTAGAGACAATGTAATAGCTTTTTGGTGAAAAAGTCGATTTTTGTGAAACTTAGATACCTTGATAATCTAGGTTTTTTTTTCGAATTTGTGGATTTTTAAAACATCTCAAATATTTAACACTAATTCTACTGATTTTCAGCAGCAAAATTTTCCAAACTATAACTCCCAGATTTGGTATAAAAATCTTAATTCTGCAGATAAGACATTTCAACGTAAAGAAAATTTAAAGTTTTGGCGACACTTGGATATATTAGCGAAATTATGAATTAGTATTTTCCTTTTGCATTTTCGGTATTCAACGAAATTTGAATTTTTTGATCGAAGTTGTAATTTTTGGGTAAAATTTAATTATTTAGTGAAAATCGAAGTATGTGTGTTTCCTAGGGAATGGAAGGGCCATTTGTAATAATTTTATTTTTGACTAGCTGTGCCCACTCTTACTTTTATAGTGCTTATATTATGGTTTATATACATATGTATTTTCTTTATATAGAGGTACCCATCTGTAGGTGCAATTCTTAAATTTATATAGAATTCTAAAATTATTGTGGAGTTCTGTAAATAGTATTTAAGATATGCCACTTTCAAAAATAAAAGCTACTGCCCAGTTTTCAGTAGCTATAAATCGGTAAAATTTCGTACTTTCACTACTTTTACTCCATTTTCTTTTGGAAATGAGATACTTTGAGAAAGTATTCTTAATTTAAATCAAGATGCTAAGATACCTTCTCATAAAATTTCATAATTCCTTTTTACGTAATGCGAACACAGACGGACAGACAGACAAAAATTATAAAAATTTTGCTGTTGTGTATTCCATTTCGATTACTAACTGCAGCAGCAACAAATTTGCTTTGAAAGTATTCTACACCAATTGTAAGAATATTACTTTTATAGTCTTTCAGTTATGGTTAATGTAATTACTTAATATAAAGGTACCCATCCCTGGATTAAATTCCGAAATTTATATAAAATTCTAGTGTTTAAAATATGAAAATAACAATGTAATTCCACAAAGTAAAAATACAAATTTTATTCAACTGGCGCCATCTGTTGCGAAATAGTTTTTAAAATATACCAGTTTCAAAAATGAAAAGTTATATTGAAATGTAACAGTGTATAAAGGTGTGTAAAAATATAACAGTGTTGAAAATATCCCAGTTTTAAACCGAGAATTTCAGTACCTTTAAACCTGAAATTGTCTTTTTTACTGTTTTTTATCCACTTTCTCTTGGAAAAGATATATTTTTTCGGAAAAAAAGTATCCTATATTGGGACCAGGATACTATGGTACTTCATCAAAAAATTTTGTTAAAATTAGTCTATTAATTTTTACGTGATACGAACACAAATGAAAAGCAGACAGACAGACGGAAATGAGTTACTATTTTATTATATGCAATATTTATTATTGAGGATGAAGAAATATTTTAAACAGTAGGTAAACAATAGATAAAATATAAACGATTTTTAAATAAACATCCGTAAAGTTGAAAAAAATAAATTTTTCAAAATAAAAAGTTTTCTTAGGAAAAAAAAATATAAAAAAATCCTTTTTTGTGTTCCTTGTGATTGTGTTTCGGATTTTCATTAAATACAAGAAAAATTGAAATTTTCAAATAAAATGGGGTGTTTTAAGCGATATAATATAGAATCCTATGTATCTCTCCCCACAACTGGTCCGGAAAATATTTGTTGTGCAATAGAGTTCTTAAAGCACACAATGGTAACGTGAAACGTCATTATTATTTAGTTAGAAAAAAAACATTTTGTTGATGAAGAAAGCAATTCTTTAGAAACCTTTAAAGAAACCAAAATTTTAAAGCGTTATATAAAACGTAGATGTAGAAAAATAAAAAAAAACGAATCGTAACAGAAATGCACATGCCACTCCGAAGTTTTGATAACGATTATTTTCAGAACCTGTAACAATAATGAACAGATGCAATGCAGAATTTGGATTAGAAGTTCCTGCTACCCAAATATCTGTGGAACGATCTTTTAGCGTTTTACATATTGTTATGAGGAAGAACCACCGGAATTTAATACTGCTAAAACTTAATACATCACTAATTGACAAACTGTCTATTTAATTGCAAATATTGTTTGTTTATGTTTTCTGATTTTATTATATTTATGGTTACTAGTTTCTAAAAAAATATCCTAAAACAGCTTTCAAAACTAACATTTTTCAATTGAAAGATTTAAACAAAGAAATGTACTATTAACGGCCCCTTTCACAATATATGACTATAAATTAACATGAACATTAACCGCAGGTTAAGTTAAATTGTATTTCACAAAGTATGGTTAGCTTTTAATTGACATCATTTAACAAAAAAGTGTCTGTTAAATATAACCGAAGAAATTATGCCGGTTAGTATTTTCATTTTTTATTTTGTAAAATAATAAATAAAAATTTTAATTTGAAAATTAATTCCATTTCAACAAATAAATATTTTTCATTTATAAAATATTATAAAATTTGTTCCCATAGTTTTTATATCAATGGGTCTGCTTAAGCTTCACCAGGAGTTTTTAACAAAAGAAGTATCAGCGGAGGAATACGCGGAAACCAATTAAGTACACACTGATATCCTGGTATATAAAAATAAGGACACGAGCAGACACGTACATAAGAAACATATTTTGCTAGCAAAAGATCAACGATAAGAGATGTCTGAGAGTGTGTACCCAGTACTGCTGATTTACTATATGGAAGATATTTTTACTTAGCATTAGCATGAATGCGAGAAAGCTCCTCAGGGTTTTAGGTGGATGATTGGCCGCCTCAATTCCAAAGTAATGGGTACAACTGAAATCACAGCACTAATGACGAATACCAAAAGCTCCCACGACGACATGACAAAAAGTGTATGCAAAGTTTGTATGATATGAATGGGCGTCAAAAATTTAAAAAACAAACTGATAAATAAAAACCGGAATTGAACAGCAACGTCGCAAAAAGCTTAAGGGTTTTGCTTACAATTGATGTCGATCAACAATGAAACAATTTGACCAGCAATGAACTGTAAGGTACTTTAAATCTCAGGAGTGAAACATCTTACCAAAAGAAGAAATATGCAAAATTAAAATTTCCTTTTTGTTTTCGTATTGTAAAAATTTATTAAAAAATAAATTAAATACAAAATTTGAAAATTGCTGTTTTTAATTTATAAAAGAAATTGCAGATGAGGCAGCATTCAGTTCGACCAGCCAAAAATCATGTATACTTGTGGTATTTTGAATTCAAAAAAGAAATAATTTTTGAAATTTAATCTTTCATTGCGTTATTATTCGTAAACAAATGAACACAACATTGCCATACTTTATAATATATTCTCTTGTTAAGTAACCGTAGGATGGTGATACCCAAATCGGTAACCATCAGCTATATAGTGCCTGTTAACCAAACCGACAGTTATTTTATTTATTTGTATTTATTTATTTGTTTTCATTTCCTGTACAACAAGATTTAGTCTTATAATTAGAGTACAGGAACGCACATCCTTATAAACATTTTATGATTAATAAACATTACAATGTAATTAATTAAAAAAGTAAAATAAAATAAAATTATACTTAAACTTATAAACTTATATATCAATAACAATGTTTGTCGGCAAAAAAAAGAAGAAAAAATTAGGCAAATGATTTAAATAAAAATTTTTCGAAATTATTAGCATTGCTGTTAATTTGTTGACTTAATGGAAGATTGTTCCAAAGACGAGCGGCATATAAATGAAAATGCAGACACTAGAGATTGATGTCGCGGTATTACAATGTTTCTGTTTCTTAGTGATTGGAAAAAACGTATTTTGTCAAATATATATTTAGGAGTTTGAGTGTTAATGACTTTATGCAAAAAAATAAGAGTACGTATTTTTAACAAATTTTCGAATGATACCCCATAAAGATTATTGGCAGCAGAGGACACGTGGTCAGACCTTTTTAGTTTGTACACGTATCTAATAATGTTATTATATAGAACACTTAGTTTTCTTTTGCTAATTGAGTCACAGTTTCCAAATAGTTCACACCCATATAGTAGGGAGGGAATCAGATATGTCTTGGCAAGCAAGATCCTTATGCTCAATGGGGTGAAATACTGTGTCGACCAGAGAGCTCTTAGCTTTACATAGGATTGACCAACTAAAGAATTTATGTGATCAGACCATGTCAAGTTATTGTTAAAAATTATCCCATGATTTTTTGCTGAGTTAACAATTTTAATTTTCTCACCATTCAAAATAACGTCATCGGTAACGAAGGGCATTAATCTTTTCTTACATATTAAAATACATTTGGATTTACCAGGATTCAAACATAGTCCGTTTGCACTGGCCCAAAGGCAGACTTCTCTCAAATCTTCATTTAGATTTGATATACCTAATTCAATATTTTCGACTGGGCTGCTTAGTGTAATCTGTACATCATCTGCATATAAGTGGACTTTGCATTTCGATACATGTTTTGGCAGATCATTTGCATAGATAGAGAATAAGAGTGGTCCTAATATGGAACCCTGAGGAACCCCCCGGTTAACAGTTAAGCTGTCAGACCAAGTATTTTTCACAACTACCGATTGCCTTCGATTCGTTAGGTATGATGATAGCAGTTTAGTTGACATGCTCGAAAAATTAAAAAAATGTTTCAGTTTTTTGATAAGTAAATCATGTTCAACTGTATCGAATGCCTTCGAATGATCAAGAAGCACTAAGAAATTGATATGCTCATTATCTAAGCCTTGGCGTATGTTTTCACTCACTTCAACAAGAGCTGTAACGCAACTATGACCTCGACGAAAACCGGATTGGTAATCGGTGAAGAAATTATGAGTATTTAAATAAGCAATTATTTGCTTATATGTATATATTATTTTAAATTAAAAATAAAATAATCATACATTGTGAAAAGGGCCGTAAAACGTTTTTTATTTTTTACTTTTTTTTCATGTAAAAAATTATTTTGTACGTTAAAAGTAAATATCTTTTGAATTTTTATTGTTTTGTTTTTGAATTGAGTAGAAAAGTTTTATTATATTGCACGCATGTGTTTTTTTTAATTTTTTGATGAAAACTTTAAGTTTTAGGTTTTCGGTTTTTAATTTCTGATGCCTGATTATATGTAACAGATAATACATAGACATCAATCTCCCGTTTTTAGTCGTTCAGGAGCCACTATTTTATAAAAAGTCAAGTCCATAAATGAAATACAAATTTCTAAAAATTTTTAATTTTACGTTACTATTGGAAGTATTATATACAAAGTAATTTTAAATTTCTCACCAATATTTTAATTAAATAAAAGTATAGATAACGCCTAATTTGAAAATAAAATTTCTATATTTTTGCAATTTTGCCTTATCGCGAATACATTTTAAAACTTTAAGAGACAATAACCTAAAACATAAAAAAATAATAAAAAGAAAAACAATGCTTATACAACTTGCCATGCACTTTCTTTTATCCTTTTGAAAATACCTAAATTGGTGCTTCACAAACAAACAACCCAAAAAAAAAAATTCTTCATAAAATTCATTTTAATTAAAGCATTTGTTGTTCATATACTTCCTTTGTGAGCAGAAATTAAATTTTTGGCATACTTTTATGACAACTACCATAAAAAAAATACTAAATGTTTGTTCACTTAATTATGTATTTTGAATTTTTTTGCAAGTGTTGTGTTACTAAAATGATTCTTAAAATGACGATGCTCTTAAAGTTATTTTTGAGAAATTAAAACAGAAAAGTAACTAACATAAAAAAATGTTAATCTTTGAGGAATAAACGCAAATCTTCCTGTTTAAAACTCACGGGTTTTATTTCTTTTTTTTAGGAACTTCCTTTATTACTGTTTAAAAGATAAAGACACGAACAGTTAACGCAAAAATCGCTATGACTTTTTTAATAACACGTCTTTAATAAAACAAAAAAAAAAAAAAAAAAAACACTTTGCTCGTGTCGTAAGGCTTATCTAAAATTAAATCTTTTATTTTCTCTTGGGAGACAAAGACAGCAAAAAAAAAGGCTAAAACTTTGTAATGCAAAAAAAAAATGATTTAAAATTTCAAATGAAATTCTTATATTTTACGCAAAATGTTCATTTCATATCAAGGATTTCTAGCTTCAAGCAGAGTTTGTCAGATTATTGTCACATTATAGAAACAATATGTATGTTCTTGAATATTTGTAAGTATTTATGTATGTATGTATGTATGTATGTATGTATGTATGAACCTCATATTTATCAACATTTGATAAATCTGTGCATATCAACCCACTAACAGACATGACAAATTTTAAATTTTGTAGGCCCATCATAATTACGAGGGTACTTTCATAATTCCACTACTTGTTGTATTTTTATCGCAGTTACCTTGAAAGCAATACAGGTCCTTTAAATCTTCTCCATTACATAACTAATGACGAGTTTTTAACCAGATGCGTATACTAGTTTGTATAATAATTTTAATTTTAATAATTGAAACACCGACTGACGCGAGAATTACACACTGTGTAATTTTTTAATACATGGCAAAATAACCATATACGAACACCACTACGTCATAAAAGACCAAAAAAAGACCCCTGTCTCCCAGTTTTGCCCAAAGTACTCCAGGTTTTTTTTATGGGCCCTCAAAGATGTGGGGCGTCGATATCATTTTTGCAAAAAAATTATCATTTACTCAAGCTCATATTTTGCAAACCGTTTGGAATTTTGATATACTCTCTGAGTCAAAGTTGTAGCTCTTGTCATAAAGAACAAAAATTGTGAGCATATAAAATCAAAAGAACTTCATCTTCAAGGTCAAAATCGCAGAAAACTTTAAAAAATTCAATTTTTTTAAACTTTTTTCCCCTGTTCAGGTCCATAGGTAGCAAACCGTTCAAAATTTAAGGAAACAATCAACTACAAAAATGAATGAATGAAATTAAAAGCAATACAAATAGACTAGCGCGCTACCAATCGGTCTATCGAGGCACTCAATATCTCTTCTGGTGAATCGGCAAAATTGATTTAACGAGGGACATCGCTTAATAAACTTTCCTATTTATAAGGATTCAGTATATATATATACTTTATGGGGTAAGAAATTAATACTTGGGGTATTTAAACGGTGTCTTATCGAGTCATATTGTCATAATGTCATAATATTTTAAAACAGTTATTAGTTGTTATTGTTTGGCTGCAGGTCTTAGTAAATAAATAAAAAACTTTTGTGATTTTTATTTAAATATTTATTTTATTTAAAACAGTTTTAAAAAATTGTTGTTGGTTTGTGTGTAAAAAAGTCATAAAAAATTAAGACTCTATGTTTATTGTTATGTCATAAATTGGCAAAAGAAGTCCGAGTTAAGGGGTTAAAGCTATTAAATTATGCCGGCGATGGTAAAAAAGCTGCCGCCAAAAAAATCGAAAAGCAGAATTTATTATTAAAAATAAATAAATAAATTAAAAATAACACACTAAATTACAACGGTTGTTCACAGCAGTAAGATTTTTTCTTTTTTTATTTTATGACATATGACTTTAGAACGACCATTTGAATGCCCCAATTGTAGAAATTACACGATTTTCCCAGCTGTCGCTCGAATTTCTTCTCGAATATTATTTCTTAGAGCCAAACCTAAATTAGCGAATTAAGCGTAGTGTTGTCTACCCGCTGTTATTGCTGCAATCAAATATATATATTTACATACGACCAGTGTAATTTATCTATGAATTTTAGCTTTTACAACTTTACGCAGATACAAAATTCTTGGCCCCTTGAGGTGATATTTTTGTGTTTTTTTTTTACCGATGCCTGTAGCAATAATGTTTTCTATGAGTACTATATAATTTATTCACATAAATTCTTTTTTTTTTTTGCCTACAGTTATAATGTTGTGCGTTTTTATTCTCCATTTCAATGTTGTTTGAGTTGTTTAATAAAATACATAAACTTTTATGCCAGAAACATATGTATGTTTGTATTTAACACACACTAAGCCAAAAGAAAAAAAAGAAGATATTAGTATTGGAATTAAAACACGTTTCTTTTTGCAACGCCCGAAGTGTATTATTGTATGATACGCATTTAGGTGAATATATTTCATATGTATGTGCAACAAAACAACAAACGATTTTGTGTTTCTTTTGAATTGAAGTTATTATGAAAAAATATATTATTTAGGTTTCTGATCATCTTTCAGTACTATATAAAGGATTTTTTTGTTTATTAGATAAACGATTTAAAAATATATAAAAATTTTGAAAGAATTTTAAATTAAATTTTTAGTTACGATAGTTTTTTCTTAATAATAACTTCTATTACATATTTTTTCTAATAAAAATAGTACAAAATATAATACAGAAAATACAACTGGAGTGGAAAAAAATTATCAATATGGAGCACAAAATATATTTATTTGTTTGGCGAAAAGCTATAGCTTTCTACACTAGTGGACCGTTCTTTTAAGTGGGCTTAGAAGTCGCCATAAAAAAATAAATATTTATGACCATGTTATTTGGCAAATGTTATAGAAACAGCTAGCTGTACCCACACACGTTGTGTTGTCCTCCTGACAATATTTTCTTCGATTTTGTTTTGAAAGAAATCCACTGCAAGTTTTAGGACTCTTATGTATTAACATTATATAAAGGTACCCATCCCTAGATCAAATTTCTAAAATTTTTATAAAATTCTAAAATTCTCAGAATTATTGTGAAGCTCGGTAAAAGGTTTTTAAAATATTCAAATAACAATGTAATTCCACAAAGAAAATACAAATTTTATTTAATTGGCTATTTGGCTGTAAGTTATTCCTAATTTCTGATTATTTTAAAACAGTGTCATCTATTGCGGAACCGTGTTTAAAATATACAGTTTCCAATTGATTCTGTTATAATTTTAAAAATATGCGCAACCATATTTAAAATATACAGCTTTCAAAAATAATTTATGCCTTAAAGTATGCAGTACCTTTAAATCGGTTAAAAAAAATCGACGTACTTTCACAGCTCTTTCTCCACTTTCTCTTGGAAATAAGATATTTTTACGGAAGAAAGATATCCTATATTGGAATCAGGATAATGAGGTACCCCTCTCTTATTAAAGTGCAAAGTCCAGCAAAATACTGGCTGTATTCAAAATGTGGACGTGCTACCTGCCATACAAAGTGAAATTATTTCATGTACCTGGAGAACTATAATACGTAGTGTCCGTATACCATGTATGTATAACTACATAGGTTGACGCAAAATAAGCTGAATTGGAACAATAGTTGGGTTCCTCCTACTTAAAGTGAACAATCCTTATCATGTATCTAAGGAAGTAAAATAAGTAAAGCCCTAAAATTTTCAACGAGAAACCTCCACTTTAAGGTGTTTAGTCAAACAAAAAACATGTTGAATAGGAATTGTGGGCGTGGTAACTACCACACAAAGAAATATGTAGTAGTATTGTACTTAGCACACTTTACCCAAGTACCCATCTTATTAATGTGCGTAGCCTAGAAAAAAGTTGGATCGGGACAATGGGAACCATATATCTCCCACATATCGAAAGAATCATACGAAAAAGAGTCTTGAAGTTTTGTACGAGAAATTTTCTTATTAATGTGCAATGCCTGACATAACTTGGCTGTATTGAAAGAGTAGGCGTGGTGACTCCCATACGAAGTAAAGATTTATCATTAATCTCCAATCTCTAAAATGACCTTATTTGGCAAACTTTCAACCCTATCAATTGTTTTGCAGATGACGGTTGAGCTTTTGAATAATTGACGCCAAGAGGCAAAACAGGAAATATACACTCAATCAATCGATTGGTCAGCGAATTGTACTATGCATTCATGTTTTAGCCGCACAGTTCGTATGTACAATCATCTTCCTGCAGAGTTTCATGTCACTTACAAAGTGGGGAAATTCAAATCGAATGTCCATAAACACTATTCACACAACAATGAATGGCATGAGTAGGGGTCATCTCCTGAGTGCTGGTCCGAAAAAAATACTATCAGACCACATTCTTGTATATATAATTCTATATATTGCGTTAGTCCTGACATGCACTTGACATAAAAATGAGAAGTAACAAGCAGCCGGTAACGACTTAACGAAAGGTAAAGCAACAGAAAGGTTCGCCAACATTGTATTGTAATCTGTTTCAGAGATAGAAAAATCAAAAAAATTATTTTAATGCAAAATCTAAACCTTTTTGTTTATTACGTTCAATGAAAATATCTGCAGGTGCATATATTGGTAAATAAGTTCCAAAGAAAACAAGCCATATCTCATTGCTATCACCGATGCGCTTCGGTACACCCATTCACAAATAATACAATAAAGATGGAAGAAAATTATGGCCAACCTTTAACTTGAAAACGCACTCTATTCTCATGACAAAAATGTTTTAGTTTGTATGCAAAGTACGACGCAACTTTTGGAGGGGCAATCTGTTTTTTGCTAGACTATGCGAGTTAACACGATAATAATTTTTTATTTTGTGTGGGAGGTACCATTTCCACTATCCTAATTTAGTCTGTATTTTTTTTTTTTATTATGCACATTAGTATAAGGGTTATTAAACAAATTTTCAAGACTCTACATATTGTAGTTCTCTAGGTACACAATAATTTTTCACTTTTTGTGCGAAGTACCACGACCACTGTCCCAATACATTTTGTATTTTGTTAGACTATACAGATTAGTCTGAGGGTTACTTGCGCAAATTTTCTCTACTCTACATATTGTAGTTCTCCAGGTACACGATAATATTTTATCACTTTTTATGCAAGGTGCCACGCCTACCGTGCCAATCCAGTCTGTGTTTTGTTAGACGATGCACATTAGTATGAAGGTTACTTCTGCAAAGTTTTAAGTCTTTACCTATTGCAGATCTCCAGCTAGATGATAATAATTGTTCACTTGATATGGGAGGTACCACGCCCACTATTTTAATCTAGCCTGTATTTCGTTAAACTATGTATATTAATAAGGGGTTACTGGTGCATTATTTCAAAGATCTACCTATTATAGTTCTCTAGCTACTTAAAAAGTGGGTGTAGGAGTGGGCGTGTTTAATTTTTCTTTCCGTAAAAACCTAAGTTGGGTTATGATAAAGATTCACAAAACACAAATTGGCAAAATCGTTCTTGAGTGTTCTTGAGTGAGGCGATTACGAACCGAACGAACAACATTTGATTTTATTTATATAAGAAGATAGATTAATTAGCGGTATTTCATCGTAAAAAAATACTACGATATACATGTGGTACGTTTTTCTGATAAATAACAATAACAGCAGTTGGCAGTTGGTATTAGTATTAGTATTCTTCGTTCTAATCAACTGCCGATAGATGATGGTGCCATATTGAATTTGATAAAAGTTTCTCGTATTCTATTATCTGAAGTTGCTAGATAAAATAGATATTGTGTAGACATATGTATATGGAAAGAATGGTGGAGAAGAATGTAGAGACCCATAATTCTTGCAAAAAAAAAAACCTACTACAAAACAAATATACATATGTGCATCAATTCTAAACTAAAAATTTAAAAGGTAGTAATCTGTAAGAAATAGTACTCAAATCAAATACTTTTATACTTGTTGCTCTAACGGACATAGTAATATACGTTCTGTACATTCAAATGTCTATCCATAACGGTTCAGCAGATAAAGCCATATACGACAAATTACGTCAGATATAAGGACACCCTTTATTTTTTTACACTTATTATTACTGACACAGCAATAAAAAGTAACGGTTTCAAAGATATGGCCATATAGGTTAAACAATATCAACTAGGGGACACCCTTTAATGTAAAATTTTAAATTAAACACTTATTTTAAAGGACAGATTCTTTGTCAATTTCAAATGTCTGTCTAAAACGGTTCAAAAGTTTGGCCATATGCATCAATTTACATCAACTATTGAGATACCCTTTAAAATTTTAAATATTTATAAATGTTATTATACGGGACATAGTAGTGGAGATGCTGTCTAATTTTTAAGCGTTTGTCTATAACTGTTCAAAAGATAGGGCTAGATAGGTAAAATTGTATCAATTATGGGGACACCCTTTAGTTTCAAAATTTAAATTATATACTTGATGGTATAAAGGACTTAGATATACAGGTTCTTTGTAAATTTCAACCGTCTCTCTGTTACGGTTCAAAAGTTTTGCAATATACATCAAATTACATCAACTATTGGGACACCCTTTAATTTATAATTATAAATATTTAATTTCTGATTATAAATATTGGACATTTTGTCCAATTTTCAAGTGATTGTCTACAATGGTTCAAATGGTTCATATATTTAAATTGACGTCACATATGGGGACACCCTTTAATTTTTAAGTTTATTTTTTTTTTTTTATTAATTTCTGTTATTGGCAGCTATAGTGATATGCAGTTTTTTTTAAATTTTAAAAGGGTGCTCTTTACGGTTCATAATATACTTAAAAAACACGTATGTTTTATGGGGACACCCTTTAATTTTCCAAATTCTGAACTTCTTTTAAAATGTACCAATCTGTAAGCATTTCCTTTCTAATAAAGAAAAAAATTTTTAAAATCGGTTCACAAATGACTGAGTTCTGCGGGCACAAACATAAAAAAAGCAACATTCAGACGAATTGATAACCTCCTTCTTTTTTTGAAGTCGGTTAAAAAATGCATTACATTATTCTAGTGTGTAAAATAACTTTTTCCCACTGTTTCTTTAAAATTAATCACTTGTATTTTAAAAAAAAAATATTCTTTGTGTGAAAATAAATTTTACTTTATTTAAATTTTAAATTTCATTATAGCTGTTATCAATAATCTTTAATTATTTACTGGCAATGAGTATATTCGTATGTTGCATGACTGCAATAAGCTTGCATTATTAACCACAACTGGTAAAAGTACTACTTAAGTATGTTATTTTATGACACACAGACGCAGACTGTCTGTAAATAATAAAAAAACAAAACAAAAATCTGCATAATACACTTTTGCATGAAACGAACACGCTACATCAGGCACAAGCTTATAAACATTTATAACAAAGATTTTTAAAATTGAGCCATTTATCATCCTCTTTATACTGATTTATCTGTTTTATATTGATTTAATATTTACATGCAAGAACATTTGTAAGGCTGCTAAATTGTGTTATATTTATTTCACAAATATGACAGTACAACTTCGATTGCCTAAAAAGCTATAAAATTTTTTATAGCATGTCTATTTGTCGCTGTAACCTTATTACTCACTACCTGCTTGTTTGTGTCTTTCTCCAAAATTTTAAGCTTCAATTTATGAAAATAAAGTGCTCTTGGTATATGAGCCGTCTGGCAAAATATTAAATATGTTAAATATGCACGGTATTTTTAATATTACTAATTGAGGAAAAGAGAAACAACTGTTATAAAGTAAGG